>JABJUM010000027.1:0-347500 GCA_016169955.1 Phytophthora vignae f. sp. vignae | reverse complement strand
CCTTCCGGCCGAGCGGCTCATCGACTCTGGGGCCATAGCAAGCCTGGTCGAATCGCGCGTTCTGACGCGCCTCGGACTCAAGGACGCGCCACTGCGGTCTTACCACGGCAGTCTCAGCGCCCTGTCAGGTCACAAGCTGCGTATCAAGGGCGAGATCGACTTACCGCTGCGCTTGGGGTCGTTGGAGAAGCGGAGGCCGTTCGTCGTGGTCGACCGCCTCCACGTGGACGCGATCCTCGGCACGGACACGCTCAAGGCGTTCCGCGCCGTGATCGACCTGGACGAGAACACTATGACTTTGAAGGACACTGGCGAGGTCTTCCCGCTGGGCGCCCCGCGTCGAGGAAACTTACGTTTCTCGTATTGCGTCGACGGTACGCCTTTGTCCCGGTGGCCAAGCCCTCGCGACCTCGGACATTGTGGGCAAGGCTCCTGAGAGCGCGACGGTGTTGATCGAGGGACTCCCTGAGCTGGACGCGAACATGAAGATCGCCAGAACGCTTTACTCCGTACAAGGAGGGAAACCATCGTTGAGGTGTGCAATGCTTCGACGGAGGAACTCGTCATCAGGAAAGGGACGGCGTTGGCGGTTGCCACGGTCGTGCCCAAGTCGGCGTTAGCGTTGGTAGAGGAAAAGAAGAAGAAGAAGTCCTCCGAGAGCCCATCCGACTCTTCGGAGTCGACTTCCTCGACGTCGACTTCGTTGGGCCTCGACTCGAGATGGGTCGACTCAGTGATCAGCTCGGCTGCGACCGACTCGCCGAACGCGCGCGACCCGATGCCCGGTCTGAAGGAAGCCTACGAGACCGAGCTGGAGCCTGACTTCTCTGACTCCAAGTTGGACAAGGAACAACAGGACCTGATGAAGGGCCTGCTCGACACGTTCCGCGATATGTTCGTTGAGACTTCGCTCAAGCCTGGCCGGACGCATCTCTTAGAGTTCTCAATCGACACGGGTACGAACCCGCCGATTAAGCAGCCCCCGTACCGCGTCTCGCATGCTGAAGGCGAGGTCATGGAGTCCGAAATACAACAGTACCTGGAACTCGGACTGATCCAACCCTCGACAAGCCCTTGGGCTAGCCCCGTGCTCATGATTCGCAAGCCCGATGGGGGCATACGTTTCTGCATCGACTACCGGCGGCTTAATGCCGTGACCATCAAGGATTGCTACCCGATGCCGCTCATAGACGACATCTTGGCCGTGCTAAACGCTTCTCCACTATGGACATCGCTTCGGGCTACTGGAACGTTCCGATGGCCGCTGGTAGCGTGGAGAAGACGGCGTTCATGTGCAAGTATGGACTGTTTGAATGGCTAGTCATGCCCTTCGGGCTTTGCAACGCCGTGCCCGCCTTCGAGCGCCTAATGGAGAACGTTCTAGTCGACCTGAAGTGGCGCACCTGTCTGGTGTACCTCGATGACTGCGTGGTGTTCTCTGCGGACTTCCCTACTCACCTGGTGCGCCTAAAGCAGGTGTTGGAACGATTCAGGACGGCCGGGTTCAAGCTCAAAATGAAGAAGTGCAAGTGGGGGAGGGACCAAGTGGCGTTCCTCGGACACATCATTACTCCGTCCGGCATCTTGCCGAACCCGGAGAAGGTCAAAGCGGTGATGAACGTGGCCAGACCGCACGACTTGCACACAGTGCGCGCGTTTTTAGGCCCCACGAGTTGCTTCCGACGCTATATCCCTGGGTTTGCCGCTATCTCTGCTCCTATCGAACGCCTGAAGGTGAAGGGCGTCGAGTTTGTGTGGAACGACGACTGCGAAGCGGCCTGAAGCGACGCCCCGTTGAGCCTCCGATCCTGGTTTATTCTGACTTCTCTAAACGCTTCAAACTTAATGTCGACTCCTCTCACCTCGCGGTGGGGGCCTGCTTGATGCAGACCGTGGAGGGCCGAGAACGCGTGGTCGCTTACGCGAGCAAGCTGCTCGTCGGCTCGGAACGCAACTGGATCCACAAGCAGAACGGCACTTCAGAGATTGAGTGTTGGGCCATTGTGTGGGCTACCCGCAAGTTTAAGTGCTACCTGGATCGGAACGAGGTCGACCTCTACACTGACCACAAGGCTCTCACTTGGGTGTTCAGTGAAGGGATTCGTACCAGCAACGCTAAGCTCGCCCGGTGGGCGATGGAGTTATCTCAATTACGCTTTAAGGTGTACCATAAGCCTGGAACGGCTATGGGCCACGTCGATGGACTATCCAGACTACATACGCAGACGATCTGCGCTCTCTCGATATCGGATCAGTTTAACGAATATTCGGAGTCGCCTGATGACGGCCTCGGCGCAGTCGGACCTCCGCCTCGCCGCTCCGTGCCAGCCCGCTGCGTCGTACCAAGTCTTCTCGTGCCCTCGACGATGCTCTCCGCGCTGCGAAGGAGGCTCTCAACGCAGTCGGGGAGCCCCCTGCTCCCCAAGTGCCCAGTGAACCGCTTACCGATGTCTCTGGAGACGCCGGAGATGAACCCGACGCCGATGGACCCGAGCCTGACGCTGCCGTCGAACCCGACGACAAAGAGTTCGACTACGGGGACGAAGTCGTCAGTGAACGGCCTGCTACGTCGTCCGTGGACATCTTCGGCCTCGACCACGAACGCTTCGTGGAGGAATAGAAGCGCACGCCATGGATTCAGGCCGTCATTGCGTTCCTCGAGTACGGCGCTCTGGCTCTGGACCCTCAACTGCGTGTCAAGGTGCTGCTGATCTCTCCCAACTACGTCGTCCGGAATGGTATGCTCTTGCGTCGCGTGCACTTGACGGCCCGCGCTGGACACGCCCGATCCATCGCTGTGCCTGTTATCCCGCTACCTTTCGTCGAAACCGTGCTTCATTACTGCCACGCCGACGACTTCGCTGCCCATGTCGGACAGTCAAAGGCGATGGACAAGGTGCGCAAGCATGCGTACTGGCATGGATGGAAGCGCGACGTCGCCGAGTATGTGCGAGCGTGCACTGTGTGCGGAAGTGGCAAAGGATACCGTCCTTGGAAGAACAGTTTGATGCAGAGAATGCCGGTGCAAGAACTCTCCGGTCCGTTCTCTCTGCTCGTGGTCGACGCTATTGGACCACTCATCACGACTCCGCGCGGAAACAAGTACATTTTGGTGTTTGCAGATTACTTCACGCGCTGGGTGGAAGCGTTCCCCGTTGAGGCTGTGGATACGATCACTTTTGTGAACATTATGATTGACGAGGTGCTATCGCGGCACGGAGTTCCTGAACGCCTTTGGAGTGATAGTGGAACGAGCTTCATCTCCGATCTGGCCAAGTCGTTCTACGAAACTTTGTGGATTAAAAAGCTTTTTGGCGCTGCGTACCACCCGCAGACCCAGGGTCTGGTGGAACGCTTTAATGGTACTCTGATTGGCATGCTAAGGATGTTCGTGAGCGAGGCGCAGAGCGACTGGGACTTGTACCTGCCCCGAGTGCTCTGTGCGTACCGCACTTCCTCTAGGCGACTCGCCCTTCTTCAGTCTATACGGGCGAGCCCCGTGCTTCCCCTCGACCTCGCGTTCCTGAACACTCGCAATGAGTGGAAGAGCAATGGAGTGGCGGAGTATCGCCGCCGACTGTATCTGTCGCTGAGGGGCACCCGGCGGATGGTGGAACGACAGCTGCTGAAGGCGCAGGACCGCCATGCTTGCCGTCTCGAAGACCAGGTCGCCGTCGAGTTCTGTGAGGGCGACGCTGTCTGGGTGTACCAGTACTTCCGTGCTCGCCGCGGCGAAAAAAAGACAAAGGAGCTTGCGTTCTCCTGGCACGGCCCCTACCGCATTGTGGGCAAGGTTGGTGACAACACTTACAAGGTCGCTATTCCTAATCACCCTGATCGAGTCGTTCCTGTGAACGTCAATCTCCTAAAGAAGTTTGTGGGACGCTGGAGTCATCCCTTTCCAAATGAAGTACCTGCGGGTGTGGAGCACCAACCGGCCGCTGATGATGCTGGCCCTTTCACAGAGGACGACTTGCCCTCTGCTTCGTTCGTTGAGCGACTCAATCTAGGTGGCGTGGAGACAGCGTTCTCTGGTGTAACTACTCCTATAGTGGCAATTATCGGCAAACGCATGAAGGGACGCAAGAGCAGTACATGGTCTTTACTGCGTCCTACGAGACCTGCTGGCGGTCTACTACTTCTTTGCTGCCTGAATTCGCGCCTCTCATTAAGGCGTATGAAGACGAACAACGGTCGGCGAATGGCTGGCCTGAACTGCGGTGAAGCGTTCGACTGGCTGATGCGAACGCTACCGTGGATGAAGACGAGCTGCTCTTTTAATGAGAGCTCGGTGAAGGCTGTGAGCCGGGTGTTTGCAGCCTGGCGAGGGTCGTGGCACGCTGCCTGCGACTTGGGAACGCTGTGGGCTTGGTGCCTGCAGTTTGGTTGTGGGGCTCGGAACTCTGATTTCGTCCGAACACCCTCTTCTACTTTTCTCTTTTACTCTCTGGATTCTACTTTGGACTTCTTTTCGCGCGATATCTGATCGCGCTCTACATGTATGATGATCGACTCTTCTCCTAAGTCGAGGATGGCGTGGCTGAGGCGAGGCCTTGCGAGTGTGACTGAGAGAGTGGTTTATTACTTCAAAATTGGCGAACTACTTGAGACTGCAACTACTACGACTACCGGCTATCTCTCTCAACTCTTCGCGAAGCTGCTCACTCGTCGGTCTCCACCTCTTCTTCTTCGTCGTCCGACTCTTCATCTTCCTCTTCCTCTTCGTCGTCGTCGGACGCTTCGTCTTCGTCATCGGAGCCGCCGTCTTCACCTTCGTTGGCCGCGCCTCCTTCCTCGCCCGTGGTGATGTACTCCAACTCGTCTGACTTTTTCCTCTGCGGCTTCTCTTCGGCTTGGGCCACCATCCTGGCTACGACCTCATCTGGGTCCTCGCGAAACACCGAGCTGCTGTCATCAACCGTGGTCGCTGGGCGCGAGCGGTAGGCATTCCGTCTGGGCGATACGGCGGGATCACGCCCGCTTGGCTGCCTTCCTTTGCGTTGTACCGCGCCACCTTCGTTGGCCGGAACTTGCCATTTGCGAGTTGCGCCTCAATCTTGACGCGCAACTCCGAGATCCTCTCGTCCGCAAGCAAGACGCGCAGCGCTCCCTTCGTGAGCGACGGAACCCAGTGATCGGGCAGGGGGGTCGGGGACGTCGATCACCACTCGCGCCAGGGCCTCGACACTCAAGCGGTGCGTGCGCTTGGCCGACGGAACGAGTGCGCCGGTCTGCACGAGCATCTCCGTCGACGTTTGGAACCGCGGCGAGTCGATCTTGAACGGCTTCGTCGCGTCCCTGATGCGCACGCGGTACGCGTCCTTGTCCTTCTTAAACAAGTATCTCAATCCGCGCACGGACGGGAGCGTCGTTGTTTCTCCTGTTGGCGGGGCCTTGCCCGTCGGACCGCCCCTCCACATCAGCTCTCCGTTGACCGTTGCCTCCAAACGCCTCAGCAGGCGGAAGTACCCCCACGTCTCGATGAAAAGACTGATGAGACGGAGACGCTCGCGCATTGCGTTCATTTTCTTCCTGCGACGCGGTGTCAGCGCGTTCTTGTCGATGAGCGGCACGTGGAGCGCCCAGTCGAAGAACGCCTTGCGATAACTGAGCCAGAAACGCCAGTGCGCAATGTTGACGTCGGGATACGCGAGTGGATCGTAAAACAGGTGCCTGTGTTCCCAAGGGTACGCTCGCTGATGCGGCTCGAGCCCGAGCGCCCGAGCGTGGCGGTAGACGGCCTTGATGTCGCGAATCACGTCCTTCGGCGTGTCCGTGCGCAACTCGAAGTCCAGGAGCTCGAGCCACTCGGACGAAGGACGCGACTTCTTCTTGGGCTTGCTGCTCGCCGGAGTGAGACCTGTCGCCGTTCGTTTCTTCTCCTTGCCTCCGAAGACTGGATGCGCGGCCGCCTCAGTCGCTGTCTCCTGCGTCGACGGGTCCGACAGGATCAGGACTGATCCCGTCAGAGCCTGGGCTGCGTGGTCCGGGTCCTTCAGCAGAGCTTCGGCAACGTTGTCGAGGACCTCCAGGCCTCTCGAGCCCTTATTGATGGCGAGAATCTGGCGCATGTCGACCCTGAACGCCTCTTGGGCCATGCGTTCCAGGGTTTTCGTGCCTCCTGGTGAGCTTGGTGGGCCTTGCTGGTCCAAGAAGGCCTTGAACTTGCGCGCGAGGTCCTCGTTGGAGTCCCTCATGGCGGTTGGGGCGTGGCGGGGCGAGAGGGTCTTCGACTGGTTGTGTTCGGCGCTAATTGGAGATGGAAAATGACTGCATTCGGAGAAAGGCGCGAATTTGACAGAGGCCAAGCCTCGGATTGACCCTGAAGTGACTTGGATAATGGATTGGGCTTGGCGGATTACCTTCGGGACGAGAAGCGTTCCTACGGTAACTGCCCGTTCCAACTGACACGACAAACCGAGAAAGTACTTCTTATTTCGCTTTTTCGGCAGACGTGTGCAGCATGCATGCCGCTCTCGTCCGCTACCAAGAGCGCTACGTGCCCTCCGAGTTGCTAGGGGGCTACGGTGTCGCTGGTCTCTGCTGCGTGCTAGCGTGGGTGATCTCCACACCTCTACGGAACGTCGGTTGGGCGTTTGCGGCGCAAGTATGGCGAGTGGCGTGTCTAAATGGCTCACTCTGGACGCGTGCCTCTGTCAGTTCGAGGCGCTGCTGCGCAACGACGAAGTGCGTGAGCTGCGTTGGGCAGCCTACATCTATGCTGTTTGGGGTGGTGTCTTCGCTGTCCCCGTGTGCGTGCTGGAGGACAATGAAGACCGCTACGGAGACTACGGACGGATGCTGCTTAAGTGGTGGGTGGCGGCGTACACTACTTTCTACACGTACTTGCCCGACCTGGGGCTTAGTACCACGACCTCGGTGATCAACTACGCCAAGGCCACGAAGGAGGCGGCAGCGCTGAGTTGCCAGCGCGCCTTCGAGGGCGTCAAGGTCGCGTTCTTGGCGATCAAGTTTGTGATCTCGCTACTCTTCTTCGGCCCGATGGCGGCCTACGACCTGTTGGAATTTGCGTTGCTGTGCGTGGTTGGCGTGGCGACTATGCTGGTGTTGATGAACGTGCTCAACTACTTTTTCGCGTGGTCTCTGTGGACCACCCGCGACCGTGATGACCGTGACTGTGGGTATCGTGACCCACATTTGGCGGAACAGCGACGGCAAGGCCGAGCGGGACGAGTTTTCGCCGGTGGCAATGATTATGCGTGGCCTCGAGGACCTGCGTGCCCGCGCTGTCGAGCGTGAACGATCGGAGATGGAGAGTCTGCAACGACTGCGAGGTGCTGACGCTACTGATGAACATGCTGCTTATATGGAGGACGCCGTCGAAGACGTCGCTGTATTTATCAACGAGGAGGCTCCGCCGCGTGCACCGGCGGCGATCTCTGCTGAACTACGTGCTGCTGAAGAACGATCTTCGCTCCTGCGACTCGGGCTCGCCCGCCACCCGGAGGTCCGTCGAGGACGACGAACGTGCAGTCGGGGAGGATGTCCCGTGTCGGGGTATACCGATCCCGTGCCAGGTCCCGGCGCGTCGGACTCGCGAGTCGGATGGAACGTGGAGATGGCTACACCCTTCGGAGGGTACCGTTCGTAAAGGTACCCAAGCTGCTATTGGACGGCTGCTGGAAATGATGGCGGGTGCCAGTGTGAGGTGGGACTTTTGGAGGTCCGTGGACGTCTCCATCCCCGCTCGAGGACGGGTGTCGTGCGTACGAATCGATGGAACTCGGTGTGAAAGCGGAGGGGTTGTCGTGCCCAAGGATGAGGGGTACGCCAGTGCTCTCCGTTGAAGTGTAAGGAGAGGTATTACCTTACGATCGAGGGCGGCTTCACTGGCCCTCGACTTGTAGACTCAGTCTTGAATCTTCCCTGTTTAGTGAACACAACAACAACAAGAAAACTCTTGTATCTCTTTGCACAAGTTCGTCGTCTCACTAGCAATCTACTCTACCACCTTCGACCCCGTGTAGGCCTCTTCTCACCAACAGTCTCAGCGTGTCCGACCCCAGCAGGGGAGGTATACGACAGTTTGTTGCACGCCTAGGGAGATACATTTTACGAAGTATGGTACCAGGGTATGCAAATGCAAGCTCCACACCGTAAATCATCACCATGGAGAAGCGGGCCGGGCCGGCACAGCCTGTTTATCTGCGCTACGCAGCCTACACAGTCTAGAGGCGACGATTCTTACTCGCACACTGGCCCTTACACAAATTGTGCTAGGTGAGCGACTACGCACGCTGAATGTGCACTACAGACCATCCTAACCTCTGCTTGCAAGCCACAGCCATGAGCAGCAACGAGCACGGGCTATGGCCTTCTCTCTACTACACACACGCCCACGTTGCAGTCGTCCGAGTAGTGACAGCAGCACTCCCTCCCTTGTAGCGACCGCTGTGCCCGCGTGGGAGGAGCTGCCGAATATTGCACAAGATAGTTCCTCTAATTCTGTTTTCGCACTCAAAGACCGCGCACAACAGCACATCGTGCAGCTCGTCGACGGGCGTGAACACACGTTTCGTCTGTAGAAAGTACCCTCTCTCCTATTGGACTCGCCCCCATGCCCCGCTCACGCTATCACGTAGGGCATTGGTGGCGACAGCAGGGAATATGTTGTGAAGCTAAAACGAAGTAGCACCAACGACCATATATTACACAAGCCAAGCGGAACCCCGCAAGCGGGGCTCTCTAAACACAGGTTTAAGCCGAGCACGTGGGAACGCCCGCCTCGCTTCGCTCGGCGGGGGAGCTTGGATCTGTTGACTGTGCTTGTATCGTAATCTAAAATATAATTAACGCATGGATTTCAGATTACAACTAAATGTTCTCACTGAGAGTCAGCGACACTGACGGCAATTATATTGAACGCGTGCGAAAATGGATAAATTGCTTACCTGCCAGGGTATGCCGGGTGGATGTCGCTCGATGATACATTGGTCGCTTGATGACACAGGCCTGCGCCGCCGAGGCGGTGGTTGTCGCGAGAATGTCGCTCGATGATAAACTCACCTGGGCCGTATCGGTACAGATACTACTAAGCTTTTTGAACACCCGATCAACACATACCCTTTATACGTGCTAAGTACGATGATCATTTTAACAAGGATACCTCTATCGGAGGACTGCACAGCTCGGAATCTAAACCGGCAAGTTGCGACCGGAAGTTTGGTGTTGTCCGAAGTAACTAGCTCGGATAGTCTCCTGGACGCCGTATATGCATCCGCCTAAGCGAAAGCCTTCATCCACTCTCGACCCGCAGCATCACATTTCTTGTACAGATCTTGTAACCTCTATGAACCAAAAGAGTGGTACTGTTCAAAAAGCTTAGTGGTATCTGTAAAAGGCTGAACTGTCGCTTTCAATGTTATTGGCTGCAAATCAGGAAGGGTCAGTCGGAGCTCAACTGTGATTGGACAAAATATAACATAGGGTCCACTGACCCAGCAGTCATCTGCAGTATCGACGCAAAGTGCTTATCGAATCGATAAGCAATTTGAAGGGACTTCATCGATAATATTGATGAAGTCCCTTCAAATTTAGCCAATCACTTTAGGCCGTGTTCGACTTGCACACACCATTTAAGCTCGATTCAAAAAGGACTGGTTTCGGACAAATTGCCGGTTTGGAAGGCACGTAGAAAAGGCAGGCTGATCCAGCCCGATTCATAATTTTGCCTAGACCTGAATGTCAAATCCAGCTCTTTTGAGCTTATCGAGCTGGATCGCTTTTTGGGTGTTTCAGATTGCAAACCAGGTGGATGAAGCAAATCCGGCTGCATTTGGCCTAAAACAACTGGATTGGATGCAAGTCGAACACGGCCTTAGTTTTTCCCTTACATATCGAGCTGGATCGCTTTTTGGGGGGTAAAGTACACGATCAAAACGCGTTTGGGACACGATCAAAATCTAAAAGAGATCAAAACCAAACACATGTGCAGTAGACGGGCCAGGGGAAGCGCCTATCCGCGTCAGAAGGTGCGCTCTCCAGTGCAACAAAGGAACATTTTCTGCACAATAATCTGACCATGGTCAGTTTATTGTGCGCGGGTATTCATAATAATCTGACCATGGTCAGTTTATTGTGCGCAGGTATTCATAATAATCTGACCAAAGTCAGATTATTGTGCGCATGTGTGCATAATAATCTGACCAACGTCAGTTTATTTTGTGCGGAGTTGTAAAATAATCTGAGTAAATCAGTTTATTGTGCGCAGCCACATCTACCTACTCATCGGGCTACTCTGACCAAACTTCTCGAGTGGGCGCCGTTGTGTACTCGACGGAGATGAAGACGCAACAACGCGAAGGGGTTGCACTATAAAAGCAACTCGATTCATAACACGACAACATGAATACAATGCTTTTTATCTCGTTTTTCAACCAAATTTTATGGAGACTGCAGTAGACCTCTGCTAGATTGGTTTGGCTGAACGCCGCTGTGCTCGCATCCGTGAATACTAATTGGGCAACCTGTACATCGTGCTTCGAACTTTGTTAGGAGGAAACGCTGCTTATAAGTACTCAGTAAGTAAGTAAAACTACTCACAATATAGTCTAGATTTTAAGTTTTCGAAGTAAGTAGTCATTGTCCTTAAACCTTGCTTCCGCAGGATGTTGCTGCATTCTCATGCTGTGATCTGTGTTGTACGTAGCCGAGGAAAGCTTGGCATACACCTTGCTGAACGAAAAAAAAAACTTGTTACGTAGATAGTCCCAGGAACATCGATACATGTACTCAACGACTAGTAGTATAGCTATGGAATCCCTACTACTTTGCATTTACCACCGTGTCGTTCCCCCGACATTACAACTTACTTGCCTTCTTTTCGCTGCGAGAAGGCCACAGTTTCCAGCAAGTTAGCGCACTACCTTAGTACTTCTGTCTAATTGAGCTACTCCATTTATACTGTTGCGATATCAGTGTTTACCTTTACTGCTATTAAGATCACTACGAAGCTGGCTGAAAGCAGTTCCTTCGGAGATTTCCATCGACGGCACCCCGACACATTCCGAATACCCACGTTCAACTACATCTGAATCATCGAACAGGTATCATCTTTCAGACTATCGCTTAGATCATATCATATAGTTAGTATCTACTAAGCACAAATAATCGGTAATTGAAGTTTCTTCTTCTTCTCCTTTACTGCTATTAATAAAGCCATCGGGTTTGCAGACACAAATTGTATTTTGCAAATGGCAAAACGCCTATTCGCCCCCAAGGCCTGCTAGTTCAGTATTTGTAAGGCATCCAACGATTTCTCCAACAGTTTATTTTACAGATAATTTAAGACCATTTCCGCACTCGGAATGTTGTCGCTCAGCTGAACGGGCAATATTTGTTTCATCGGCGCATGCTCATCATATACATTCAATGTTCAAGTAGTAGGCATAGATACGTTACCACGATTAAGTGGGTGAACAAGATGAAACACCGTATAACTTCGTAGCGATGTCATGTAAAATATTAGTGAGAACAGCCTGCTGCAATCGACCTGGCAATCTGACAGTAAATACAAAAACGATGTACATTATAGACGATATATTCTATCTGTATCGAGATAAATTGTAGCTAATATTATTTGAAATTCGTACGATGGGGTGCTGTGAAAGTCACTTTTTCACGTATTCCTGCAGTTCAAAAAACGGGAACTCACCCGGATATGAGTGCCCAAGACTTTATTGCTTCTAAAGGCGAGAACAGCGAGGTCGGGTGAAAGATACTACTTAAAAGGTTTCATGTGCGTGCACCTTGCCCTCCAGTCAGCTCAGCATTTTCGCTGTTGTCAGCTTCATTTGTCGTTGTATTTTATGAGATGCAAAGCTGTTTCGTTGCATGTTTGTTACCACTCCACCTACTCGGCTAGACTAATTACAATTCCACTCCTTGTTGAGTCTACGGTGCATGCCCGCCGCAGCCAAAACGTTAACGAACTGGTTTTGGTCAGATTATTGTGAACAAGTGCGCATAATAAAATGACCATAGTCAGATTATCCTGGGAGGACAGCTAGAAGAGCTGTATGGACAGCCTCACAGACATTAATTCGTCCAAAAAAAGTTGCTCGTACCACAGAAAACATTCCGACGACATCAGCGTTGTGACACACCATCGATACGTATATGAGAACGGAGGCAAGTCGGCGACGCAAAATGAGCCATCCTCGATGCTGCTTAGCTGTCTTTATCTTTTGCTTGCTGTACAAATATGCCACGCAAGCTCCAACTCCAGACGTTCCTATTTCCTACGTTCCTACCGACAGCTTTCTAGCTTTGGCTCCCACCACATCAGCATCTACTCTCAACAACTGGACAAGGGACACTTTGATACATGCACTCCCTCGGATGCGATGCGATCTCTCACGCAAAAGCAGCAAATGCCTCCATTCAACATGTACCACAGAATTGCCGCACCATTGTGGAGATACCGATCCCACTAGACTATATTCACGTCGTACTAATGATGGACCTGATATCAGCCGTGAAAGTTGGCCACCCGAAGCAACTCTCGACACGGAGATGGTAGTCAATGCTGGCGGAGTCACTCACAAACGGAGGATTATCGTCCCAATTGGACTTTTGTATGATAGGGATGAGATTCGTGTTGCGTGAAGTTTTCTCATCTTGGTTCCAAAGTGAACAAGTAGTACAACCTGCGGTTGAACTAGCTTTCGTTCGAATCGTTTAGAAAGCTCAAGATGCAACTCTAAAACGGGTCGCACTACGGCTTCACGGATCTCAAACTAAGCCAGTTAGGGCCTAGGGCCATTGAACATTTGTATGTTGGAACGACTCGCGTTAAAACAGCAGATGTACTCCGATGCTTACCACTCACTACCTCGTATCGTCGAGAAACACTTGTCAAGTTACGACGCCGCATCTACTGTACACAGTCAAGTGGTTAATGAGTATTGACGAGAACGGCTACCGGAAAAGTAAGGAATGAGTACAATTATGCAATATGACGCATTACACCACCAATGAAATATCTGTCCTCCCAGCCTCAAGCAACGCCCCTTGTTGTGAACAAGTGCGCATAACAAACTGACCATAGTCAGATTATTGTGAGCTACCGCACAGAATAAGCCGACCATGGTCAGGTTATTGTGAAGACGTGCGCACAATAATCTGACTATGGTCAGGTTATTATACTGCGATGGGTATGCCTAACGTTAGGTAGGCTACACTATTATTTTGCCAGCTAACCTAGTGTAGGGTGTTTGGTTGTGCCCGATTTTTTGTTTGATTTTACCCTGAATCTGTTTGTTTCTGCTCTGCACAGGTGTTTAGTTTTGGTTTTGTCTTGATGTGTTTGGTCGTGGTCCGAAAGTGTTTGCTCATGTCCAAAAACATGTTTGGTTTGGACCGAGTCTCCTTTTTGGGTGTTTCAGATTGCAAAACAGGTGGATGAAGCAAATCCGGCTGCATTTGGCCTGAAACAACTGGATTGGATGCAAGTCGAACACGGCCTTATATAGGAACCGAGAGGGGGTCGCTTTTCGATGAGAATGGGGGGTCCAGCTTTTCAACGAATGCGGTATTAATAGTCCAGTCGTGGTTGCGCTGTCGAGTCGACGTCATGATGCTGTACCACCCCTCACGCGAAAAGATTTTGCTTGTTAAAATCTCGAGCATGAACACACTTCTACAGATACTACTAAGCTTTTTTGAACACCCGATCAACGCATACCCTTTATACGTGCTAAGTACGACGATCATTTTAGCAAGGATACCTCTATCGGAGCACTGCACAGCTCGGAATCTAAACCGGCAAGTTGCGACCGGAAGTTTGGTGTTGTCCGAAGTAACTAGCTCGGATAGTCTCCTGGACGCCATACATGCATCCGCCTAAGTGAAAGCCTTGAGATAAGGTAAATCGCACAGACGAAAAAGTGAAATCCACAGATTGTGAAAATATGTGACAAGTAGTGCTTCTAATAGTAGGCGGTAGTGAGCGGTTGCGAGGAGCGTAGCCGCAGCAAACCCGCGCGGGGTGCCCTGCTTCGCGGGCAGGCTTCTAATAGTAGGCGGTAGTGAGCGGTTGCGAGGAGCGTAGCCGCAGCAAACCCGCGCGGGGTGCCCTGCTTCGCGGGCAGCAAACCCGCGCGGGGTGCCCTGCTTCGCGCCCTGCTTCGCGGGCAGGGCACCCCGCGCGGGTTTGCTGCGGCTACGCTCCTCGCAACCGCTCACTACCGCCCTGCTTCGCGGGCACCCCGCGCGGGTTTGCTGCGGCTACGCTCCTCGCAACCGCTCACTACCGCCTACTATTAGAAGCACTACTTGTCGCATATTTTCACAATCTGTGCTTTTCACCGATTTGTCTGTGCGAAATCACTTTCCTCACTCTCGACCCGCAGCATCACATTTCTTGTACAGATCTTGTAACCTCTATGAACCAAAAGAGTGGTACTGTTCAAAAAGCTTAGTGGTATATGTAGCGTGCCGAACTACACAAAACCGGTGGGCAACAGCGTTCTGTCCTCGCAAGCACAATCGCACACGCCACACGCCCTTTGATTGTGCTTTTCGCTGGCGAAAACGTGAGGTCACTCCCAGATAGCCAATCAAAGCGATAACGCGTCGGTCCACTGTTTGTGCTCGGCCGTTACAGCACCTTTAAGTCAACGTCACAACAGCACCCTAAAGGCGCCCAAGGCGCCTTTAATTTAGCAGCTGGTTTTCAGTTAGGAGGGGAATATATACACTGTTGCCTCAGCTTTCCAAAGTCCAAAACGGGTGATAATTTTGACACTGCGTAGCACGTAAGCCTGCACCTGGACAAACTTTTAGTGCTATCTACTTCGTAAACACGTGTAAGAGCTATCAAACGCACTAGCGTTCATCGGCGGAGTGTAAGTAGGCACGTAGCAGGACCTCCGCCTCCCCAGGGACTCCTTCGTGGTGCCTATTTTCAAAGCCATCAGGCCCGGAGGTCATCCCTCCTCATGTGGTCCACACTTTAAAGGTGCCGTAGCGTCGAAGGCGCCCATCCAATCTGTGCAAAATCTGTGTACCGAAGCAAATCCTAACACAGATCATAATAATGAAGGAATTTGTATAGACGGATAGCAGAGGGACGGGTGTCATGGGCTCATCTGGTCGTGCTGTGAGCAGTTGTGAGGACACATTGCCGCAGCAAGCAAACCTGCACGGAGCGCTCGTAAAGCAGGTCTGCGCAATTTTGCGGATGTAGGACCAGCACCAGGCATTCCAGAGGACGGACCCTTTACCGCAATTCGGTATTAGTTTTCTTATTGTGGGGTCTGCTCGAGTACACTGCAGCACCGCAGATTCACCCCCTCTTTTGGCTTAAAGGCGCTAAAGGCGCTTTAGGCAATGTTGTGCTGTCGCGTTAAAGGCGCAGTAACGAGACTTCGGCTGTTGTGCTCCTCCAGTTGTTTGTGCTTGACCGATGTCGCTTCAAGCTGCGCTTGATGATGGTCAATTCCCGAAATTAGCTTATTTTCGGCTCTCAGTGCTTAATTTCAGTACTTTTCGACCACTTGTTGATGCCCCAAACCGCTGCATGGGTCATTCGATTGTGCTCACAACGCGGGACCTTCATGCACGATCCAACACGACACCAGCGCACCACTCGCGACTCCATTCGCGCGGCACTGGTGACCGCATTTCCGAATTTGACTTGAGGCAGTCACCCCCGCAGCTTGAAACAGGCGACAGGCACCCCTCAGTAGTTAGAGATGGCTCCTCAGTCAACTGCGGACGACAACAGCAGCGTCGGCGGCAACAAGGGCCAGTTCGGCCTCGAGTCGGGCGCCGCGCTCATGGCCGAGGGTTCTGCCGTGCTGCATGACCACATCGTGGGCAAGATGGAGGTCGCGCTCGGCAGTGAACTCCCGCAGGTGGACGTGCGCTTCAAGAACCTGTCGCTCACGGCCGACATCGTCGTGGTCGAGGACGACGGCTCCAAGAACGAGCTGCCCACGCTGCCCAACACCATCAAGAAGGCGTTCGTGGGCCCCAAGAAGCGCACGGTGCGCAAGGAGATCCTCAAGGACATCAGCGGCGTGTTCCAGCCGGGCAAGCTCACGCTGCTGCTGGGCCAGCCGGGCTCGGGCAAGTCGGCGCTGATGAAGATCCTCAGCGGCCGCTTCCCCATGGGCAAGAACATCACGCTGGACGGCGACATCACCTTCAACAGCGTCAAGCGCGAGCAGATCATCAAGACGCTGCCGCAGTTCGTGGCCTACGTGAACCAGCGCGACAAGCACTACCCCACCTTGACGGTCAAGGAGACGCTACAGTTCGCGCACACCTTCTGCGGTGGCGAGATCGCTCGTCGTGGTGAGGAGCTCTTCTCCAACGGCTCGCAGAAGCAGAACCTCGAGGCGCTCGAGCTGGCGAGCTCCGTGTTCAACAACTTCCCGGAGATCGTCCTCCAGCAGCTCGGACTTAAGATCTGCCAGGACACGATCGTCGGCGACGCCATGATGCGCGGTATTTCCGGAGGTGAGCGCAAGCGTGTCACGACTGGTGAGATGGAGTTCGGCATGAAGTACGCGTCCTTCATGGACGAGATCAGTACGGGTCTGGACAGCGCCGCCACCTTCGACATCATCACCACGCAGCGCAGTATCGCCCACCGCCTTCACAAGAACATCGTGATCGCGCTGCTGCAGCCGTCACCCGAGGTCTTCGCCCTCTTCGACGACGTCATGATCTTGAACGACGGCGAGTTGATGTACCACGGCCCGTGCGACCGAGTGCAGGGCTACTTCGACAGCTTGGGCTTCGAGTGCCCCGTGGGCCGCGACATTGCCGACTACCTGCTGGACCTGGGAACGCAGGAGCAGTATCGCTACCAGACCCGGGAGGCCCCGCGTGGTGGCAAGCACCCACGCTCACCGAAGGAGTTCGCTGACACTTTCAAACAGTCGGACATCCACTTCGACATGCTCAAGGCTCTCGACACCCCTCACGAGCCGAAGCTACTGGCCACTATATCGAAGCACATGGAGCCCGCGCCCGAGTTCCACCAGGGTTTCTTCGAGAGCACCATGACGCTGTTCCGTCGCCAGCTCATGATCACGTACCGCAACAAGCCGTTCGTTTTCGGTCGTCTGCTGATGATCGGCGTCATGGGTCTCCTGTACTGTTCGACGTTCTACAAGTTCGACCCGACGCAGGTGTCGGTGGTCATGGGTGTCATCTTCTCGTCGATCATGTTCCTGTCCATGGGTCAGTCGTCGCAGATCCCCACGTACCTCGCCGAGCGTGACATCTTCTACAAGCAGCGCGGTGCCAACTTCTACCGCACGGCCTCTTACGTGCTGGCCCAGTCTGTGGGCCAGATCCCGTTGGCGATCGCAGAAACGCTCATCTTCGGTTCACTGGTGTACTGGGTCTGTAGCTTCGAAGCGGACTTCTGGCGGTTCATTATCTTCCTGGTCATCCTGCTGGTGATGAACCTGGCCATGGGCATGTGGTTCTTCTTCTTGTCGGCCATTTGCCCGAACGGCAACATCGCGTCCCCCGTCAGCCAGGTTTCCATCCTGGTGATGGTCATCTTTGCTGGCTTCATTGTGACGGCCGGCACCATTCCCGACTGGCTCCTGTGGCTGCATTGGCTGAGCCCGATGTCGTGGGCTCTGCGCGCGCTGTCGATCAACCAGTACCGCGCTGCGAGCTTCAACGTGTGCGTCTACGGCGGGGTCGACTACTGCGCCGAGTACAACGGCCTGACCATGGGCGAGTACTACCTGCAAATGTTCGACATCCAGACGGACACGGCTTGGGTCGCTTACGGCGTCATCTACGCGGTGGCAGTCTACGTGGTCTTCATGCTCCTGTCGTTCGTCACTCTCGAGTACGTTCGCTACGAAGCCCCGGAGAACGTGGATGTGTCGGAGGCTCAGGCTGACGATGACACGTACGCACTGCTGGAGACCCCGAAGAACAAGAAGAGCTCTGTGGGCGGCGAAGTCATCCTTGATCTCCCCCACAAGCACGAGAAGAACTTTGTACCGGTCACCGTAGCTTTCCAGGACCTGCACTACTTCGTGCCGGATCCGAAGAACCCAAAGCAGCAGCTCGAACTGCTGAAGGGCATTGACGGATACGCTCTTCCCGGCTCCGTGACTGCGCTCATGGGCTCCTCCGGTGCTGGCAAGACGACGCTGATGGATGTGATCGCTGGCCGCAAGACTGGAGGCAAGATCACGGGCAAGATTCTGCTGAACGGCTACGAGGCGACCGACCTCGCAATCCGTCGTAGTACCGGGTACTGTGAGCAGATGGACATCCACTCGGAGGCGGCCACGATTCGCGAGGCCTTGACTTTCAGCTCGTTCCTGCGTCAGGACGCCTCGATCTCGGATGAGAAGAAGATTGATTCGGTGAACGAGTGCATTGAGCTGCTTGGCCTTGAAGACATCGCGGACCAGATCATCCGTGGCAGCTCGGTGGAGCAGATGAAGCGACTGACGATCGGTGTGGAGCTTGCTGCTCAGCCGAGTGTGATTTTCCTGGACGAGCCGACGAGTGGCCTGGACGCGCGTTCGGCCAAGATCATCATGGACGGTGTTCGCAAGGTGGCCGACTCGGGTCGTACCATTATCTGTACCATTCACCAGCCGTCGGCCGAGGTGTTCTACCTGTTCGACAATCTCCTGTTGCTGAAGCGTGGTGGTGAGACCGTGTTCTACGGTGACTTGGGTGAGAACTGCCGCAACTTGATCGACTACTTCGAGAACATTCCTGGCGTGGCTCCGCTACCTGTCGGCTACAACCCGGCCACTTGGATGCTGGAGTGCATTGGTGCTGGTGTCAGCAACTCGGCGGCCGACAGCATGGACTTCGTGAGCTACTTCAAGAACAGCCCGTACTGCGCGAAGCTGCAGGCGGATTTGGCCAAGGAGGGTGTGACGACCCCATCGGCCGACTACCCGGAGCTGGTGTTCGGAAAGAAGCGCGCGGCCAGCTCGGCGACGCAGATGAAGTTCCTGGTCCAGCGCTTCTACGACATGTACTGGCGCACGCCGTCGTACAACTTAACTCGGCTGGTGATTTCCGTCTTCCTCTCGTTGCTCTTCGGCGTGATCTTCGTCGGCGTGGACTACGCGTCGTACGCGGGCCTGAACTCGGGCGTCGGCATGGTGTTCATGGCCTCGCTCTTCAACTCGATGGTGTCGTTCCAGAGCGTGCTGCCGCTGGCCTCGGAGGAGCGCGCCTCCTTTTACCGCGAGCGCGCGAGTCAGACATACAATGCGTTCTGGTACTTCGTGGGCTCGACGCTCGTGGAGATCCCGTACTGCTTCGTCAGCGCTCTGATCTTCACGGCCATCTACTTCCCCATGGTGGGCTTCTCCGGCTTCGCGAACGGTGTCTTGTTCTGGCTGAACCTGGCGCTGCTCATCTTGATGCAGACGTACTTCGGCCAGTTCTTCTCGTACGCGCTGCCCAGCGAGGAGGTCGCCGCCATCATCGGCGTGCTCATCAACTCGATCTGCTTCCTGTTCATGGGCTTCAGTCCCCCGGCGTACGCCATCCCCTCGGGCTACAAGTGGCTCTACACCATCGTCCCCCACCGGTTCGCGCTGTCCAACCTCGTGTCCATCGTCTTCGGCCAGTGCTCGGACATGCCGACGTGGGATGAGGCCTCGCAGTCGTACACGAACGTCGGCTCGGAGCTCGGCTGCCAGCCCATGGCCAACTCGCCGGTGACCGTGGGCCACATCACGCTCAAGGAGTACGCGGAGCAGTACTTCGGCATGGACTACAGCGACCTGTGGAGGAACTTCGGCATCGTCATCGCCTGGATCGTTTGCTTCCGTCTCCTGGGTCTGCTCTCTCTGCGCTACGTGAACCACCAGAAGAGATAGAGCGAACTTCTGTGAGTGCACGAAAAGACGCGATAAACTTAGCACAAAAACCTCGATAAATGTTCGCACTTGACTACACGTAAGAAGAAGTGAACGCTTTGTGTTTGCCCCCAATGTACTGCGCCGGCTGATGATGGCAAGGAGCACCGGAAGTAGTGGATATTTCCTGGAGGTGGCAGTAATACGTTAGTCCTTCGTGAATGTAGAAGCTGTATCTCGACGGTGAAAGGAATACATCCAATGTATGTACAGAACTTCGGATGAATTGAAGACCAATCTATCGGCAGCGAGGTGACGGCGCTTTTCATTTGTGGCCTAAGCGCTGCGATACAACTGATCTCAGCGCAGCTGGCCTGGCCCATGATTGTGCTCGTAGTCTATCATATCAGTTCAGAGCCCCGTAGCCTCTACAGGCGACAGCGACTTGCGTTTGACAGCCGCGCTCGCATCTCAAGATGGCGAAAGTTGTTGCTCAGGACAGCTACATGTACCAAGGTTAGCCTAACGTACACAAGAAGCGGTTTATGCCAAGGCGAGTGTGTCGCACCCACAGCCGATCCGAGCAAGGCCTGCCATCATCGATGCTAAGTCGACGCCAGCGTTTTGATGGGGCTGCATTCATGACGATTTGCTATCGTCCTTGAAGTAATCGGGCCGCATTGAGCCAATCGCGACTCGGATCCAGGACTGAGGGGTATCACTTCAACACGCATTTGACACACGTCTTGTTGCACTGCAGCGAGATGTACTGGAACGCCCCTCACCACCCCGTTTCACTTAACAGGACTGCAGGGCAACAACCCTTTGCGGTTGACGCCATGGCCGACCTGTCAGCTTAGTTGCCATCCCCGGCCACCCCGTTGATGCTCGCCTGCCCACGTTTGACGCGGCCAGTCAAGCTCATTCTCGATTTTTCTGTCCAGCTACCAAGCCGACCGAGGAACAACGATGGAAGCCATGTCGCCGGCCACCCGCAAGCGGCTCGGATACGAGTCCGGCGCCGCCTTGATGGCCGAGGGCCCGCAGGTCCTGCACGAGCACATGGCCACCAAGATCGGCAAGGCACTCGGTTCAGCCATGCCCCAGATGGACGTGCGCTTCAGCAACCTGTCGGTCACCGCTGACGTGGTCGTGGTCGACGAAGACAGCAAGTACGAGCTGCCGACGATCCCCAACACCCTCATGAAGACCTTCATCAGTCCGAAGAAACGCATCGTCCGCAAGGAGATCCTCAAGGACGTCAGCGGGGTGTTCTCACCTGGCAAGATCACGCTGCTGCTGGGCCAACCCGGCTCGGGCAAGTCGGCCCTGCTCAAGATGCTGAGCGGCCGCTTTCCCATTGAGAAGAACATCACGGTGGAAGGCAACATTTCCTTCAACAACGTGCAGCGCGAGCAGATCATCAAGACGCTGCCGCAGTTCGTGGCCTACGTGAACCAGCGTGACAAGCACTACCCCGTGCTGACCGTCAAGGAGACGCTGGAGTACGCGCACAAGTTCTGCGGCGCCGAATTGTCCGAGCACGGCAAGAAAATGCTCTCGCAGGGTACCCCGGAGGAAAACGAGGAGGCTTTGCGAGCGGCCAACGCCATGTTCGCTCACTACCCGGACGTCATCATCCAGCAGCTCGGACTCCAGAACTGCCAGAACACCATCGTGGGCGACGCCATGACCCGCGGTGTGTCCGGCGGTGAGCGCAAGCGCGTGACGACCGGCGAGATGGAGTTCGGCACCAAGTACGTAACGCTCATGGACGAGATCAGTACGGGCCTCGACTCTGCGGCCACGTACGATATCATCAACACGCAGCGCAGTGTGGCTCACAAGCTGCGCAAGACCGTCGTCATCGCTCTGCTTCAACCGTCTCCGGAGGTGTTCGCGTTGTTCGACGACGTGATGATCCTGAACGAGGGTCAGCTCATGTACCATGGTCCGTGTGGCAAGGTCGTGGAGTACTTTGAGTATCTCGGTTTCAAGTGCCCGCCTCAACGTGATATCGCCGACTACCTGCTGGACCTCGGCACACAGGAGCAGTACCAGTACCAGGTCGAACACCCGACGAAGCAGCCTCGCCGAGCCAGTGAGTTTGCCGACGCCTTCAAGGAGTCGCGCATCTACATGGAGTCGATGTACGCTCTGGAGGCGCCGTACGATCCCGAACTACTCCGCAGCGTGGAGCAGAACATGAAGCCCATGCCCATGTTCAGCCAGTCTTTCGTTGACAGCACGCTGACACTGCTCAAGCGTCAGCTCACCATCACGTACCGCAACAAGCCCTTCATCTTCGGGCGCGTGCTGATGATCGCAGTCATGGGGCTGTTGTTCTGCACGGTCTTCTACGACTTCGACCCGACGCAGGTCTCCGTTGTGCTGGGTGTGGTCTTCTCGTCGGTCATGTTCCTGTCCATGGGGCAGTCGTCGCAGATCCCGACGTACATGGCAGAGCGTGAGGTCTTCTACAAGCAACGCGGTGCCAACTTCTTCCGTACTGCCTCCTATGTGCTGGCCACGTCGGCCAGTCAGATCCCGTTGGCGTTCGTCGAGACGATCATCTTCGGCTCGCTGGTGTATTGGCTGTGTGGATTCGAGTCCGAGTTCCAGCTCTTCATCATCTTCGAGTTCGTGCTGTTCGTGATGAACCTGGCCATGGGCATGTGGTTCTTCTTCCTGAGCTCCGTCGGGCCGAACGAAAACGTCGTCACCCCCTTGGGTATGGTGTCGGTGCTGGTGTTCATCATCTTCGCGGGCTTTATCGTGACCAAGAGCCAAATCCCGGACTACCTCATTTGGGCGCATTACATCAGTCCAATGACGTGGAGCATTCGAGCCCTCTCGATCAACCAGTACCGCTCGGACAACATGGATGTCTGTGTCTACAACGGCGTTGACTACTGCAAGGACTACGGCATGACTATGGGGGTCTACTACCTGGACCTGTTCGGCCTCGAGACGGAGAAGTCGTGGATTGTCTACGGCATCATCTACACGCTTGCGATGTACGTCCTCTTCATGTTCATGTCCTTCTTGGGACTTGAATACCTACGCTATGAAGCCCCCGAGAACGTTGACGTGTCTGAGAAGACTATTGAGGATGAATCGTACGCGATGCTGGCGACACCCAAGAACGCTGCTGGGGCCAACGCCTCGGGTGACTACGTTGTGCAGCTCGACAACCGCGAGAAGAACTTCACCCCGGTGACGATGGCCTTCCAAGACCTGCACTACTTCGTGCCCGACCCGAAGAACCCCAAGCAAGAACTCGAGCTTCTCAAGGGTATCAACGGTTTTGCTGTCCCTGGATCGATCACCGCGCTCATGGGCTCTTCGGGTGCTGGTAAGACGACGCTGATGGATGTGATCGCTGGCCGCAAGACCGGCGGCAAGATCACGGGCAAGATTCTGCTCAACGGCTACGAGGCGACCGAACTGGCCATCCGCCGCTGCACGGGCTACTGCGAGCAGATGGACATCCACTCGGAGGCGGCTACCATTCGCGAGGCTTTGACCTTCAGCTCGTTCCTGCGCCAGGACGCCTCGATCCCAGCCGCCAAGAAGTACGACTCGGTGAACGAGTGCATTGAGCTGCTTGGCCTTGAAGACATCGCCGACCAGATCATCCGTGGCAGCTCGGTGGAGCAGATGAAGCGACTGACGATTGGCGTGGAGCTTGCTGCTCAGCCGAGTGTGATTTTCCTGGACGAGCCGACGAGTGGCCTGGACGCGCGTTCGGCCAAGCTGATTATGGACGGAGTGCGCAAGGTGGCCAACTCGGGCCGCACCATTATCTGTACCATCCACCAGCCTTCGTCGGAGGTGTTCTACCTGTTCGACAGTCTGCTGCTGCTGAAGCGCGGTGGCGAGACGGTGTTCTTTGGTGAGTTGGGCCAGAAGTGCCGCAACCTGATCGACTACTTCGAGGGCATTCCCGGCGTGGCTCCACTACCTGTCGGCTACAATCCGGCGACATGGATGCTGGAGTGCATTGGTGCTGGTGTGGGGAACACTGCTGCGGATGCCACGGACTTCGTGCAGTGCTTCAGGAACAGTCCGCTTAACCGCGCGTTGGAGGCGAACATGGCTAAGGAAGGCATCAGTGTTCCGTCGCCCGATCTCCCGGAGATGATCTACACCGAGAAGCGAGCCGCCGACTCGAAGACGCAGATGAAGTTTGTGGTGTGGCGCTTCATCGTGATGTACTGGCGAACCCCCAGCTACTCTCTTACGCGGATGTACCTGGCGCTGTTCTTGGCGATCGTTTTCGGCTTGATCTTCGTGGACGTCGACTACGCGTCGTACTCGGGCCTGAACTCGGGCGTGGGCATGGTGTTCGTTGCGGCGCTGTTCCAGGCCATGATGACCTTCCAGAGTGTGCTCCCGCTGGCCTGCGCCGAGCGCGCCTCTTTTTACAGGGAGCGCGCGAGTCAGACATACAATGCGCTGTGGTACTTCGTTGGCTCGACGCTGGCTGAGATTCCCTACTGCTTTTTCAGCGGAGCTCTCTTCACGGTCGTCTACTACCCTTTCGTGGGCTTTTCGGGTTTCGCCAAAGGTCTGCAGTTCTGGCTGGCCATCTCGCTCATGGTTCTCATGCAAGTCTACATGGGTATGATGTTCGCCTACGCGATGCCAAGCGAAGAGGTGGCGGCTATCATCGGCCTGCTGTTCAATGCTGTGTTCATGATGTTCATGGGCTTCAGCCCTCCGGCCGACTCCATTCCGTCCGGCTACACGTGGCTCTACAAGATCTCGCCGCTACGCTTCCCTCTCTCGATCATGGAAGCGCTGGTGTTCGCCGACTGCGATGAGCTGCCGACCTGGAACGAGACCACGCAGTCGTACGAGAACGTGGGTTCCCAGCTCGGATGCCAGCCGATGGCGGACTCGCCTGCGACTGTCGGCCACATCACCATCAAGGAGTACACGGAGCAGTACTTCGGCTTCGAGCACGATGATATCACGCGCTACTTCTTCGTAGTGATCGGCTGCATCATTCTGTTCCGCGTCCTCGGACTGATCGCGCTGCGCTACATCAACCACCAGAAGCGGTAGGCAGCGCGATGTGCTCGAGCTGCTACGCAGCCACACGGCATGGAGGATTTTTGCTTGCTTTGATACATTTACACCAATACACACTCTGCCTTTGGGTTCTACAATCTATTGTTTTACGGCGAATCTTTCATGAAAGTTTAGCTTGGCACCAGGATCGGGAAAATAATTATTCCACCACAACTATTAACTTTTTTTTGTACGGAAATACTCGTACACTACCAGTATGTATTATAGGTTTCTGGACGTATTGAAATAATTGCTTGTTCATTCATACAAAAAACAAGTTTCAACATGATCTCCCTATAAAATAATTGAGATAGATAAATAATAATAATTGAAAATGATATTTTGAAATGATTATAAGAGTGCTCTCTTCAACTCTATTTCTTGTGTATTGATTGGTCAAAATATTTTAGTTCAGTCTCCGTCTCCAGCTCCCGGAGGTGGAGAAGGAGCAAGTAGCTGGAGATTGAGGCAGCTCACACGCAATGGACGAAAAGGGAGCTGTTCTGGTTGCTACATGCTTAGCTGTCGCACAGGTTGCAGTCCTCTTATCGCGATGCACCGCGAGGCCCTAAGGAACAGATTCGTACCGTGGCCTCCCTGCACTTTGAGCCAATGCTACACTCAGCAGCGTACACTAGTTGTTTTGAAGACAATCCTCGCTGCATGAAACCGACTTGCGTACGGATTGCTGCTAAATACGAGACCACGGCGCTCGAACCCTGGTGCCACTGGTTGGCGGGAGCAGAGGCGAAGCTCTCGCAGCGTTATCTGTAGCTTGATCCATGTCGCCGCGTGCCCGCTGTGTCTCGGTGGCCGAGCGTCTCGACCACAGCGTTCCCGGTCGGAAGCAGCGTGTGATTGACTAATTTTTACCTAGAGACGATCTGTACTAGTAGTAGTAGCGAGCAAGCTGGAGATGGAGATGCATCAACTTTTTGCAGATCTCCATCTCCAGTTGCGTAGCAAACACGCTCTAACGGAGACCGAACTTTTGCAATATAATATGATACTTAAGTACTGTATTTTCCGAGGTCTGCAGGATACCTATGCTGATGGCCGGCGAATTTCCAAAGCGACAGCTTCTGACTGACCTTTTCCAAAGAGGATACAGTACCTTTTGTCCGGCTCGTTAAATCGTGGCATCATCGCGGGTTTTCAGGGTCTGGACATCTGGAATAGCTGCTTGCCATCATCACGGCAAGCACCGCCGGATCCGGCCTGCCATCTCGTTTCAATAATACTTTACATATTATGTATTGTTGTCCCAGCCAGCTGGTGCTGGAGCCGGTAGAACTCACTGAGTTCGCAGCCCCTGTTGCTTTAGGGTATCGCGATAGCCCGCGCAGCTCGTTCTGCATCTCGGTACACTGTAACGCTGCGTTTGAAATCTCAGGCTTCATGTGACGCTGACCATAATACTAGTAGGCAAGCCGGTGCAAATCGCTGTGGTCGACATGACGTATCCGCCAAACAATGGTCGACCTGTTCTCCTTATAATAGCAATACATTCCCGGTATCAAGTAGCAATGCGGGGCGAGTACGGCAACTGAATTGCATTGTTTTATACAAAACATTAAAATGTTCTGGAAACCTTCAAGCTTGGCAACCGCTCACTAAAAAGGGCCTCCGCATTATTAATGGTGAATGGTCCTCCGCATTATTAATGGTGAAGGGTCCTTCAGTCCTAATACTGTGTCCATTCGTAGGACCTTCATGAAAGGACGCGACGGTTGGACAGCCAATCACAGGCCGTCTGAGCTGCGACATTTTTTCCGATGATGGCACCCATTTTCTATTTTCGGCTAGTTTTGGCAGCAGCAGTGATCACCTAGCCCGCGCCGGATGACGGCGAGCTCCTGTTATTTGTGGCAGACGCCTCGCCGTGCCACATAGCCTGCTTCACACACGCTCGCTCGAATCTGAAGTTCGGACCCCACAAACAAGCCCATCTCGCCACGGCCCGACGCCATAAACGCCAATGCGGTAGTGCGCGGCAGACGCACCGCGCGCTGCTTACGGCGGCTTCAACCTGGCCAAGCTGCACCGTTTACCCTCGGCGCGCACGTAGTCATCATAGTACAATGCTGCGCACACGGTGTCCGGTCGTCCACCCCCTTGTTTGACAGCGGCCCGCATTGGCCCGACCCGGCCAAGCCGAGGCAGGTCGGCAGTCATTCCCCATTTTCCTGCTTAGCGCTCATCCAGCCAGCAGCCAACATGGAATTATCCACACAGTCGTCGCCGACCACGGCCAAGAAGCTCGGCCTCGAGTCGGGCCAGGCCCTCATGGCCGAGGGCCCACAGGTGCTGCACCAGTACGTGGCCACCAAGATCGGGGCCGCCATGGGCCGCGCCATGCCGCAGATGGACGTGCGCTTCAACAATCTCTCGGTCACCGCCGACATCGTCGTCGTGGACGACTCGGGCGCCAAGCACGAGCTGCCGACCATCCCCAACACCATGAAGAAGGCGTTCGTGGGCCCCAAGAAGCGCATCGTGCGCAAGGAGATCCTCAAGAACGTGAGCGGCATGTTCGCGCCCGGCAAGATCACGCTGCTGCTGGGCCAGCCCGGCTCCGGCAAGTCGTCGCTGCTCAAGATGCTGAGCGGCCGCTTCCCCATAGAGAAGAACATCACGGTGGAGGGCGACATCACCTTCAACAACGTGCAGCGCGAGCAGATCGCCAAGCGCCTGCCGCAGTTCGTGGCCTACGTGAACCAGCGTGACAAGCACTTCCCCATGTTGACCGTCAAGGAGACGCTCGAGTTCGCGCACAAGTTCTGCGGCGGCGAGCTGTCGAAGCGCGGCGAGGACATGCTGTCCAAGGGCTCCCCGCAGGAGAACCTGGAGGCCCTCGAGGCGGCCAAGGCCGTGTTCGCGCACTACCCGGACATCATCATCCAGCAGCTCGGACTCCAGAACTGCCAGAACACCATCGTGGGCGACGCCATGACCCGCGGTGTGTCCGGCGGTGAGCGCAAGCGCGTGACGACCGGCGAGATGGAGTTCGGCACCAAGTACGTGACGCTCATGGACGAGATCAGTACGGGCCTCGACTCTGCGGCCACGTACGATATCATCAACACGCAGCGCAGCGTGGCGCACACGCTCCGCAAGACGGTGGTGGTGGCGCTGCTGCAGCCGTCGCCCGAGGTGTTCGCGCTGTTCGACGACGTGATGATCCTGAACGAGGGCCAGGTGATGTACCATGGCCCGTGCAGCCGCGTGGAGAACTACTTCGAGGGCCTGGGTTTCTCTTGCCCGCCCGAGCGCGACATCGCCGACTACCTGCTGGACCTGGGCACGAACGAGCAGTACCGCTACCAGGTGCAGAACTACCACACAAAGCAGCCCCGCGGCGCCGGCGAGTTCGCCGAGTCCTTCCGACGATCGGACATCCACCGCGAGATGCTGCACCAGCTCGAGGCCCCGCATGACGCAGACCTGCTGCGCAACGTGGCCGAGGTCATGGAGCCGACGCCCGCGTTCCACCAGTCGTTCGTGGAGAGCACGCTGACGCTGCTCAAGCGCCAGCTCATGGTGACGTACCGCAACAAGCCCTTCATCTTCGGCCGCCTCCTCATGATCCTCATCATGGGCCTGCTCTTCTGCACGATCTTCTACGACTTCGACCCGACGCAGGTGTCGGTGGTCATGGGTGTCATCTTCTCCACAGTCATGTTCCTGTCCATGGGCCAGTCGTCGCAGATCCCGACGTACATGGCGGAGCGCGACGTGTTCTACAAGCAGCGCGGCGCCAACTTCTTCCGCACCACGTCGTACGTGCTGGCCACGTCGGCGAGCCAGATCCCGTTGGCCGTCGTCGAGACGCTCATCTTCGGCTCGCTCGTGTACTGGATCTGCGGGTTCGTGTCGGAAGCCAAGCTGTTCATCATCTTCGAGGCCATCCTGCTGCTGTCGAACCTGGCCATGGGCATGTGGTTCTTCTTCCTGTCGGCCATCGGCCGCAACGGTGACATCGCGACGCCCCTGGGTATGGTGTCGGTGCTGGTGTTCGTCATTTTCGCGGGCTTCATCGTGACGAAGAGCCAAATCCCGGACTACCTCATTTGGGCGCATTACATCAGTCCAATGACGTGGAGTCTCAAGGCGCTCGCTATCAACCAGTACCGCTCGGGCCCGATGGACGTGTGCGTGTACGACGGCGTGGACTACTGCTCCGAGTACGGCCTCAAGATGGGCGAGTACTACCTGGGCCTGTTCGGCATGGACACGGAGAAGGAGTGGATCGTGTACGGCGTCATCTACACGGCGGCCATGTACGTGGGGTTCATGTTCCTGTCGTACCTGGCGCTCGAGTACATCCGCTACGAGGCCCCCGAGAACGTGGACGTGTCGGAGAAGGCGGTCGAGAACGAGTCGTACACGATGCTGGAGACGCCCAAGACGAAGAGCGGAACGAACGCTGTGGACGACTACGTCGTCGAGATGGACACGCGCGAGAAGAACTTCACCCCGGTGACGGTGGCCTTCCAGGACCTGCACTACTTCGTGCCCGACCCGAAGAACCCCAAGCAAGAACTCGAGCTTCTCAAGGGCATCAACGGATTTGCTGTCCCCGGTTCAATCACGGCGCTCATGGGCTCTTCGGGTGCTGGTAAGACGACGCTGATGGATGTGATCGCTGGCCGCAAGACCGGCGGCAAGATCACGGGCAAGATTCTGCTGAACGGCTACGAGGCCAACGACCTCGCCATTCGCCGCTGCACGGGCTACTGCGAGCAGATGGACGTGCATTCGGAGGCGGCCACGATCCGCGAGGCCTTGACTTTCAGCTCGTTCCTTCGCCAGGACGCCTCGATCCCGGACGCCAAGAAGTACGACTCGGTGAACGAGTGCATTGAGCTGCTTGGCCTTGAAGACATCGCGGACCAGATCATCCGCGGCAGCTCGGTGGAGCAGATGAAGCGACTGACGATTGGCGTGGAGCTTGCTGCTCAGCCGAGTGTGATTTTCCTGGACGAGCCGACGAGTGGCCTGGACGCTCGCTCCGCTAAACTGATCATGGACGGTGTCCGCAAGGTGGCCAACTCGGGCCGCACCATTATCTGTACCATCCACCAGCCTTCGTCGGAGGTGTTCTACCTGTTCGACAGTCTGCTGCTGCTGAAGCGCGGTGGCGAGACGGTGTTCTACGGCAACCTGGGCAAGAACTGCCGCAACCTGGTGGACTACTTCGAGAGCATTCCCGGCGTGGCCCCTCTTCCGAAGGGCTACAACCCGGCCACTTGGATGCTGGAGTGCATCGGCGCCGGCGTCAGCAGTGCCGCCAACCAGATCGACTTCGTGGCCAACTTCAACAAGAGCTCGTACCGTCAGGTGCTGGTCAGCGAGATGGCCAAGGAGGGCGTGACGGTACCGTCGCCCAACCTGCCGGAGATGGTGTTCGCCAAGAAGCGCGCGGCCACGTCGGCGACGCAGATGAAGTTCGTGGTGACCCGCTTCTTCCAGATGTACTGGCGCACGCCGACGTACAACCTGACGCGAATGGTGCTGGCCATCTTCCTGGCGCTGCTGTTCGGCATCGTGTTCGTGGACGCCGAGTACGCGTCGTACTCGGGCCTGAACTCGGGCGTGGGCATGGTGTACATGGCGTCGCTGTTCCTGTCGATGACGGCGTTCCAGAGCGTGCTGCCGCTGACGTCCTCGGAGCGCGCCTCCTTTTACCGCGAGCGCGCGAGTCAGACATACAATGCGTTCTGGTACTTCCTGGGCTCGACGCTGGCCGAGCTGCCGTACTGCTTCGTGCTGGGCGCGCTCTTCACGGTGGTGTTCTACCCCATGGTGGGCTTCACGGACGTGGGCGTGGCCTTCATCTTCTGGCTGGCCACCTCGCTCAGCGTGCTCATGCAGGTGTACATGGGCCAAATGTTCTCGTACGCGATGCCGTCGGAGGAGGTGGCGGCCATCATCGGCCTGCTGTTCAACGCCGTCTTCATGATGTTCATGGGCTTCAGTCCGCCGGCCTACGCGATCCCGTCGGCCTACACGTGGCTGTACAAGATCTCGCCGCTGCGGTTCCCGGTGTCGATTCTGGTGGCGCTGATCTTTTCGGACTGCGACGACCTGCCGACGTGGGATGAGGCCTCGCAGTCGTACACGAACGTGGGCTCGAAGCTTGGCTGCCAGCCGATGGCGGACGCGCCGGTGACCGTGGGTCACATCACCATCAAGGAGTACACGGAGGAGTACTTCGGCATGAAGCACGACACGATCACGCGCTACTTCTTCGTGATCATCGGCTGCATCGTGCTGTTCCGCGTGCTGGCGCTGATCTCGCTGCGCTACATCAACCACCAGAAGCGGTAGATCGGTTGCTGCAAACTAGAGCTAGAGACTGGGTGCTACCGCCCTTGTATATATCTGCTTTTGAACTTTTAAATAAAAAAAATGTTTGTATCGGGAAAACCTAGCTTGTTTTTTTTCTCTCGGGATATTCGAAAGCGTACTCGATCGCGTCTCGATTGTGTATTGCTAGTCGGCCAGAGTCATCACTTCAAGCACTTCAATGTGCTGGAGGCTGTAGGTACTATCCGCCGCTAGAAAGACCCGACAATCGACTCAAAAGTGTAGCATACCGATTAAGATTCCAGGGCACGGAGACTCCGGCGTTGTCGACGACGACGGTACGGTTATACCAGGTGCATATATGTAGACACACTGCTTAGAACTGACGTTAGCTCACTCACTGAACATAGAACACGGATGGAGTACCGGCAATAGTGCTGTAGCCCTGGCCGGCACTCCTCGCGTCGACACGACTGCATTGATGCGTAGGATTGGATTCTTGAGAACGAAGAGCGGGAGGCAATGCTCAGCGGGGTGGGAATGGAGAAGCAGTGCTGCTGTCCATCGCAAGATCGCCGGTTGATACGCACGTATCTAGAGACTGGAGACTGAAGATCCAGTCAGCGGGATACATGTATCATCGCGCTTGCGGCGGGGTTTCAGGGTCTGGACATCTGGAAGTTGCAGATTGCCATCATCACGGCAAGCACCGCCTCAGCGCCGGCCTGCCATCTCGTTTCAATAATACTTTACATATTATGTATTGTTGTCCCAGCCAGCTGGTGCTGGAGCCGGTAGAACTCACTGAGTTCGCAGCCCCTGTTGCTTTAGGGTATCGCGATAGCCCGCGCAGCTCGTTCTGCATCTCGGTACACTGTAACGCTGCGTTTGAAATCTCAGGCTTCATGTGACGCTGACCATAATACTAGTAGGCAAGCCGGTGCAAATCGCTGTGGTCGACATGACGTATCCGCCAAACAATGGTCGACCTGTTCTCCTTATAATAGCAATACATTCCCGGTATCAAGTAGCAATGCGGGGCGAGTACGGCAACTGAATTGCATTGTTTATACAAAACATTAAAATGTTCTGGAAACCATTCAAGCTTGGCAACCGCTCACTAAAAAGGGCCTCCGCATTATTAATGGTGAATGGTCCTCCGCATTATTAATGGTGAAGGGTCCTTCAGTCCTAATACTGTGTCCATTCGTAGGACCTTCATGAAAGGACGCGACGGTTGGACAGCCAATCACAGGCCGTCTGAGCTGCGACATTTTTTCCGATGATGGCACCCATTTTCTATTTTCGGCTAGTTTTGGCAGCAGCAGTGATCACCTAGCCCGCGCCGGATGACGGCGAGCTCCTGTTATTTGTGGCAGACGCCTCGCCGTGCCACATAGCCTGCTTCACACACGCTCGCTCGAATCTGAAGTTCGGACCCCACAAACAAGCCCATCTCGCCACGGCCCGACGCCATAAACGCCAATGCGGTAGTGCGCGGCAGACGCACCGCGCGCTGCTTACGGCGGCTTCAACCTGGCCAAGCTGCACCGTTTACCCTCGGCGCGCACGTAGTCATCATAGTACAATGCTGCGCACACGGTGTCCGGTCGTCCACCCCCTTGTTTGACAGCGGCCCGCATTGGCCCGACCCGGCCAAGCCGAGGCAGGTCGGCAGTCATTCCCCATTTTCCTGCTTAGCGCTCATCCAGCCAGCAGCCAACATGGAATTATCCACACAGTCGTCGCCGACCACGGCCAAGAAGCTCGGCCTCGAGTCGGGCCAGGCCCTCATGGCCGAGGGCCCACAGGTGCTGCACCAGTACGTGGCCACCAAGATCGGGGCCGCCATGGGCCGCGCCATGCCGCAGATGGACGTGCGCTTCAACAATCTCTCGGTCACCGCCGACATCGTCGTCGTGGACGACTCGGGCGCCAAGCACGAGCTGCCGACCATCCCCAACACCATGAAGAAGGCGTTCGTGGGCCCCAAGAAGCGCATCGTGCGCAAGGAGATCCTCAAGAACGTGAGCGGCATGTTCGCGCCCGGCAAGATCACGCTGCTGCTGGGCCAGCCCGGCTCCGGCAAGTCGTCGCTGCTCAAGATGCTGAGCGGCCGCTTCCCCATAGAGAAGAACATCACGGTGGAGGGCGACATCACCTTCAACAACGTGCAGCGCGAGCAGATCGCCAAGCGCCTGCCGCAGTTCGTGGCCTACGTGAACCAGCGTGACAAGCACTTCCCCATGTTGACCGTCAAGGAGACGCTCGAGTTCGCGCACAAGTTCTGCGGCGGCGAGCTGTCGAAGCGCGGCGAGGACATGCTGTCCAAGGGCTCCCCGCAGGAGAACCTGGAGGCCCTCGAGGCGGCCAAGGCCGTGTTCGCGCACTACCCGGACATCATCATCCAGCAGCTCGGACTCCAGAACTGCCAGAACACCATCGTGGGCGACGCCATGACCCGCGGTGTGTCCGGCGGTGAGCGCAAGCGCGTGACGACCGGCGAGATGGAGTTCGGCACCAAGTACGTGACGCTCATGGACGAGATCAGTACGGGCCTCGACTCTGCGGCCACGTACGATATCATCAACACGCAGCGCAGCGTGGCGCACACGCTCCGCAAGACGGTGGTGGTGGCGCTGCTGCAGCCGTCGCCCGAGGTGTTCGCGCTGTTCGACGACGTGATGATCCTGAACGAGGGCCAGGTGATGTACCATGGCCCGTGCAGCCGCGTGGAGAACTACTTCGAGGGCCTGGGTTTCTCTTGCCCGCCCGAGCGCGACATCGCCGACTACCTGCTGGACCTGGGCACGAACGAGCAGTACCGCTACCAGGTGCAGAACTACCACACAAAGCAGCCCCGCGGCGCCGGCGAGTTCGCCGAGTCCTTCCGACGATCGGACATCCACCGCGAGATGCTGCACCAGCTCGAGGCCCCGCATGACGCAGACCTGCTGCGCAACGTGGCCGAGGTCATGGAGCCGACGCCCGCGTTCCACCAGTCGTTCGTGGAGAGCACGCTGACGCTGCTCAAGCGCCAGCTCATGGTGACGTACCGCAACAAGCCCTTCATCTTCGGCCGCCTCCTCATGATCCTCATCATGGGCCTGCTCTTCTGCACGATCTTCTACGACTTCGACCCGACGCAGGTGTCGGTGGTCATGGGTGTCATCTTCTCCACAGTCATGTTCCTGTCCATGGGCCAGTCGTCGCAGATCCCGACGTACATGGCGGAGCGCGACGTGTTCTACAAGCAGCGCGGCGCCAACTTCTTCCGCACCACGTCGTACGTGCTGGCCACGTCGGCGAGCCAGATCCCGTTGGCCGTCGTCGAGACGCTCATCTTCGGCTCGCTCGTGTACTGGATCTGCGGGTTCGTGTCGGAAGCCAAGCTGTTCATCATCTTCGAGGCCATCCTGCTGCTGTCGAACCTGGCCATGGGCATGTGGTTCTTCTTCCTGTCGGCCATCGGCCGCAACGGTGACATCGCGACGCCCCTGGGTATGGTGTCGGTGCTGGTGTTCGTCATTTTCGCGGGCTTCATCGTGACGAAGAGCCAAATCCCGGACTACCTCATTTGGGCGCATTACATCAGTCCAATGACGTGGAGTCTCAAGGCGCTCGCTATCAACCAGTACCGCTCGGGCCCGATGGACGTGTGCGTGTACGACGGCGTGGACTACTGCTCCGAGTACGGCCTCAAGATGGGCGAGTACTACCTGGGCCTGTTCGGCATGGACACGGAGAAGGAGTGGATCGTGTACGGCGTCATCTACACGGCGGCCATGTACGTGGGGTTCATGTTCCTGTCGTACCTGGCGCTCGAGTACATCCGCTACGAGGCCCCCGAGAACGTGGACGTGTCGGAGAAGGCGGTCGAGAACGAGTCGTACACGATGCTGGAGACGCCCAAGACGAAGAGCGGAACGAACGCTGTGGACGACTACGTCGTCGAGATGGACACGCGCGAGAAGAACTTCACCCCGGTGACGGTGGCCTTCCAGGACCTGCACTACTTCGTGCCCGACCCGAAGAACCCCAAGCAAGAACTCGAGCTTCTCAAGGGCATCAACGGATTTGCTGTCCCCGGTTCAATCACGGCGCTCATGGGCTCTTCGGGTGCTGGTAAGACGACGCTGATGGATGTGATCGCTGGCCGCAAGACCGGCGGCAAGATCACGGGCAAGATTCTGCTGAACGGCTACGAGGCCAACGACCTCGCCATTCGCCGCTGCACGGGCTACTGCGAGCAGATGGACGTGCATTCGGAGGCGGCCACGATCCGCGAGGCCTTGACTTTCAGCTCGTTCCTTCGCCAGGACGCCTCGATCCCGGACGCCAAGAAGTACGACTCGGTGAACGAGTGCATTGAGCTGCTTGGCCTTGAAGACATCGCGGACCAGATCATCCGCGGCAGCTCGGTGGAGCAGATGAAGCGACTGACGATTGGCGTGGAGCTTGCTGCTCAGCCGAGTGTGATTTTCCTGGACGAGCCGACGAGTGGCCTGGACGCTCGCTCCGCTAAACTGATCATGGACGGTGTCCGCAAGGTGGCCAACTCGGGCCGCACCATTATCTGTACCATCCACCAGCCTTCGTCGGAGGTGTTCTACCTGTTCGACAGTCTGCTGCTGCTGAAGCGCGGTGGCGAGACGGTGTTCTACGGCAACCTGGGCAAGAACTGCCGCAACCTGGTGGACTACTTCGAGAGCATTCCCGGCGTGGCCCCTCTTCCGAAGGGCTACAACCCGGCCACTTGGATGCTGGAGTGCATCGGCGCCGGCGTCAGCAGTGCCGCCAACCAGATCGACTTCGTGGCCAACTTCAACAAGAGCTCGTACCGTCAGGTGCTGGTCAGCGAGATGGCCAAGGAGGGCGTGACGGTACCGTCGCCCAACCTGCCGGAGATGGTGTTCGCCAAGAAGCGCGCGGCCACGTCGGCGACGCAGATGAAGTTCGTGGTGACCCGCTTCTTCCAGATGTACTGGCGCACGCCGACGTACAACCTGACGCGAATGGTGCTGGCCATCTTCCTGGCGCTGCTGTTCGGCATCGTGTTCGTGGACGCCGAGTACGCGTCGTACTCGGGCCTGAACTCGGGCGTGGGCATGGTGTACATGGCGTCGCTGTTCCTGTCGATGACGGCGTTCCAGAGCGTGCTGCCGCTGACGTCCTCGGAGCGCGCCTCCTTTTACCGCGAGCGCGCGAGTCAGACATACAATGCGTTCTGGTACTTCCTGGGCTCGACGCTGGCCGAGCTGCCGTACTGCTTCGTGCTGGGCGCGCTCTTCACGGTGGTGTTCTACCCCATGGTGGGCTTCACGGACGTGGGCGTGGCCTTCATCTTCTGGCTGGCCACCTCGCTCAGCGTGCTCATGCAGGTGTACATGGGCCAAATGTTCTCGTACGCGATGCCGTCGGAGGAGGTGGCGGCCATCATCGGCCTGCTGTTCAACGCCGTCTTCATGATGTTCATGGGCTTCAGTCCGCCGGCCTACGCGATCCCGTCGGCCTACACGTGGCTGTACAAGATCTCGCCGCTGCGGTTCCCGGTGTCGATTCTGGTGGCGCTGATCTTTTCGGACTGCGACGACCTGCCGACGTGGGATGAGGCCTCGCAGTCGTACACGAACGTGGGCTCGAAGCTTGGCTGCCAGCCGATGGCGGACGCGCCGGTGACCGTGGGTCACATCACCATCAAGGAGTACACGGAGGAGTACTTCGGCATGAAGCACGACACGATCACGCGCTACTTCTTCGTGATCATCGGCTGCATCGTGCTGTTCCGCGTGCTGGCGCTGATCTCGCTGCGCTACATCAACCACCAGAAGCGGTAGATCGGTTGCTGCAAACTAGAGCTAGAGACTGGGTGCTACCGCCCTTGTATATATCTGCTTTTGAACTTTTAAATAAAAAAAATGTTTGTATCGGGAAAACCTAGCTTGTTTTTTTTCTCTCGGGATATTCGAAAGCGTACTCGATCGCGTCTCGATTGTGTATTGCTAGTCGGCCAGAGTCATCACTTCAAGCACTTCAATGTGCTGGAGGCTGTAGGTACTATCCGCCGCTAGAAAGACCCGACAATCGACTCAAAAGTGTAGCATACCGATTAAGATTCCAGGGCACGGAGACTCCGGCGTTGTCGACGACGACGGTACGGTTATACCAGGTGCATATATGTAGACACACTGCTTAGAACTGACGTTAGCTCACTCACTGAACATAGAACACGGATGGAGTACCGGCAATAGTGCTGTAGCCCTGGCCGGCACTCCTCGCGTCGACACGACTGCATTGATGCGTAGGATTGGATTCTTGAGAACGAAGAGCGGGAGGCAATGCTCAGCGGGGTGGGAATGGAGAAGCAGTGCTGCTGTCCATCGCAAGATCGCCGGTTGATACGCACGTATCTAGAGACTGGAGACTGAAGATCCAGTCAGCGGGATACATGTATCATCGCGCTTGCGGCGGGGTTTCAGGGTCTGGACATCTGGAAGTTGCAGATTGCCATCATCACGGCAAGCACCGCCTCAGCGCCGGCCTGCCATCTCGTTTCAATAATACTTTACATATTATGTATTGTTGTCCCAGCCAGCTGGTGCTGGAGCCGGTAGAACTCACTGAGTTCGCAGCCCCTGTTGCTTTAGGGTATCGCGATAGCCCGCGCAGCTCGTTCTGCATCTCGGTACACTGTAACGCTGCGTTTGAAATCTCAGGCTTCATGTGACGCTGACCATAATACTAGTAGGCAAGCCGGTGCAAATCGCTGTGGTCGACATGACGTATCCGCCAAACAATGGTCGACCTGTTCTCCTTATAATAGCAATACATTCCCGGTATCAAGTAGCAATGCGGGGCGAGTACGGCAACTGAATTGCATTGTTTATACAAAACATTAAAATGTTCTGGAAACCATTCAAGCTTGGCAACCGCTCACTAAAAAGGGCCTCCGCATTATTAATGGTGAATGGTCCTCCGCATTATTAATGGTGAAGGGTCCTTCAGTCCTAATACTGTGTCCATTCGTAGGACCTTCATGAAAGGACGCGACGGTTGGACAGCCAATCACAGGCCGTCTGAGCTGCGACATTTTTTCCGATGATGGCACCCATTTTCTATTTTCGGCTAGTTTTGGCAGCAGCAGTGATCACCTAGCCCGCGCCGGATGACGGCGAGCTCCTGTTATTTGTGGCAGACGCCTCGCCGTGCCACATAGCCTGCTTCACACACGCTCGCTCGAATCTGAAGTTCGGACCCCACAAACAAGCCCATCTCGCCACGGCCCGACGCCATAAACGCCAATGCGGTAGTGCGCGGCAGACGCACCGCGCGCTGCTTACGGCGGCTTCAACCTGGCCAAGCTGCACCGTTTACCCTCGGCGCGCACGTAGTCATCATAGTACAATGCTGCGCACACGGTGTCCGGTCGTCCACCCCCTTGTTTGACAGCGGCCCGCATTGGCCCGACCCGGCCAAGCCGAGGCAGGTCGGCAGTCATTCCCCATTTTCCTGCTTAGCGCTCATCCAGCCAGCAGCCAACATGGAATTATCCACACAGTCGTCGCCGACCACGGCCAAGAAGCTCGGCCTCGAGTCGGGCCAGGCCCTCATGGCCGAGGGCCCACAGGTGCTGCACCAGTACGTGGCCACCAAGATCGGGGCCGCCATGGGCCGCGCCATGCCGCAGATGGACGTGCGCTTCAACAATCTCTCGGTCACCGCCGACATCGTCGTCGTGGACGACTCGGGCGCCAAGCACGAGCTGCCGACCATCCCCAACACCATGAAGAAGGCGTTCGTGGGCCCCAAGAAGCGCATCGTGCGCAAGGAGATCCTCAAGAACGTGAGCGGCATGTTCGCGCCCGGCAAGATCACGCTGCTGCTGGGCCAGCCCGGCTCCGGCAAGTCGTCGCTGCTCAAGATGCTGAGCGGCCGCTTCCCCATAGAGAAGAACATCACGGTGGAGGGCGACATCACCTTCAACAACGTGCAGCGCGAGCAGATCGCCAAGCGCCTGCCGCAGTTCGTGGCCTACGTGAACCAGCGTGACAAGCACTTCCCCATGTTGACCGTCAAGGAGACGCTCGAGTTCGCGCACAAGTTCTGCGGCGGCGAGCTGTCGAAGCGCGGCGAGGACATGCTGTCCAAGGGCTCCCCGCAGGAGAACCTGGAGGCCCTCGAGGCGGCCAAGGCCGTGTTCGCGCACTACCCGGACATCATCATCCAGCAGCTCGGACTCCAGAACTGCCAGAACACCATCGTGGGCGACGCCATGACCCGCGGTGTGTCCGGCGGTGAGCGCAAGCGCGTGACGACCGGCGAGATGGAGTTCGGCACCAAGTACGTGACGCTCATGGACGAGATCAGTACGGGCCTCGACTCTGCGGCCACGTACGATATCATCAACACGCAGCGCAGCGTGGCGCACACGCTCCGCAAGACGGTGGTGGTGGCGCTGCTGCAGCCGTCGCCCGAGGTGTTCGCGCTGTTCGACGACGTGATGATCCTGAACGAGGGCCAGGTGATGTACCATGGCCCGTGCAGCCGCGTGGAGAACTACTTCGAGGGCCTGGGTTTCTCTTGCCCGCCCGAGCGCGACATCGCCGACTACCTGCTGGACCTGGGCACGAACGAGCAGTACCGCTACCAGGTGCAGAACTACCACACAAAGCAGCCCCGCGGCGCCGGCGAGTTCGCCGAGTCCTTCCGACGATCGGACATCCACCGCGAGATGCTGCACCAGCTCGAGGCCCCGCATGACGCAGACCTGCTGCGCAACGTGGCCGAGGTCATGGAGCCGACGCCCGCGTTCCACCAGTCGTTCGTGGAGAGCACGCTGACGCTGCTCAAGCGCCAGCTCATGGTGACGTACCGCAACAAGCCCTTCATCTTCGGCCGCCTCCTCATGATCCTCATCATGGGCCTGCTCTTCTGCACGATCTTCTACGACTTCGACCCGACGCAGGTGTCGGTGGTCATGGGTGTCATCTTCTCCACAGTCATGTTCCTGTCCATGGGCCAGTCGTCGCAGATCCCGACGTACATGGCGGAGCGCGACGTGTTCTACAAGCAGCGCGGCGCCAACTTCTTCCGCACCACGTCGTACGTGCTGGCCACGTCGGCGAGCCAGATCCCGTTGGCCGTCGTCGAGACGCTCATCTTCGGCTCGCTCGTGTACTGGATCTGCGGGTTCGTGTCGGAAGCCAAGCTGTTCATCATCTTCGAGGCCATCCTGCTGCTGTCGAACCTGGCCATGGGCATGTGGTTCTTCTTCCTGTCGGCCATCGGCCGCAACGGTGACATCGCGACGCCCCTGGGTATGGTGTCGGTGCTGGTGTTCGTCATTTTCGCGGGCTTCATCGTGACGAAGAGCCAAATCCCGGACTACCTCATTTGGGCGCATTACATCAGTCCAATGACGTGGAGTCTCAAGGCGCTCGCTATCAACCAGTACCGCTCGGGCCCGATGGACGTGTGCGTGTACGACGGCGTGGACTACTGCTCCGAGTACGGCCTCAAGATGGGCGAGTACTACCTGGGCCTGTTCGGCATGGACACGGAGAAGGAGTGGATCGTGTACGGCGTCATCTACACGGCGGCCATGTACGTGGGGTTCATGTTCCTGTCGTACCTGGCGCTCGAGTACATCCGCTACGAGGCCCCCGAGAACGTGGACGTGTCGGAGAAGGCGGTCGAGAACGAGTCGTACACGATGCTGGAGACGCCCAAGACGAAGAGCGGAACGAACGCTGTGGACGACTACGTCGTCGAGATGGACACGCGCGAGAAGAACTTCACCCCGGTGACGGTGGCCTTCCAGGACCTGCACTACTTCGTGCCCGACCCGAAGAACCCCAAGCAAGAACTCGAGCTTCTCAAGGGCATCAACGGATTTGCTGTCCCCGGTTCAATCACGGCGCTCATGGGCTCTTCGGGTGCTGGTAAGACGACGCTGATGGATGTGATCGCTGGCCGCAAGACCGGCGGCAAGATCACGGGCAAGATTCTGCTGAACGGCTACGAGGCCAACGACCTCGCCATTCGCCGCTGCACGGGCTACTGCGAGCAGATGGACGTGCATTCGGAGGCGGCCACGATCCGCGAGGCCTTGACTTTCAGCTCGTTCCTTCGCCAGGACGCCTCGATCCCGGACGCCAAGAAGTACGACTCGGTGAACGAGTGCATTGAGCTGCTTGGCCTTGAAGACATCGCGGACCAGATCATCCGCGGCAGCTCGGTGGAGCAGATGAAGCGACTGACGATTGGCGTGGAGCTTGCTGCTCAGCCGAGTGTGATTTTCCTGGACGAGCCGACGAGTGGCCTGGACGCTCGCTCCGCTAAACTGATCATGGACGGTGTCCGCAAGGTGGCCAACTCGGGCCGCACCATTATCTGTACCATCCACCAGCCTTCGTCGGAGGTGTTCTACCTGTTCGACAGTCTGCTGCTGCTGAAGCGCGGTGGCGAGACTGTGTTCTACGGCAACCTGGGCAAGAACTGCCGCAACCTGGTGGACTACTTCGAGAGCATTCCCGGCGTGGCCCCTCTTCCGAAGGGCTACAACCCGGCCACTTGGATGCTGGAGTGCATCGGCGCCGGCGTCAGCAGTGCCGCCAACCAGATCGACTTCGTGGCCAACTTCAACAAGAGCTCGTACCGTCAGGTGCTGGTCAGCGAGATGGCCAAGGAGGGCGTGACGGTACCGTCGCCCAACCTGCCGGAGATGGTGTTCGCCAAGAAGCGCGCGGCCACGTCGGCGACGCAGATGAAGTTCGTGGTGACCCGCTTCTTCCAGATGTACTGGCGCACGCCGACGTACAACCTGACGCGAATGGTGCTGGCCATCTTCCTGGCGCTGCTGTTCGGCATCGTGTTCGTGGACGCCGAGTACGCGTCGTACTCGGGCCTGAACTCGGGCGTGGGCATGGTGTACATGGCGTCGCTGTTCCTGTCGATGACGGCGTTCCAGAGCGTGCTGCCGCTGACGTCCTCGGAGCGCGCCTCCTTTTACCGCGAGCGCGCGAGTCAGACATACAATGCGTTCTGGTACTTCCTGGGCTCGACGCTGGCCGAGCTGCCGTACTGCTTCGTGCTGGGCGCGCTCTTCACGGTGGTGTTCTACCCCATGGTGGGCTTCACGGACGTGGGCGTGGCCTTCATCTTCTGGCTGGCCACCTCGCTCAGCGTGCTCATGCAGGTGTACATGGGCCAAATGTTCTCGTACGCGATGCCGTCGGAGGAGGTGGCGGCCATCATCGGCCTGCTGTTCAACGCCGTCTTCATGATGTTCATGGGCTTCAGTCCGCCGGCCTACGCGATCCCGTCGGCCTACACGTGGCTGTACAAGATCTCGCCGCTGCGGTTCCCGGTGTCGATTCTGGTGGCGCTGATCTTCTCGGACTGCGACGACCTGCCGACGTGGGATGAGGCCTCGCAGTCGTACACGAACGTGGGCTCGAAGCTTGGCTGCCAGCCGATGGCGGACGCGCCGGTGACCGTGGGTCACATCACCATCAAGGAGTACACGGAGGAGTACTTCGGCATGAAGCACGACACGATCACGCGCTACTTCTTCGTGATCATCGGCTGCATCGTGCTGTTCCGCGTGCTGGCGCTGATCTCGCTGCGCTACATCAACCACCAGAAGCGGTAGATTGGTTGGTGCAAATTACTACTAAGTTAGTACAGTACAGTAGACAATGGGGCTGTGCACATATTCCCACTTTCTGGAAGTCAAAAATAAAATAGCTTCATACCTAAAGTTGTGCCCCAATCTTGTATCGCCAGCCAACAGAAGTGATCGCACCAAGCATTTTGACATGGTGGCGGCTCTAGCAGTCAAGCGAACCCCGCGACTAGGATTCTGTGACGCGATTGTTGCAGAGTGAGAGCGTGCGGTGGTGAAGTACAAGTCGATTGGGGGGGTGCAAAGGTCAGCGGCCATCGTTGCAGTGACGTTTAACTCGGCCTTGATGATGCTCGTGGACTGCAACTCTCGCTGGTTCAACACGGTTTCGACCCAGAGGTCTCCAATGGACACACTCGTGGTCAGTTGCCCGGTGAGAGATGAGACCTTGCAGCCCCCAACAAACAGGAAGTCGGACCTCGGTTGCCAGCGGATGGATCGACCATCGAGCTTGACGGTACATGTATCTATCCGAACCAAACCAACCAGAATTTGGATATGCTACTTTTTCCGTGTCGGTGACCCTGTGTTTCTTGCGAGCTGGACGACAGGGACCGGTGGCAAGTTCGCGAATGCTTAACCAACCTCCAGCACTGGAGAAACAGTGACCTACTGGATCCCTGCGTGATGGGGGCCACCACGTCAACAGCGCCGTAAGCTGTAGTATCAATTGTTATTTTTCATGCCTTTGCAGCGCTGAGCTGTCTCGGGTAGCTAGCGTTCCGCTAGTTGGCGCCTGCCGTCATCAACACAGCTTACTTTGGGCTGTGTGGAAGTCAACAAAAGGATCATCACTTAAAATCACTATGCGAGTTAAAGCCGGGCTCTCGAGCGAAGTGTTTTGGGCGCCCAAATTTCCTTGATTTGGGCAAATTCAAGGCCACTTCAACATGTACAAGTGGTTCCGCCGTCTTTGTCGCCAAGGGGGCCCGCCATACAGGACCGAAAAGCTGCTTCGCGACCGAGCGAGTTGGTTCTCGTCATTCTTGAATTTCCTGTCTTCCGCCCAAGTGTCAACCGAGAAGAAGGGAACCGCCATGAACTCGACGGAGCCGTCGTCAACCTCGACTGCCGACGGTCCCGAGCTCAGCTACGAGTCGGGCAAGACCCTCATGGCCCAGGGCCCTCAAGCCTTCCACGACCTCATGGCCGCCAAGCTCCCGGCCGCTACGGGCCGTCCGCTACCAAGGATGGAGGTGCGCTACAGCAACCTGTCGCTGTCCGCCGACATCGTCGTGGCCGACGACCACGCCACCAAGTACGAGCTGCCGACCATCCCGAACGAGCTCAAGAAGACGCTCATGGGTCCCAAGAAGCTCACGGTCCGCAAGGAGATCCTCAAGAACGTGAGTGGCCGCTTCACTCCGGGCAAGATCACGCTGCTGCTGGGCCAGCCTGGGTCGGGCAAGTCGGCTCTGATGAAAGTCCTCAGTGGCCGGTTCCCCATGGCTAAGAACATCAGTATGGAGGGTGACATCTCGTACAACAGTGTGGCCCACAAGCAGACCGTAGACAAGTTGCCGCAGTTCGTGTCGTACGTGGAGCAGCGCGAAAGGCACTTCCCCACGCTGACTGTGAAGGAGACGCTCGAGTTCGCCCACACGTTCTGCGGTGGCAAGCTGCTGGAGCATGGCAAGGGCATGCTGGACATGGGTGCGCAGCACACCAGCGACGTGGAGGCCCTCGAGGCCACCAAGAAGATCTTCGCTCACTACCCCGAGGTTGTGATCCAGCAGCTGGGACTGCAGATCTGCCAGGATACCATCGTTGGTGACAACATGTTACGTGGCATCTCCGGTGGTGAGAAGAAGCGCGTGACGACTGGTGAAATGGAGTTCGGCATGAAGTACGTGTCGCTCATGGACGAGATCACCACTGGCCTGGATGCCGCTGCAGCGTACGACATCATTGACACGCAGCGCAGCGTGGCTCATCGCATGCACAAGACGGTGGTCATCGCGTTGCTCCAGCCTTCTCCTGAGGTGTTCGCGTTGTTCGACGACGTCATGATCCTGAACGAGGGCGAGCTCATGTACCACGGACCATGTGACAAGGTGGAGGGGTACTTTGAGACGCTTGGCTTCAAGTGTCCTCCGGGCCGTGATATCGCCGACTACCTACTGGATTTGGGTACCAAGCAGCAGCACCACTACGAGGTCCCGCACCCGACCAAGCAGCCTCGAAGCCCGGCCGAGTTTGGGGAGTGCTTCCGCCTGACGCGGATGTACCAGGAGATGTTGAGCATCTTGGAGACACCCTACGATCCGGAGTTGGTCGCAAGCGTGAAAGACATCATGGACCCGATGCCCACGTTCCACCAGTCTGTGTTCGCCAGCGTGTTGGCGCTTCAGTGGCGAGCTCTGCTCATCACGTACCGCAATCAAGCCTTCGTCATGGGCAAGTTGGCGATGGTCATCGTTATGGCACTGCTGTACTGCTCCATCTTCTACCAGTTTGACCCAACGCAGATCTCGGTATCGATGGGCATTATGTTCGCTGCCGTCATGTTCCTCTCGATGGGTCAAGGTGCGATGATCCCGGTGTACATCTCGGGGCGGGCCATCTTCTACAAGCAACGTCGGGCCAACTTCTTCCGAACGGGGTCCTACGTCCTAGCGACGACTGTGAGCCAGATCCCGTTGGCCCTGGCTGAGACCATCGTCTTCGGCTCGATCGTCTACTGGGTCTGCGGGTTTGCTGCTGAAGCGAAGCTGTTCATCATCTTCGAGGTCGTACTGTTCGTGTCGAACCTGGCCATGGGCATGTGGTTCTTCTTCCTCGCCGGAGCGCTGCCCGACGCCAACGTGGTGATGCCGGTGGGCATGGTCTCGATCCTCGTGTTCATCATCTTCGCGGGCTTTGTTGTGACCAAGAGCCAAATTCCCGACTACCTTATCTGGGCGCATTACATCAGTCCAATTGCTTGGGCTATCAAGGCCCTGGCTGTCAACGAGTACCGATCAAGCGATTACGATGTGTGCGTGTACGACGGAGTGGACTACTGCGCCAAGTACAACGGCCTTAACATGGGCGAGTACTACTTGAACCTGTTTGATATCTCGACGGAGAAGGAGTGGGTCGCATACGGCATCATCTACCTGCTGGCGATTTACGTCTTCTTCATGTTTCTGTCGTACTTGGCAATGGAGTACGTCCGCTACGAAACTCCCGACAACGTGGATGTGACCGTGAAACCCATTGAGGACGAGAGCTCGTACGTCCTCACTGAGACTCCGAAGGCAGGTAACAAGAGCGAAACCATTGTCGAGCTGCCCGTTGAAACTCGCGAGAAGAACTTCATTCCGGTGACGGTGGCGTTCCAGGATCTGCACTACTTTGTACCCGATCCTCACAACCCCAAGGAACAACTCGAGCTGCTCAAGGGCATCAATGGCTACGCTGTCCCCGGTTCAATCACGGCACTGATGGGCTCTACTGGCGCTGGCAAGACGACGCTCATGGATGTCATCGCTGGCCGCAAGACTGGAGGCAAGATCACGGGCAGGATTATGCTGAACGGCTATGAAGCAAGCGACTTGGCCATTCGTCGCTGCACGGGCTACTGTGAGCAGATGGACGTGCACTCGGAGGCCGCTACTATTCGCGAGGCCTTGACTTTCAGCTCGTTCCTACGTCAGGACGCCTCGATCTCGGACGCGAAGAAGTACGATTCGGTCGATGAATGCATCGGACTCCTCGGACTGGAAGATATTGCCGACCAGATCATCCGTGGCAGCTCGGTCGAGCAGATGAAGCGACTGACGATCGGCGTGGAGCTTGCTGCTCAGCCGAGTGTGATTTTCCTGGACGAGCCGACGAGTGGCCTGGACGCGCGTTCGGCCAAGATCATCATGGACGGTGTCCGCAAGGTGGCCGACTCGGGCCGTACTATTATCTGTACGATTCACCAGCCTTCGGCCGAGGTGTTCTACCTATTCGACCGACTGTTGCTGCTGCAGCGCGGTGGCCAGACCGCGTTCTACGGTGATTTGGGTGAGGACTGCCGCAATTTAATCGACTACTTTGAGAACATTCCTGGTGTAGCCCCGCTGCCCAAGGGCTACAACCCAGCGACGTGGATGCTGGAGTGCATTGGTGCTGGCGTGGGGCATGCGACGCAGGATTCGATGGACTTCGTGAGCTACTTCAAGAACAGCCCGTACAACCATCAACTGGAGACGACGATGGCGAAGGAAGGCATCACTACCCCGTCCCCGGACCTGCCCGAAATGGTATTCGCGAAGAAGCGTGCTGCTACCTCAATGACGCAGATGAAGTTCGTGGTTTGGCGTTACTTCCAGATGTACTGGCGGACTCCAACCTACAACCTCACGCGCATGTACCTGGCCATCTTCCTGGCTCTGCTCTTCGGATTGATCTTCGTCAGCAACGACAGCTACGCGTCGTACTCGGGCCTGAACTCGGGCGTCGGCATGGTCTTCATGTCTGCGTTCTTCAACTCGATGGCCGTCTTCCAGAGCGTGATGCCGCTGACCTGCGCCGAGCGCCAGTCTTTTTACCGCGAGCGCGCGAGTCAGACATACAATGCGTTCTGGTACTTCGTGGCGTCGACGCTGGCCGAGATCCCGTACTGCTTCGTCAGCTCGCTGCTGTTCACCGCCATCTTCTACTGGTTCGTGGGCTTCACGGGCTTCTGGACGGCCGTGGTCTACTGGCTGAACTCTTCCTTGTTGGTCTTGATGATGGTGTACCTGGCCCAATTCTTCGTGTACGCAACGCCGGCGGAGGAGGTCGCTCAGATCTCGGGCATTTTGTTCAACTCGATCTTCATGATGTTCGTCGGCTTCAGCCCCCCGGCCTACAAGATCCCGTCGGGCTACACGTGGCTGTACGACATCTGCCCCTTCAAGTTCCCCATCGCCAACCTCATCGCGCTCGTGTTCGCCGACTGCGACGAGCTGCCGACCTGGAACGAGGCCACCCAGGCGTACGAGAACGTGGGCTCGCAGCTCGGCTGCCAGCCGATGGCCGACTCCCCAGAGACCGTGGGCCACATCACCATCAAGGAGTACACGGAGGAGTACTTTGGCATGAAGCACCACCAGATCGCGCGCAACTTCGGCATCACGATCGGCATCATCGTGTTGTTCCGCATCTGGGCCGCGCTGGCGTTGCGCTTTATCAACCACCAGAAGAAATAAGCAACATCTGTGAAGCAGTGAAGCAGTGCTGTGCAAATTGCATGATAACTCATTTCATAATACACTTTTGAGATCTTTAGTCTTTCCAGATGCAACAGCAAGGCATTTTTTGCTTTCCAAGCAAATCCAACATAAAAATTTTGGCAATTCCGATGCTCAGAAGTCGGATATAATTTGCAGCTCAGAGATCAAGACGAGAGGCCTCGGGTGGAGGTGGGATTCAGCTGCTTAAACCTCGGTCGAGTTGACCTTACAGGTCGGAATGTCCGTTTTAAATCGGCCAAAATGACCACCCTCCAGCTATATCGGATGGTCCGTCGAGTTATATCGGATGTTGCCCTCCTTGCCGACTTCGGCGCTACTATACACCAGGACATTTGCCGGATCGGTGCGGCAAGCTCCAGGTCTTGTTTCGGCCGCTACGCATAAACACAATCTTTTTTTTCGGCGACATACTAATATACTTACTTAGGAAGGAGGGCCCATCAACTTACTAAAATAAGGTTGTGAGGTGTTTTCTTTGGACAAAATGCCATCAAGTGAAAATCGCTACCACGCTTATTATAGTAGTAAGGGGCGACAGTTACACACTGCATAAAAATATTCTTCAGGAAGAACTATCCTGTGGGTATCGAATGAACACATTAAAACCAGAACCAAATTGGCACGAATCAAGCAAAACTTTTTTTAAAGTTTTGCTTGCTTAAAAGAAAATGACCTTAAAACTGCAGTAACATCAGCAATTGATGATGTTATCAGCCATATGTCTGATGATAGTGCTCGGACACCAACTGTATAGCTAGCACTAGTGTTTGCGAACTGTTTGTTAGTGTGTTGTAAATCTGGCTTGGAGTTAGACGATTTTTAACTATTTACAAGAGTTGCAGCTCTTTTCACTTGCCGGAAGCTGACTTGCACGCGAAGGTCTTCTTCTTTAAGCTAAGCAGTCCTAGATAACTCGTACTACGCACGTGGATTGTGGACTCGACAAAGGGTGCTACTTAATTGTGAGTACACTTCACTGACTCTGAGTAATTCCACAAAGTGTGAGTTAGGAAAGATGCCACGTCCGGTATCGCCACCTTGGACCAGACGGGAGGAGGATGCATTGTGAATGCATCTGAGGAAGTAACTCATCGATCCAATAATGTGGACGTGAGTATGCTAGTTGAGAGTCCAAGCGTCATCTAGCAGAAAATAAAAGAGAAGTTGCCCTAAAGGATTTGCAGCACGTTACGTGAATGGTATCCCAACAAGTGACGTTTTCCAAGTTTACTCAATACTTTCAAGTTTATGCAGCGAAAAAGGTTGTTTGCTGTTCAGCTTTAAGCCAACACACCTCAACTTATTATTAAAAAAAAAACGTTTACGCAGCGCACGAGTTTAGTTGGTTCTTGTAGATCATAGGTCATGAGAACTGGCCAATGCGGCAAAGAACTACAATAAAGCACAGCTAATGAATGCCAAGCCTTCTGTATTTCCTGTTGATCCAGTAAAGTGCTCCACTGGAGATAACGTGTCAGTGGGGGCACTACAGTAGAACCCGCTTGTATACATTGTCCGGACTCTTTGATTTAAAATTCTTTTTAAAACTTAAATAGACTCGCGAGCTCATAAGCATTCTTTTGGACGTGTTGAAGACGGCCGCGGGCTTTGGATTGTTACTAAAGCTACGAGTTTTACGAGTCGCAAGTGTCTCCTCCATAGTCAGCAGTGTCAATTGCTTTGTATCATTCGTGGCCTAACTCTGCCAACGCAGGACGATACGAATTGGCAAGTTGCAGGATAACCGTGATTGTACGCTTAGTCATGCCAGCACATCTAACGCCTACGGAATCGGATTGTACAACCTACTACCATGGTACATAGGTACATGTGCGATCAGCTGCATCAAAGCCCTCACGCACAATTGCTAGCTTTGCATCACGGTGAGGTTGAGAGCTTTTCATGTGTACTGTAGTGCAGCCACGCGAGCAGTTTGTCGCACAGCGTCGATGAGGACAACAGGGGTCTTCTTTGGGTGGGCAGTTGGATGATTTCGCTTTCCAGGGAAACCGGGATGCTATTCAAGGGCCGGGACTTCTCCCACGCTGCGGTTTAACACGACGACGACCGGACTGAAGTGGAATGCTTTGCGTGTTCGAGAGACCTTCGGGCTCATGGCAGCTCACAGCTCCAATAGGGACTGGCCAAAGCGCTATCCTTCAAGCCTAGCCTGGATTCCAGTCCAGGCCCTGGATCCTATCACCTACCGAGAGATGCAATGAGGAAAGCAGCCGCGACAGGAATGCAGGTCGTCAAAAAATGGGGACGCGACGCCTTTTAGTCGCTGGCACAGTGTACCACTTGCCATCAACATGGATCTTCATTTGGGTTGCAGCCTAATCTAGCCGAGCGTAAGCATCGATCACCTCCAGCAATAACCTTACTTTCACTATCCGACTTTTCGGAAATATCAAAAATCAAATAAATAGCTAAATTCGGCTCCTCCGAAACGCTACTTTGGGTCCTGATTATGGCGAGTCCGCTCTGTGCGCGGGACCACTTCAACGTGCACAGGTACCGCCATCTATGCAGCCGAACTGCATTGCGTACTGTAGCGCTTCCCGAGCCACGCACCCGAGATGACCCTCCACTGGAGGCCCCCGACTGGCCCAGTCATTCTGGAATTCCCTGCCTCTTGCAGAGGTCAGTCGAGACCATGAACTCCTCCACCGCCGCTGACCAGTCCGCCGTCGAGGGCCCCAAGCTCAGCTACGAGTCGGGCAAGACCCTCATGGCCGAGGGCCCTCAAGCCTTCCACGACCTCATGGCCGCCAAGCTGCCGGCCGCTACGGGCCGCGCGCTGCCGGAGATGGAGGTACGCTTCAGCAACTTGTCGCTGTCCGCCGACATTGTCGTGGCCGACGACCACGCCACCAAGTACGAGCTGCCGACCATCCCGAACGAGCTCAAGAAGACGCTCATGGGCCCCAAGAAGCTCACGGTGCGCAAGGAAATCCTCAAAAACGTGAGCGGCCGCTTCGCTCCGGGCAAGATCACGCTGCTGCTGGGCCAGCCCGGGTCGGGCAAGTCGGCTCTGATGAAGGTCCTCAGCGGCCGCTTCCCCATGGGCAAGAACATCAGTATGGAGGGTGACATCTCGTACAACAGTGTGGCCCACAAGCAGATCGTAGACAAGTTGCCGCAGTTCGTGTCGTACGTGAACCAGCGCGACAAGCACTTCCCCACGCTGACCGTCAAGGAGACGCTCGAGTTCGCCCACACGTTCTGCGGTGGTAAGCTGCTGGAGCATGGCAAGGGCATGCTGGACATGGGTGCGCAGCACGCCAGCGACGTGGAGGCCCTCGAGGCCACCAAGAAGATCTTCGCTCACTACCCGGAGGTTGTGATCCAGCAGCTGGGACTGCAGATCTGCCAGGATACCGTCGTTGGTGACAACATGCTGCGTGGCATCTCCGGTGGTGAGAAGAAGCGCGTGACGACTGGTGAAATGGAGTTCGGCATGAAGTACGTGTCGCTCATGGACGAGATCAGCACGGGCCTCGACAGTGCGGCCACGTACGACATCATCAACACGCAGCGCAGCGTGGCCCACCGACTCCGCAAGACGGTGGTCATCGCGCTGCTCCAACCGTCCCCGGAGGTGTTCTCTCTGTTCGACGACGTCATGATCTTGAACGATGGCGAGCTGATGTACCACGGACCTTGCAGCCAGGTGGAGGAATACTTCGAGACGCTGGGCTTCAAGTGTCCACCAGGCCGCGACATCGCCGACTATTTGCTGGATTTGGGCACCAAGCAGCAGCACCGCTACGAGGTTTCTCACCCGACCAAGCAGCCCCGCAGCCCGAGAGAGTTCGCCAAGTGCTTCGGCCAGTCTCGCATTTACCACAACACGCTGGCCGCGCTGGAGTCTCCGTACGACCCGAAGCTGGTCGCGAGTGTCAAGGACATCATCGACCCCATGCCCATGTTCCACCAGTCTGTATTCGCTAGTGTGCTGGCGCTTCAGTGGCGAGCGCTGCTCATCACGTACCGGAACAAGGCGTTCGTCATGGGAAGACTGATGATGGTGATCATCATGGGCTTACTGTACTGCTCCATCTTCTACCAGTTCGACCCGACGCAGATCTCCGTGGTCATGGGAGTGATCTTCGCCACCGTCATGTTCCTCTCCATGGGCCAAGGCTCGATGGTCCCGGTCTACATCGCTGGGCGAGACATCTTCTACAAGCACCGCCGGGCCAACTTCTTCCGAACGGGGTCCTACGTTCTAGCGACGACTGTGAGTCAGATTCCGTTGGCGCTGGCCGAGACCATCATCTTCGGCTCGATCGTGTACTGGGTCTGCGGTTTTGCCGCCGAGGTGAAGCTGTTCATCATCTTCGAGGTCGTACTGTTCGTGTCGAACCTGGCCATGGGCATGTGGTTCTTCTTCCTCGCCGGAGCGCTGCCCGACGCCAACGTGGTGATGCCGGTGGGCATGGTCTCGATCCTCGTGTTCATCATCTTCGCGGGCTTTGTTGTGACCAAGAGCCAAATTCCCGACTACCTTATCTGGGCGCATTACATCAGTCCAATTGCTTGGGCTATCAAGGCCCTGGCTGTCAACGAGTACCGATCAAGCGATTACGATGTGTGCGTGTACGACGGAGTGGACTACTGCGCCAAGTACAACGGCCTTAACATGGGCGAGTACTACTTGAACCTGTTTGATATCTCGACGGAGAAGGAGTGGGTCGCATACGGCATCATCTACCTGCTGGCGATTTACGTCTTCTTCATGTTTCTGTCGTACTTGGCAATGGAGTACGTCCGCTACGAAACTCCCGACAACGTGGATGTGACCGTGAAACCCATTGAGGACGAGAGCTCGTACGTCCTCACTGAGACTCCGAAGGCAGGTAACAAGAGCGAAACCATTGTCGAGCTGCCCGTTGAAACTCGCGAGAAGAACTTCATTCCGGTGACGGTGGCGTTCCAGGATCTGCACTACTTTGTACCCGATCCTCACAACCCCAAGGAACAACTCGAGCTGCTCAAGGGCATCAATGGCTACGCTGTCCCCGGTTCAATCACGGCACTGATGGGCTCTACTGGCGCTGGCAAGACGACGCTCATGGATGTCATCGCTGGCCGCAAGACTGGAGGCAAGATCACGGGCAGGATTATGCTGAACGGCTATGAAGCAAGCGACTTGGCCATTCGTCGCTGCACGGGCTACTGTGAGCAGATGGACGTGCACTCGGAGGCCGCTACTATTCGCGAGGCCTTGACTTTTAGCTCGTTCCTACGTCAGGACGCCTCGATCTCGGACGCGAAGAAGTACGATTCGGTCGATGAATGCATCGAACTCCTCGGACTGGAAGACATCGCCGACCAGATCATCCGCGGCAGCTCGGTGGAACAGATGAAGCGACTGACGATCGGCGTGGAGCTTGCTGCTCAGCCGAGTGTGATTTTCCTGGACGAGCCGACGAGTGGCCTGGACGCGCGTTCCGCCAAGATCATCATGGACGGTGTCCGCAAGGTGGCCGACTCGGGCCGCACCATTATCTGTACCATCCACCAGCCTTCGGCCGAGGTGTTCTACCTATTCGACCGACTGTTGCTGCTGCAGCGCGGAGGCCAGACCGCGTTCTACGGTGACTTGGGTGAGGACTGCCGCAACTTGATCGACTACTTCGAGAACATCCCCGGCGTGGCCCCGCTGCCGCTTGGATACAACCCCGCGACTTGGATGCTGGAGTGCATCGGCGCCGGTGTGGGCCACGGATCCAAGGACTCGATGGACTTCGTGAGCTACTTCAAGAACAGCCCGTACAACCAGCAACTGGAGACGGCGATGGCGAAGGAAGGCATCACTACCCCGTCCCCAGACCTGCCGGAGATCGTCTTCGGCAAGAAGCGCGCGGCCAGCTCCATGACGCAGATGAAGTTCGTCGTGTGGCGGTTCTTCCAGATGTACTGGCGCACGCCGAGCTACAACCTCACCCGCATGTACCTGGCCATCTTCCTGGCTCTGCTCTTCGGGTTGATCTTCGTCGGCAACGACGACTACGCGTCGTACTCGGGCCTGAACTCGGGCGTCGGCATGGTCTTCATGTCTGCGTTCTTCAACTCGATGGCCGTCTTCCAGAGCGTGATGCCGCTGACCTGCGCCGAGCGCCAGTCTTTTTACCGCGAGCGCGCGAGTCAGACATACAATGCGCTGTGGTACTTCGTGGCGTCGACGCTGGCCGAGATCCCGTACTGCTTCGCCAGCTCGCTGCTGTTCACCGCCATCTTCTACTGGTTCGTGGGCTTCACGGGCTTCTGGACGGCCGTGGTCTACTGGCTCGAGTCCTCTCTGCTGGTGCTCATGTTCGTCTACTTGGGCCAGTTCTTCGCGTACGCCATGCCGTCCGAGGAGGTCGCTCAGATCATCGGCATCCTCTTCAACTCCATCTTCATGATGTTCATCGGCTTCAGCCCTCCGGCCTACGCGATCCCGTCGGGCTACACGTGGCTGTATGACATCTGCCCCTTCAAGTTCCCCATCGCCAACCTCATCGCGCTCGTGTTCGCCGACTGCGACGAGCTGCCGACCTGGAACGAGGCCACCCAGGCGTACGAGAACGTGGGCTCGCAGCTCGGCTGCCAGCCGATGGCCGACTCCCCAGAGACCGTGGGCCACATCACCATCAAGGAGTACACCGAGGAGTACTTTGGCATGAAGCACCACCAGATCGCGCGCAACTTCGGCATCACAATCGGCATCATCGTGTTGTTCCGCATCTGGGCCGCGCTGGCGTTGCGCTTCATCAACCACCAGAAGAAGTAAGCTTGGGAATCTGTAGACAGTTTTTTATATATGAATACATGTGCGTTGCAGCCCTTCTGGAGTTACCAATTGAGCTAGTTTCTTGTTCTTCACAAAGTTCTCGTGGTGACCGCCTCCTGGCTGGTGTTGCGTGCCGATAAACTCGCTAGTCGCTTAGTAGCACCACCAAGTTGCCGACATGGCGGTGCCGCCGTGGTGGTAATGGCTGACACATTGTCGAGGAGGAATGCGCCAGCGGAGACCATGGCGGGCGAACGCAGGCAGGCGCAAGCCGCGGACCGACCGGCGAAGGTCCTTTTTACGGAGTGATGGTCACAGCCATCATCATGGCCCGACTCTGCGCCTGACGCGAATGCTCGCTGCCATCATCAAAATGACGTACGAATTGTGTGCATGTGTACATGTGCAGACGTCCCCGCTGAATATGCAAAGGTCGGACTGAAAAAGTCTGCAAGGATGCAAGCTTTGCACAGGTTTCACGTGCATGCCAAACGTACTGATTTATTCAATTAAAGTTAGTTGAGAATGCGGCGCATCGACATTAAGTCGATAATTCCCGAATGCTTCCAGCAATTCCTGATCGTGTCGGGAGTAACTGCGTCCCACGCTTGAGAGGCCCACTTTACAGCTGTAAGAATCTTGATCTCCTCTTGCGGAAGCCCGGGGGTAAGACTGCAATAAATAATCTCCAACGTGAGCCTTTCATTTCCTATTGCCATGTAGCAACTTGCACATGCACACAACTTCCCGCAATGCGACACTTCTAGCTCCAAATTCATTTACCTCAGTACATTGCCCCGACCAGGTCAAGCAAATCCCATCTACATCTGCACATGAACGGCAAGGTACATTGCCTGGCGCAAGTGCACATCTAGCGGGGCCGCCTGTATCCTCCACTCCACTTCGCAGCAAGAGATTCGACACTGTTTTTTGTGTATTCGAAAGCGATGAATTCGTCGATCAAGATGCATTTCATCCGTTAAAATGTTTAGCCATCTCCATGCCAAGTTCACTACGGTAGCTCACGCACACACAGTCATATTTTTTTTCTGAAGCTAACGAAGAGCGTGACTCGTTGCTAAGTACTTAGTAGGCGGCGACACACGCTGCAATCCGCGCTGATCCGGTGCTCACGAAAGAGAGGCTGATGATGCTCGAGCCCTATCCGCTCTCGCGATAATGCGGCACAATGGCGGTACAGCTCCAGGTGGTTTGACAGATCCATACATTTTCCCATACAGTCCGCCCCGGCAAATCAAGAAAGGTGGGACCAATAAAAAGTGCGAGGTTGCGAAACTTGCGAAGGGCTTGACAGATGCGCCAATGTACTGAATTATTCAATTAATGGGAAAGTAGCGCCTCGTCTTGTTCCGTCGGCTCAGTTTTCAAGCAGAGCGCGGTCGAAGGCATCATTGAAGGGGGTCAGCGATATAATACATATGTATTGCTGAATACAGTATCGCCGATATTCTTATGTTTGTACTTTGTACATGTAGTGAAGATTTATCTGGTTACATGTACGGAGCATCGTGTCGCGTAGACCGCTGCCCGGACGGTCTTCTACGGGAGTTCCAATGTCCGTACTGCCCCATCGTCCAAGGCAAGGCACTGCCGCCCCTGCTGCCTGTCGTCATGAGCGCATCTCGCTACAGCAATAACTTATCTAAAGTTCATTTTTATCCATTCATTTACTCTAACTAGCAACTTGACTTGCATGTTGCTTCCCGCTGGTTAGACATGTTCCCTCCCGTTTTAACTAGAATCAGTAAATATCATACATGGAGTGTGCAAATCTCGACTGCATGGCTGTACTAGCTCTGCGAGGTACATTCGACGAGGAAACTCCAAAACCCGCATACTGGCAACAGATGTCCGTAGAATCAGAAACACTTCGGTTGGGAGCTGTAAAAAAATATAATATAAACGTATGCAAGTTCTCCTTCCTCTCTCTCAGCTGGAGCTGCGTTCGTGTTCAAGTCAAACGGGTCCGTCAAGAGGTCGTCGTGCTGGTTCGTGGAGTGGAGCCGGTCCTTGCAGCCATGGGACTTGTGTGAGCAGTCGATCTGGTGGTAGTCAGAGGCGAACTGGTACTCGCACTACAGGAAGTGCTGGTAGTCGGGGTAGTGCCGCTGGTCGAGTTCGTGCTGGTAGTGCATGTAGTCGAGGTAGTCGGGGTAGTGCCGCTATTCGAGTTCGTGCTGGTAGTGCAGGTAGTCGAGGAAGTCGGGGTAGTGCAGGTAGTCGGGGTAGTGCTCCTGGTGGTGTTTACAGCAACCGCGACCACAATCTGAGGCGGCTTTTTGCATGTTTTGCGATTGTGGTTGGATTCCCCGCAGTTTGTGCAGCGTTGAGCACGAGTCGGTCTGCTTTCACCAGCACTAGGGATTCGTTTGACGCGCTTTCTTCCACGGGAAGTTTCCTTTCGCTGGGCAGGTAGGAGCGGGGCGCTAGTAAGCTCGGTGGAAGCGGGGATCAGTACGGATGCTTCGGCAAACGCCTTTGAGTAGCTTTCAACAATGTAAGAAGATCCGAAGCGAGAATAAGCCGACTCCAGCTCACCTACGGCATTTAGTATGGCAAGCATGTGCTTGCATGGAATCTGGTACTGATCCATGTATGTGCAAGTGCAGCGATTGCCATCTAAGTTCACAGTACGCCGGAACGGAGGGAACTTGCCGACGCGCGAGACAGATCCTTTTCTTGGCGTTAGCATCACAACTGCGTAGTTCCCCAGGTTACTCAGTTGCTCGTAGTACAATTTTTCTGCCCCCGGGGTTACCTCCCTCTTTTGTTTCACCCAGTCATCGGATTGCTGTCGACGCTTGTAGAGATCTTTAGCCATGGACTCCATCACGCCATCCAGAAAGCCGTAGGGGTGTTTATCACGCAGACCTTCCACTAGCGTCTTGGCGTTCACACTCTCGACAAAGTTAGTCGATCGCCACCCATACAGAGGACACTCACCTAATGTTGTATACAGGATCCATTTCTCCGGAGGGATGGTACGGAGGGCTTGTTCCACTTTTTCACCGCACGTTTTGCCGATAATGATCAGCAGGCTCTCGTATTGCTCTTTGTACTTGCAAGCTTGTAGCTCCCATACCAAATTCTTGTGTGATTGATTGAAAGTACTGTGGAGCATCATGTTTCTGATGATGTGGAGCGAGCAGTACCTGCCAACATCTTTGGTGTCAATGCCAATTATCTGATCAAAGCATACAACGGTATGACCTACCGGACGTTGATGCTATACGTAGCGGCGACAGAGCGGAACGCGTCGCATCGGTCACAGAAGACAGGGTACTGTGTAAGATTTAGTCCAGCCTGACGAAGTGACTCAACAAACCACGTGTAGTTGACGATGTCCTCAGCATCGACCAGTGCCATTGCAATAGTGATGTTGTTGCAATTGCCGTCGCGACCGACAAGCAGTATTTGTTGCCCGCTGAAGCTTCGGTTTTTGGAATGGGCGGAATCAATCCCTAATATCTGCTGGTTGTACGGCATACTGCGCACCAGAGGACCCGACACTACAACAGCACGCTTGAATCGGCCGGTTGAATCAGTCTGGAAATCGGTGAAGGAGCCGGGATTGTTGGAAGCAAATTTCTCGAGAAGAGACGGAATTTTTTTGTATAACTCGGCTTGCTCACCAGCGGTGCCTTCCGTAATGAAATCCTTTCCGCGGTATACTGCTGTCGCGTTTGGGAGAAGGATTCCCTCTGAGCGCTGAACTTGAGCGATGAGAGCTCGAGCCGAAAGAGAACTGTCCGACAAAACTGGGTTTCGAAACACGGCAGACTCTCTTAGTTGACGCCCAGTCATTTTAGGAACTGAAGTGCAGTTGATATGCTCCAGTTCTAACGAGCTGATTCGCCAAGTGCTAATGGCTTCCCCGTCAACTTTAAGCTGGTACAGCTGCACGAAGAATGAGCAGGTTTTGGACGAGCAGACGAACTTCTTGTGACCCCCACCGCTCCTTTGGACCTTGACTCTCTTGCCCACTGATAGAGCGTAGTCTTGGATGGCGTACTTGGCCTCCTCTCCATTCTTGAAGGTCTGCCCACGCTCCAGAGACACCATGCCTTCGGGACACGAGGAGAGTTACTTTTTGCTACAGATAAGCTGAGAGACCTTCGCACGCTTATTTATTTATAGCTATTCCTGCTTTGTCTGATTCTACGGACATCTGTTGCCAGTATGCGGGTTTTGTAGAAGTATGCGGGTTTTGTTGTTTTGAAACTCAAGTGTGCGGGTTTTGGAGTTTCCTCACATTCGACATCGCTATTCTTGATTTGCCGGGGAGATCTGTAGAAGTAGGATTGTGTCCACCGTAGACGATGTAACGGGGCGTGTCTCCGGATACTTCAGCCTCGCCGAAGGCTGGCTGAAGTGCTTGGCGCGCGTCGAGCAGCTCATTCTGCGTTTCACATTCGAGGACTCAAGTCGATCTCCCACGCAACCGACTCGATCTCCCATGGAAGACGCCGACAAGCTCAAGCACCTCGGCTACGAGTCGGGCGCGGCCCTGATGGCCCACGGCCCGCACGAGCTGCACCGCCACATGGCCACCAAGCTGGAGGCAGCCTTGGGCCACAGCATGCCCCAGATGGACGTGCGCTTCAGGAACCTGTCCCTGAGCGCTGACATCGTCGTGGTCGAGGACGACGGCTCCAAGCACGAGCTGCCGACCATCCCGAACGAGCTCAAGAAGGTGTTCGTCGGCCCCAAGAAGCGCACGGTCCGCAAGGAGATCCTCAAGGACATTAGCGGCGTGTTCAAGCCGGGCAAGCTCACTCTGCTGCTGGGCCAGCCTGGCTCGGGCAAGTCGGCCCTGATGAAGATGCTCAGCGGCCGCTTCCCCATTGAGAAGAACATCACGGTGGACGGCGACATCACCTTCAACAACGTCCGACGTGAGGAGACCATCCAGACGCTGCCCCAGTTCGTGTCGTACGTGAACCAGCGCGACAAGCACTTCCCCACGCTCACCGTCAAGGAGACGCTGGAGTTCGCGCACAAGTTCTGCGGCGGCGAGTACCTGCGTCGCGGCGAGGAGCTTTCTCCAAGGGCTCCGAGAAGGAAAACCTGGAGGCGCTTGAAGCCACCAAGGCCCACTTCGCGCACTACCCGGAGATCGTGATCCAGCAGCTCGGACTCAAGAACTGCCAGGACACCATCGTCGGTGATGCCATGCTCCGCGGTATTTCCGGTGGTGAGCGCAAGCGTGTGACGACTGGTGAGATGGAGTTCGGCATGAAGTACGTGTCGCTCATGGACGAGATCAGTACGGGTCTCGACAGTGCCGCCACCTACGACATCATCAGCACGCAGCGCAGCGTCGCCCACACTCTCCACAAGAACGTGGTCATCGCGTTGCTCCAGCCGTCCCCGGAGGTGTTTTCGCTGTTCGACGACGTCATGATCCTGAACGAGGGTGAGCTCATGTACCACGGCCCGTGCGACCGTGTTCAGGACTACTTCGACAGCCTGGGCTTCTTCTGCCCGCCTGAGCGCGATATTGCCGACTACCTGCTGGACCTGGGCACGAACGAGCAGTACCGCTACCAGGTGCCGAACTTCGCGACCAAGCAGCCTCGTCGTGCCAGCGAGTTCGCCGACCTTTTCAAGCGATCCGACATCCACCAGGAGATGCTGCGCGCGCTGGACGCCCCTCACGCCCCCGAGCTGCTGCAAAACGCCCAGGAAAACATGAAGCCGATGCCGGTGTTCCACCAGTCCTTCGTGGAGAGCACCATGACGCTGCTGCGACGCCAGCTCATGATCACGTACCGCAACAAGCCCTTCGTCTTTGGCCGACTGACGATGATTATTGTGATGGGGCTGCTGTACTGCACGACCTTCTACCAGTTCGACCCGACGCAGATGTCGGTGGTCATGGGCGTCATCTTCTCGTCGATCATGTTCCTGTCCATGGGTCAGTCGTCGCAGATCCCCACGTACATGGCCGAGCGTGACATCTTCTACAAGCAGCGCGGCGCCAACTTCTTCCGCACAGCGTCCTACGTGTTGGCCACGTCGGCAAGTCAGATCCCGTTGGCCATCGCCGAGTCGCTCATCTTCGGCACGCTCGTCTACTGGGTCTGTGGTTTCGACTCGAACGTTGCCAAGTTCATCATCTTCGTGGTCGTGCTGTTCATCATGAACCTGGCCATGGGCATGTGGTTCTTCTTCCTGTCCGCTGTCGGCCCCAACACGAACGTCGTGACGCCTCTGGGTATGGTCTCCACGCTGATCTTCATCATCTTCGCGGGCTTCGTCGTGACCAAGAGCCAAATTCCCGACTACCTTATCTGGGCGCATCACATCAGCCCAATGAGCTGGAGTCTGCGCGCCCTCGCCATCAACCAGTACCGGTCCGACACCTTCAACGTGTGCGTGTACGACGGCATCGACTACTGCTCCGAGTACGGCGGACTCACGATGGGCGAGTACTACCTGGGTCTGTTCGGCATCGAGACGGGCAAGGAGTGGATCGCCTACGGCATCATCTACACCGTTGTCATCTACGTGGTCTTCATGTTCCTGTCGTTCCTGGCGCTCGAGTACATCCGCTACGAGGCCCCCGAGAACGTGGACGTGTCGGAGAAGGCGGCCGAGAACGAGTCGTACACGATGCTGGAGACGCCCAAGACGAAGAGCGAAACGAACGCTGTGGACGACTACGTCGTCGAGATGGACACGCGCGAGAAGAACTTCACCCCGGTGACGGTGGCCTTCCAGGACCTGCACTACTTCGTGCCCGACCCGAAGAACCCCAAGCAAGAACTCGAGCTTCTCAAGGGCATCAACGGATTTGCTGTCCCCGGTTCAATCACGGCGCTCATGGGCTCTTCGGGTGCTGGTAAGACGACGCTGATGGATGTGATCGCTGGCCGCAAGACTGGTGGCAAGATCACGGGTAGGATTATGCTGAACGGCTATGAAGCAAGCGACTTGGCCATTCGTCGCTGCACGGGCTACTGTGAGCAGATGGACGTGCACTCGGAGGCCGCTACTATTCGCGAGGCCTTGACTTTCAGCTCGTTCCTACGTCAGGACGCCTCGATCTCGGACGCGAAGAAGTACGATTCGGTCGATGAATGCATCGAACTCCTCGGACTGGAAGACATCGCCGACCAGATCATCCGCGGCAGCTCGGTGGAACAGATGAAGCGACTGACGATCGGCGTGGAGCTTGCTGCTCAGCCGAGTGTGATTTTCCTGGACGAGCCGACGAGTGGCCTGGACGCGCGTTCCGCCAAGATCATCATGGACGGTGTCCGCAAGGTGGCCGACTCGGGTCGTACTATTATCTGTACCATCCACCAGCCTTCGGCCGAGGTGTTCTACCTATTCGACCGACTGTTGCTGCTGCAGCGCGGAGGCCAGACCGCGTTCTACGGTGACTTGGGTGAGGACTGCCGCAACTTGATCGACTACTTCGAGAACATCCCCGGCGTGGCCCCGCTGCCGCTTGGATACAACCCCGCGACTTGGATGCTGGAGTGCATCGGCGCCGGTGTCAGCAACGGTGCCGCCAACCAGACCAACTTCGTCGAGTACTTCCAGAGCAGCCCGTACAACCAGCAGCTCCAGGCCAACATGGCCAAGGAGGGTATCACTGTCCCGTCGCCGGACCTGCCCGAGATGGTGTTCGGCAAGAAGCGTGCGGCCAGCTCCATGACGCAGATGAAGTTCGTCGTGTGGCGCTACATCCAGATGTACTGGCGCACGCCGACGTACAACCTCACGCGCATGTACCTGGCCATCTTCCTGGCTCTGCTGTTCGGTGTGATCTTCGTGGACGCCGACTACGCGTCGTACTCGGGCCTGAACTCGGGCGTCGGCATGGTCTTCATGGCCGCGCTGTTCAACTCCATGATGGCGTTCCAGAGCGTCCTCCCGCTCTCGTGGTCCGAGCGCGCCCCATTTTACCGCGAGCGCGCGAGTCAGACATACAATGCGTTCTGGTACTTCCTGGGCTCGACGCTGGCGGAGATCCCGTACTGCTTCACCAGCTCGCTGCTCTTCACGGCGGTGTTCTACTGGTTCGTGGGCTTCCAGGGTTTCACGGCCGCGGTGCTCTTCTGGCTCATCCTGTCGCTCATGATCCTCATGCAAGTCTACATGGGCATGATGTTCGCGTACGCGCTGCCGAGCGAGGAGGTGGCTGCTATCGTCGGCGTGCTCATCAACTCGGTCTTCATCCTCTTCATGGGCTTCAGTCCGCCTGCGTACGCCATCCCGTCGGGCTACAAGTGGCTCTTGTTGGAAGCTGACGAGGTACATGCTGCTGGACCAGATCTGCGCGAGCCTGCAACAGCGAAACGAAGCTGAGGTACTTACGTGTCTGTAGCGCAATTCGTATCTGTAGCACATCTTGTTGGTTAAGCTCTCTCCCAATGTATTCACTTTTTCTTTTCGACTCCTTTGCGCACCAGTGCACAATCCAACAGGTTTTGAGCCCAATGCCTGGCTCCGGCGAGGAGAAGGCGACGGCGGCAGGACCCGCCACTGAGACTGCTCACGAGAGGGGCAGTGAGCCTCAAGAAGACAAGGTCGCGCCGGACGTGGGGGTACTGGCGCAGCTCGTTGTCAAGCTCACGGACAAGGTGGAGAGCTTGGAGCGGTCGCTGGGCGCAGCCCGGAGCCCCCCGGCCGTGACACCGCCCGGCCCGATGGAGGACCTCAACAGGAGCGTCTATCGGCAGGCGCTGGAACAAGGTGGCAGCCTCGGGATGCAGCGCATGCAGCTGCATGAGCTGGGGGCAGCCAACTTCGGAGGCATGGGCATCCAGACGCCGACTGCGTACGCTGGTCTCGGAGCGGCGCATCGGGTTGGAGGCGTACCGTTTCCTGCCCAAGGACAAGCCACGCCGCCAGCACCTGCTGCCCATTACCAAGCGTATCGACCGGACCCTGTGCAGCTGAGCGAGAAGGTGCCGTCGGCGAGAGATGGCAAGCTCTACATGAGGAACTTCGACGGCTCTGAAGTGTACAAAGGCTTGGGGAGTGGGTTCGAGCAGTGGGCCCTGCTGTTCATCGAGCAGATCGAGATGGCTGAGCAGGCATGCGGGCACCGCTGGCCCGAGCGGTTCAAGATCAACAAGTTTGGCCAGCACCTGCGTGGGAAGGCTGAGCGCTTCTACCAGCAGCACGTCATGCGATGGTGGGCCACGCAGCCAACACTCTGGTTTGTGATGGAGCAGATGCACATGTCGTTCCGCACGACGATCTCCACGCAGCAGGGCATTAAGTTGTTCGGAGCCAAGAAGGACCCGTCGCTGTCCTGGAATGAGCACTTCTTGTACCTGAACGCGTTGATGGTCGCGACGAACTCGTCGCCGACGTTGGTGCTTGAGAACATTGTTAAGTACGCAGACCCGGAGTTGCGGTACGCGCTCATGGCAAAGTGTGACATCACGCGTCCGGATCCTCTGCAGCAGGCGAATGAGCTAGCAGTGTGGGCACAGATGATGTCTGACGAGAACAAGGCGCCCAAGCATCTAGGAAGAGAGGTTGTCAACTCAGTGGTCGAGCAGACGGAGGATACACGGCGCTGCTATCAATGCAATCAAGTCGGCCATATAAAGCGAGACTGTCCCAACAAGAAGAAGAGAGTCATGGAGGAGAAAGAAGTACGGTTCGCCCTGGCTGTCAGTGATAGAACTCGCTCTGGCACGAGTGACAACTGGATCCTGGACAGCGGTGCAAGCCGCCACCTAGTCAACGATGTGGCGCTGCTGACGAATACGGAGGACTGTTTTGTGGACGATGGTTGCGAGATGCCGGACGGCAAGCCCATGGGTGTGTCCAAGAAGGGGACACTCACACTGAAGGCAATGGTGGACGGTGTGTCCACCGAGATCGTGCTGAGCGACGTGTACTATGCACCAACACTGGCGCGTAACCGCATTTCCTACGGGCGGTTGATGGAGCGTGGCTGCATCGTGACTCGGCGCAACGGAGCGTTGGCGCTGACCAAGGGCAAGGCTGTTGTGTTCTACGTTGCGCTGCGTCACAGCGTACTTGTGGCTCAAGTCCAAGCGCCCATTGTGAACACCCGTCTTGCGGACGACTTTGCAATGTCTGTCGTGAATGATGAAATGGCGATGCCGTCTCTTGTGGAAGACACTTTGATGGGGTTTCACGTTCGTTTTGGGCATTTGTCGCTCGACACGGTCGAGCGAATGGGGAGAGACCCGTGCTCTGGCATTAAGATCACTGATCGAGCACGCGCGCCCTGCACGGTGTGCGCTGAAGGAAAGCAGACGCGAGCACGTCAGCCGACGAAAGACAGTGGAGAGCATGCGCCGATCGAGAAGGTCGGTGGCGTTATCTGCAGTGACCTCAAAGGTCCAATGACGCCGCTGGATCGCCTCGGTAATCGCTATCTCGTGAACTTTGTTGATCATCATTCGAACTACTGCAAAGTCTTCCTGGCGAAGAAGAAGGATGAGGCTGCGAAGAAATTCAAAGAGTTTCTGCTTGAGTTTGAGAAGCGCTTTGACTGTCGGGTTCACGTGTTGCGTACGGATGGAGGAGGAGAGTACCGTACTGTCGATCTCTTCTGCAAGGAGAATGGTGTCGCGCGTCAGATCTCTGAAGCTGGAAATCAAGCAGCTAATGGCAAGGCGGAGCGCATGCACCGCACGGTGCTTAACATGGCGCGATGCATGGTGTTCGAGGCGGACATGCCGCTTAGGTTTTGGGGTGACGCTGCAGAGTACGCTGCGTACATACTCAACCGAAGCCCGACGAGAGCTAATGAAGGGCGGAAGTCTCCGATCGAAGTGCTGACTGGAAGTGCACCGCTCGTGAGCGACATTGTCGCTTTTGGTAGCGGGTGTACCATCTTTCGCGATCCTGGTAAGCGCGCCATGAAGAAGCGAGCGTGCGAAGCTAAAGTTGTAGGCAAGGACGAGTCGACCAAAGGGTACAAAGTCTTCTTGCCGTCACAGCACAAGGTGATCGTGACTCGTCACGTGCAGAACATGCAGCCACCGAGGGCAGCAACTGCATTACCAGCGGAAGGAGTCACAGACTCTGTAAGCGGAGGAGTGTCGGCGCGTGCACCCGAATCCCAAGTGACGCCCGAGCAGCCTCGCCGCTCGCAGCGCCAGCGACGCAAGTCTCGCCGTCAAGTCGAAGCAGACGCATCTGTGGCAGTAGCAGCTGAAACACGATCAGGTCGCAAGAGCCGAGATGTGGCAAGCGCTGTCGTGGCCAACGCTGCGCAGGCAGAGGCGCATGCTGCGGATCCTGAGCCCAAGAACTATCGACAGGCACGGAAATGTGCCAAGAGTGCGCTGTGGGCTGTGGCAGAGCAGGAGGAGCTCGCTGCGCTACAAGCAAACAACACATGGAGGTTGGTGAATTGTGACCCTGAGACCCAGCGTCTGCACACCAAGTGGGTGTACAAGAAGAAGCGCACGGGCGACGGCAAGATTGAACGATATAAAGCTCGGCTCGTGGTCTGTGGGAATGAGCAGGTCTGGGGCGTGAATTTTTTCTTGGTGTTCGCAGCAGTGCTTGCCATGATCAGTGCCAAGCTGATCTTCGTGCTCGCGTACCTGTGGGGAGTGGCTGCCCGCCATGGGGACGTGCCGAATGCCTACGTGAAGGCTGCCACGGAGGAAGGTGTGGTGATTGTGCTGTTCATTCCAGAGGGACTCGTGGTAACGGAGGAGCAACTAAAGGCACTTGGAGTGACGAGCATAGATGCAGTCGGACTGCAACTCGACCGCAGCCTGTACGGCTTGAAGCAAGCTGGCCGGCTGTGGCACATGCATCTTCACCGCACACTGGTCAAGATGGGGTTCAAACAGTGCATCACGGATTCGTGTCTGTACTTCCTGCTGACAAGGATGGTATCACTGTGGTTGGGACCTACGTAGACGACCTGCTTGTCACGGCAACCAGTGATCTCCGAGTCACGCAATTCTTCCACAACATGAAGACTCTGGAGCTGAAGGATCTCGGCCCTGCCAGCAAGTTCTTGGGCATGCGAATTCGGTATGACAGTGAACGTGGGTATCTTTTCGACCAAGAAGCAACTATTGTTGAACTACTGGACAAGTTTGGCCTGCGAAATGCTCATGCCGTGCGCGCGCCCATCGGAGGAGAACTACCAAGCAGTGATGATCTAGCTGAACGTTTGCCTGCAACGTCGGGCGAGATCTTGTCGACAGTGCCAACTGTGGGGAACTTCCAGTCTATTGTGGGCAGCCTGCTGTGGATTGCACGCTGTACGCGCCCTGACATCATGTTTGCCGTCCACTGCGTCACTCGTCGTACACATGCGCCCACCATGGCCGACTGGAAGTTGGCTAAGCGCATTGTGAGGTACTTGAGCGGTACACGGTCAGCCAAGTTGAGCATGGCACATGATGGTGGTTCGAAATGGCCACCTCGAGTGCAGTCGTATACAGACGCAGACTTCGCTGGTGATGTTGCCGATCGGAAGTCCATCAGTGCGGCAGTGGTGCAGGTCAACGGGATGACCATCTCGTGGGAGTGTAAGAAACAGAGCTCGGTAGCTCTGTCAACAACTGAAGCTGAGTATGTGGCGGCAACGGTGGGCGCCCAGGAGCTACTTGGTGTAAAGGAACTAGTGGGCGAGATCGGACTGAACGTGGAGTTGCCGATGATGATGCGCATGGACAACCAGGCGGCGATAGCGCAAGTGGAGAGTGAAGCAAGCTCGTCAAAGGCCAAGCACGTGGACGTCAAGTTGAAGTTCATTCAGGACTCGGTGCAAAAGGGCAAGCTAAAGCCAACGTATGTCGAAAGCGCTGCGATGCTGGCTGACCTGCTCACGATGGCGCTGCCTGCGCCCCGTGTGAAGGAGCTGAGAGAGGCTATCGGGCTGATCGATGGCAACTGATGCAGAGCTGGCGAAGCTCTGGGGAGGAGTGTTGGAAGCTGACGAGGTACGTGCTGCTGGACCAGATCTGCGCGAGCCTGCAACAGCGAAACGAAGCAGAGGTACTTACGTGTCTGTAGCGCAATTCGTATCTGTAGCACATCTTGTTGGTTAAGCTCTCTCCCAATGTATTCACTTTTTCTTTTCGACTCCTTTGCGCACCAGTGCACAATCCAACAGCTCTACACTATCTCGCCGCTCAAGTTCCCCTTGTCTGTCATGGTGGCGGTCGTCTTCGCCGACTGCGACGAGCTGCCGACCTGGAATGAGACGACGCAGTCGTATGAGAACATCGGCTCGAACCTCGGCTGCCAGCCCATGGCCGACGCGCCCGCCGACATCGGCCACATCACCATCAAGGAGTACACGGAGGAGTACTTCGGCATGAAGCACAGCACCATCGCGCGCAACTTCGGCGTCGTGATCGGCTGCCTCGTGCTCTTCCGCATCTTGGGCCTGCTCGCGCTGCGCTTCGTCAACCACCAGAAGAGATAGATACACAATAAACTTTCATTGACTTGTTTTCAGTTTTACCAATATTGTCGATAGTCAATTATACCTTAACAATTAGGGCAGTGAATACAATTATTACATATAATTGTATCAAATGCTTGTTTATATAAATGTAGTCAATAATGTTTTTCAAGCCAGTAATTATGAATTCATTTTGAATATCTATTTACAGCAACGCGCTCGTAGTATTTACTTCTTCTGGTGGTTGATGAAGCGCAGCGCCAGCGCGGCCCAGACGCGGAACAGCACGATGATGCCGATCAAAATGCCGAAGTTGCGCGGGATCTTGTCGTGCACGAAGCCAAAGCACTCCTCCGTGTACTCCTTGATGGTGATGTGGCCCACGGTCTCCGGAGCGTCGGCCATCGGCTGGCAGCCAAGTTGAGATCCGACGTTCTCGTACGCTTGGGTGGTCTCGTTCCAGGTCGGCAGCTCGTCGCAGTCGGCGAACACCAGAGAGATCAAGATCGACATGGGGAACTTGACAGGGCAGATGTCGTACAACCAGGTGTAGCCGGATGGAATCGCGTAGGCCGGAGGGCTGAAGCCGACGAACATCATGACGATTGAGTTGAACAGCACGCCGACGATTTGAGCGACCTCCTCGGACGGCATGGCGTAGGCGAAGAACTGGCCCAAGTACACCTGCATCACGACGAGCAGCGACACGCCCAGCCAGAAGAGGATGAACGTCTCGAAGCCGGAGAAGCCAACCATGAAAAAGAAGATGATCACGAAGATCAGCGAGCTGATGAAGCAGTACGGGAACGACTAAATTAGGTCAAATGGCAAACTTGGTCACGGCCAAATGTTGTGATTAGGTCACGGATAGGTCACGCATGCGGCACTAAGGTCACATGACCCAAATCACAAGGTCACGCGTAGCTGCTAGCACCAACATTTAGCGCCCCTTCGTCCGCTCACTACCACAACAGCTATTCCTGACTCGTGTACCTGTTCTAAGCTGGGGTTCTGAAACCAACGTGTTCAATATAAAGCATGCGACCTGTGGGCCAGTGCGACTTCTCCCTTCACAAGCAGCCTTCCTGTTGTCGCCCACCGCAAACGGACACAAGATGGCTCGGCATCGAGGCGGTCGTGGCCACGTCTTCTCCAGACCATACCCCATCTCGTTCTCCTGGACGACGTGGGCGATCTCGATTTGCCCCGACTTCACGTCCGACCCGCCGAAGTAATCGAGCAACAAGTGATGTTCTTGAGCGCGAGGTGTCCGAAGCCATCGCGACTTCCCAAGATCTACGTACGGGTGCTCCAGCACCGACATCACGTCCGATTCGTCGAGCCAATCGTGCAGCGAGTGACGCCCCTGAGAGCGAGGTGTGCGAAGCCGTGGTGACTACCCACGGCCTTCGGTTGGGGACATGCGCTACGGATCCAGTTGTGTCTGCGGTGCGAGGCGCTCCACAGCTACGCCAAGTGCTGCCCACAATCATTGCCCAATGATGCCACCCAGACCACAACCAGTTTGTCGCGATCGCAACAAGCGTCCCAGCCCCGGGATGGACGTACAAAGCTGTAGTACCAGGGGTACTCCTTTGCGCTAGCCAACAGAACCTCAAACAAGATATCATATCGCTTCAGCTCGTATCGTACCCCCTGTCCCGCCCGCTTTGTATTCTGTGCTAGTACCATGATGTTCGACTTCAGCGGCATGGAGGCCCATACATGCCGTGCTGGTCCTGCTCTCAGTGGAGCCTCGGTGAACCCAGATGACCACGCTATCGACGCTTCGAGCGACATCATGGAGGAGGTCGACAAACTCGCTACTCAGACGAATCTCACTCAGAAGCAAATATGGATGGCTATTGTGAAGAAGTTCTACATGAACGTCGGCGAGGCGTGCCCGAAAAGACCGTCAAAAACCGTGTACAAGCTGCTCGGGGACAGGACTCCAGTCACGGTCGAGCCAGTAAACAAGCGATTGAATGCCCACCCGCCCATAAAAAAATTGTGACCTTGCTCGAGAGCCTTGCGCGTGAGTACGTGGCGCAGCGGACGACTGTCATCTCAGGCTTAGCCAAGCCACCTGAGCGCGCAGGGTTCGTGCTGCCAAGGCAACCGAAGCTGCCAGAGCTGGGTGACATCGTCGACTCACCAACCAGCAGCGGCGATGAGCGTGAAATTGTCGATTCTGACGCGAACTCTGAGCTATACAGCAGCGCGGTGCCCTCAATCGATGGCGAGAACGTAGAAGACGATGAGGAAATCGAGTACATTGAGCCGGATCACGCGTTTCACTACGACGGCGACTCGTAGAACGACTCAGACAGATACAACACGGAGACAACCGCGCAGGCTGTAGAGAGCAGTGACTCCAACAGCGGAGCTGTTGCCGTGCGCGGCTCTGGGCGTAGTCAGCCGACATAACCGCTAAATTCAATTCAATTCCAACAGCAATTAATACATCTCTTTCATTGCATACGTGACCTAGGTACTTTGGTCACGTGACCTAATCACAACATTTGGCCGTGACCAAATATGCCATTTGACCTAATTTATCGGTTACCAAGCAGTACGGGAGCTCGGCCAGCGTCGAGGCCACGAAGTACCAGAACGCATTGTATGTCTGACTCGCGCGCTCGCGGTAAAAAGATTCACGCTCGGCGCACGTGAGAGGCATCACACTCTGGAAGACGGCCATCGAGTTGAACAGCGACGACATGAAGACCATTCCGACGCCCGAGTTCAAGCCCGAGTACGACGCGTAGCTGTCGTTGCTGACGAAGATGAGCCCGAAGAGCAGTCCCAAGAACACAGCGAGGTACATGCGCGTCAGACTGTAGCTCGGTGTCCGCCAGTACATCTGGAAGAACCGCCACACGACGAACTTCATCTGCGTCATGGAGCTGGCCGCGCGCTTCTTGCCAAACATCACCTCAGGACGATCCGGAGAGGGCGTCGTGATAACCCTCCTTGGCCATGTTGGACTCGAGCAATTGGTTGTACGGGCTTTTCTTGAAGTAGCTCACGAAGTCCATCGAGTCCTGCGTCCCATGCCCCACGCCAGCACCAATGCACTCCAGCATCCACGTCGCTGGGTTGTAGCCCTTGGGCAGCGGGGCTACACCAGGAATGTTCTCGAAGTAGTCGATCAGGTTGCGGCAGTTCGGACCCAAGTCACCGTAGAACGCGGTCTGGCCACCGCGCTGCAGCAGCAACAGTCGGTCGAACAGGTAGAACACCTCGGCTGAAGGCTGGTGGATGGTACAGATAATGGTACGGCCCGAGTCGGCCACCTTGCGAACACCGTCCATGATGATCTTGGCGGAACGCGCGTCCAAGCCGCTCGTCGGCTCATCGAGGAAAATCACACTCGGCTGCGCAGCAAGCTCCACGCCGATCGTCAGTCGCTTCATCTGCTCCACGGAGCTGCCACGGATGATCATGTCAGCGATGTCCTCCATTCCCAGCATTTCGATACACTCGTTCACCGAGTCGTACTTCTTGGCATCCGAGATTGACGCGTCTTGGCGCAGGAACGAGCTGAAGGTTAGCGCCTCACGGAAGGTGGCAGCTTCAGAGTGCACGTCCATCTGCTCACAGTAGCCCGTGCTACGTCGAATGGCCAAGTCGCTGGCTTCGTATCCGTTCAGCATGATCTTGCCAGCAATCTTGCCTCCAGTCTTGCGGCCAGCGATGACATCCATGAGCGTCGTCTTGCCAGCACCAGTAGAGCCCATCAGTGCCGTGATTGAACCGGGGACAGCGTAGCCATTGATGCCCTTGAGCAGCTCGAGTTGTTCCTTGGGGTTGTGCGGGTCCGGCACCCAGTAGTGCAGATCCTGGAACGCCACCGTCACCGGCACGAAGTTCTTCTCACGAGCGTGAACGGGGAGATCAATCACCGCGTTGCCGCCGCGTTTCGCCGCCTTGGGTGTTTCGGCGAGGGCGTATGAGTTCTCAAGCTCGGCCGACTTGTCCGACACATCGACGTTGTCAGGAGTTTCGTAGCGGATGTACTCCATGGCCAGATACGACAGGAACATGAAGAAGACGTACACGGCCAGCAGGTAGATGATAGCGTACGCGACCCACTCCTTCTCCGTGGCGAAGTCGAATAGATTCAAGTAGTACTCGCCCATGTTGAGGCCGTCGTACTTGGCGCAGTAGTCCACCCCTTCGTACACGCACACGTCGAAGTCGCTGGAGCGGAACTGGTTGATGGCCAGCGCCTTGAGCCCCCAAGCAATTGGACTGATGTAATACGCCCAGATCAGGTAGTCTGGAATTTGGCTCTTGGTCACAACAAAGCCCGCGAAGATGATGAACACGAGGATCGAGACCATGCCCACCGGCATCACCACGTTGGCGTCGGGCAGCGCTCCGGCGAGGAAGAAGAACCACATGCCCATGGCCAGGTTCGACACGAACAGTACGACCTCGAAGATGATGAACAGCTTCACCTCGGCGGCAAAACCGCAGACCCAGTACACGATCGAGCCGAAGATGATGGTCTCGGCGAATGCCAACGGGATCTGGCTCACCGTCGTGGCGAGCACATACGATCCAGTTCGGAAGAAGTTGGCCCGGCGATGCTTGTAGAAGATGTCTCGTGGGAGCCGGACCGAGAGCAGACGTCGCTGGTGCGATTCTACCAGGCGGGCTGAATTGGGATGACTTTGACACGGTCAAAGTGATCAAGAGATCAGCGTCCGTGTTGGATGGCCTGGGTTGAATCGCAAAGCGGCAATTTGGCGGCAGTACCCCGGGGTATAGTACATCGTGCTGTCCCCGGCGCTACGGTTCCGCCAGTACCGGTTGGAGCAGCTCGTTAACGATGAATTTCCTGTCACTGACGCCACGGATATTGCACGGGGAACAATCCTGAAGTTTGACGCCCACTTGCTTCTAGGACTTCCCGCCGGCGCAGACTTACCCCACGGATTCCACGCTCCAGTGCTTGTCGATCTGTTCTTGTCGAGTATGCTCGTCCTCGGCCAAAACGTGCTGCAACCTCCCTGGGCCAAAAAATACAAGTGCTCTCAAGGTTCACCATCTCTGACAATTTTAATTGTGAAAATTATGAGAAATGCTAATTAAAATTAGCATTTAGCAATTTTTTTAGAAGTGTAGCGGGCGGTGGCGTTTCGCAACTTGAGATCAAGCTTTGATCTGTCTCGTGGGGTGGACGAACGGTTCGTACCACAGCTCCGCCGATTAGTTTTCCTACTCTCAAGGCAAGATTAACTCGCTCGATGTCGCTCGGGCTCAGCACGTTTGCGCTCCAGGACGCTTGGATTGGGCGACGAGAGCCCAATACTGATTAATTTGGGCTCTAAAAGCATCCGTACTTATTTGAATCACTAAACTTTGTATCAAGCCGTACTTACACGAGCTTCTTTTGGGTCCACCATGATTGTGCTAGTCGTACCACTTCAACAACGGCGTGAGCTATGTTGCCTACCGCAAGAACCTTTGACCCATGCAGCACTACGCGCCGTATACAGCCCTGCAGAGCCACTACACTAGGTCCATGGCGGCCTGTACATTGATCCCAGTTCTCGTCATTCTGGAATTTCCTGTCTCCGACTCACCGGAGTCCAATCTACTAGGGAAAACTGCCATGAACGACACGGATTCGTCCTCCGCCTCCCACAGGCCCGAGCTCAGCTGCGAGTCGGGCAAGACCCTCATGGCCCAAGGCCCGCAGGCTCTGCACGAACTCATGGCCGCCAAGATCCAAGCGGCAATGGGCCGCCCCCTACCGGAGATGGAGGTGCGCTACAGCAACCTGTCGCTGTCCGCCGACATCGTCGTGGCCGACGACCACGCCACCAAGTACGAGCTGCCGACCATCCCGAACGAGCTCAAGAAGACGCTCATGGGTCCCAAGAAGCTCACGGTCCGCAAGGAGATCCTCAAGAACGTGAGTGGCCGCTTCACTCCGGGCAAGATCACGCTGCTGCTGGGCCAGCCCGGGTCGGGCAAGTCGGCTCTGATGAAGATCCTCAGCGGCCGCTTCCCCATGACCAAGAACATCACGATGGAGGGTGACGTGACGTTCAACGGCGTACCGAGAGAGCAGATCATTGACAAGCTGCCGCAGTTCGTGTCGTACGTGAACCAGCGCGACAAGCACTTCCCGACCATCACAGTCAAGGAGACGCTAGAGTTTGCGAACAAGTTCTGCGGCGGTGACTTGATCAAGCAAGGCAAGGGCATGCTGGGCATGGGCTCCCAACACAATGATGCCGAGGCGTTAGAAGCGGAGAAGGCGATATTCGCGCACTACGCGGACGTCGTGATTGAGCAACTGGGTCTGCAGATCTGCCAGGACACGGTCGTGGGCGACAACATGCTGCGTGGTGTGTCTGGAGGTGAGCGCAAGCGTGTCACGACTGGTGAGATGGAGTTCGGCATGAAGTACGTGTCGCTCATGGACGAGATCAGCACGGGCCTCGACAGTGCGGCCACGTACGACATCATCAACACGCAGCGCAGCGTGGCCCACCGACTCCGCAAGACGGTGGTCATCGCCCTGCTTCAGCCTTCGCCAGAGATTTTTGCGCTGTTTGACGACGTCATGATCCTGAACGATGGCGAGCTGATGTATCACGGACCTTGTGATAAGGTGGAGGGATACTTCGAGACGCTGGATTTCAAGTGTCCGCCAGGCCGTGATATCGCCGACTACTTGCTGGATCTGGGTACGAAGCAGCAGCACCGCTATGAAGTTCCGCACCCGACGAAGCAACCGCGAATGCCGAATGAATTCGGGGAAAGCTTCCGCCTGTCACCTATTTACCAGGATATGGTGAGCGCGGTGGAAGGTCCGTACGACCCAAAGCTGATCGCGAGTGTCAAGGACATCATGGACCCGATGCCCGCATTCCACCAGTCCGTTCTGTCAAGCGTTTGGGCACTCCAGCGACGGGCTCTGATGATCACGTACCGGAACGTGCCATTTGTAGTTGGTCGACTGATGATGGTCCTCATCATGGGCTTACTGTACTGCTCCATCTTCTACCAGTTCGACCCGACGCAGATCTCCGTGGTCATGGGAGTGATCTTCGCCACCGTCATGTTCCTGTCTCTCGGCCAAGGCTCCCAGATCCCGGTCTACATCGCTGGGTAGCTGCTCACCCGCCACACCAACTGGAGGCTCGTCAACATAACCTGATAGTTCGACTGCAGGTCCGTGCCCATGGCGTCCCCCGTCCCGACAAGCATCGCCGTTTTGATCGAATCGAGACACGGCCCTCTCATGAACTCTGCCGGGAAACTCCACGATCCAAATGTTTCAGCCGTCCAGTGAAGCAGCGCACAGTGCACAGTTGTCTTTGCCGTCGTCGCGGAGAAGCGAGGTATTTATTGAGTTCGTCCCAGTGATGGCATCGTTGATCCTGTGCACCGGCATGCTTCTCAGACTTTTTTCCGAAAAACGAGTGTCAAGGATTTACAAATTGTAGAGAGCTCTAAGCATTGCATGCTGAGACTGAGTGGTAATCGCAATACATTCATGTTTTCTTTTTTAAAAAAAATCTAAAGTTGGTCAAGTTTCTCACGCTTACTTCTTCTGGTGGTTGATGAAGCGCAGCGCCAGCGCGGCCCAGATGCGGAACAGCACGATGATGCCGATTGTGATGCCGAAGTTGCGCGCGATCTGGTGGTGCTTCATGCCAAAGTACTCCTCGGTGTACTCCTTGATGGTGATGTGGCCCACGGTCTCTGGGGAGTCGGCCATCGGCTGGCAGCCGAGCTGCGAGCCCACGTTCTCGTACGCCTGGGTGGCCTCGTTCCAGGTCGGCAGCTCGTCGCAGTCGGCGAACACGAGCGCGATGAGGTTGGCGATGGGGAACTTGAAGGGGCAGATGTCGTACAGCCACGTGTAGCCCGACGGGATCGCGTAGGCCGGAGGGCTGAAGCCGATGAACATCATGAAGATGGAGTTGAAGAGGATGCCGATGATCTGAGCGACCTCCTCGGACGGCATGGCGTACGCGAAGAACTGGCCCAAGTAGACGAACATGAGCACCAGCAGAGAGGACTCGAGCCAGTAGACCACGGCCGTCCAGAAGCCCGTGAAGCCCACGAACCAGTAGAAGATGGCGGTGAACAGCAGCGAGCTGGCGAAGCAGTACGGGATCTCGGCCAGCGTCGACGCCACGAAGTACCAGAACGCATTGTATGTCTGACTCGCGCGCTCGCGGTAAAAAGACTGGCGCTCGGCGCAGGTCAGCGGCATCACGCTCTGGAAGACGGCCATCGAGTTGAAGAACGCAGACATGAAGACCATGCCGACGCCCGAGTTCAGGCCCGAGTACGACGCGTAGTCGTCGTTGCCGACGAAGATCAACCCGAAGAGCAGAGCCAGGAAGATGGCCAGGTACATGCGGGTGAGGTTGTAGCTCGGCGTGCGCCAGTACATCTGGAAGAACCGCCACACGACGAACTTCATCTGCGTCATGGAGCTGGCCGCGCGCTTCTTGCCGAAGACGATCTCCGGCAGGTCTGGGGACGGGGTAGTGATGCCTTCCTTCGCCATCGCCGTCTCCAGTTGCTGGTTGTACGGGCTGTTCTTGAAGTAGCTCACGAAGTCCATCGAGTCCTTGGATCCGTGGCCCACACCGGCGCCGATGCACTCCAGCATCCAAGTCGCGGGGTTGTATCCAAGCGGCAGCGGGGCCACGCCGGGGATGTTCTCGAAGTAGTCGATCAAGTTGCGGCAGTCCTCACCCAAGTCACCGTAGAACGCGGTCTGGCCTCCGCGCTGCAGCAGCAACAGTCGGTCGAATAGGTAGAACACCTCGGCCGAAGGCTGGTGGATGGTACAGATAATGGTGCGGCCCGAGTCGGCCACCTTGCGGACACCGTCCATGATGATCTTGGCGGAACGCGCGTCCAGGCCACTCGTCGGCTCGTCCAGGAAAATCACACTCGGCTGAGCAGCAAGCTCCACGCCGATCGTCAGTCGCTTCATCTGTTCCACCGAGCTGCCGCGGATGATCTGGTCGGCGATGTCTTCCAGTCCGAGGAGTTCGATGCATTCATCGACCGAATCGTACTTCTTCGCGTCCGAGATCGAGGCGTCCTGACGTAGGAACGAGCTAAAAGTCAAGGCCTCGCGAATAGTAGCGGCCTCCGAGTGCACGTCCATCTGCTCACAGTAGCCCGTGCAGCGACGAATGGCCAAGTCGCTTGCTTCATAGCCGTTCAGCATAATCCTACCCGTGATCTTGCCACCAGTCTTGCGGCCAGCGATGACATCCATGAGCGTCGTCTTGCCAGCGCCAGTAGAGCCCATCAGTGCCGTGATTGAACCGGGGACAGCGTAGCCATTGATGCCCTTGAGCAGCTCGAGTTGTTCCTTGGGGTTGTGCGGGTCCGGCACCCAGTAGTGCAGATCCTGGAACGCCACCGTCACCGGCACGAAGTTCTTCTCACGAGCGTGAACGGGGAGATCAATCACCGCGTTGCCGCCGCGTTTCGCCGCCTTGGGTGTTTCGGCGAGGGCGTATGAGTTCTCAAGCTCGGCCGACTTGTCCGACACATCGACGTTGTCAGGAGTTTCGTAGCGGATGTACTCCATGGCCAGATACGACAGGAACATGAAGAAGACGTACACGGCCAGCAGGTAGATGATAGCGTATGCGACCCACTCCTTCTCCGTCGAGATATCAAACAGGTTCAAGTAGTACTCGCCCATGTTAAGGCCGTTGTACTTGGCGCAGTAGTCCACTCCGTCGTACACGCACACATCGTAATCGCTTGATCGGTACTCGTTGACAGCCAGGGCCTTGATAGCCCAAGCAATTGGACTGATGTAATGCGCCCAGATAAGGTAGTCGGGAATTTGGCTCTTGGTCACAACAAAGCCCGCGAAGATGATGAACACGAGGATCGAGACCATGCCCACCGGCATCACCACGTTGGCGTCGGGCAGCGCTCCGGCGAGGAAGAAGAACCACATGCCCATGGCCAGGTTCGACACGAACAGTACGACCTCGAAGATGATGAACAGCTTCACCTCGGCGGCAAAACCGCAGACCCAGTACACGATCGAGCCGAAGATGATGGTCTCGGCGAATGCCAACGGAATCTGACTCACAGTCGTCGCTAGAACGTAGGACCCCGTTCGGAAGAAGTTGGCCCGGCGGTGCTTGTAGAAGATGTCTCGCCCAGCGATGTAGACCGGGACCATCGAGCCTTGGCCCATGGAGAGGAACATGACGGTGGCGAAGATCACTCCCATGACCACGGAGATCTGCGTCGGGTCGAACTGGTAGAAGATGGAGCAGTACAGTAAGCCCATGATGATCACCATCATCAGTCTTCCCATGACGAACGCCTTGTTCCGGTACGTGATGAGCAGCGCTCGCCACTGAAGCGCCAGCACACTAGCGAATACAGACTGGTGGAACATGGGCATGGGGTCGATGATGTCCTTGACACTCGCGACCAGCTTCGGGTCGTACGGAGACTCCAGCGCGGCCAGCGTGTTGTGGTAAATGCGAGACTGGCCGAAGCACTCGGCGAACTCTCTCGGGCTGCGGGGCTGCTTGGTCGGGTGAGAAACCTCGTAGCGGTGCTGCTGCTTGGTGCCCAAATCCAGCAAATAGTCGGCGATGTCGCGGCCTGGTGGACACTTGAAGCCCAGCGTCTCGAAGTATTCCTCCACCTGGCTGCAAGGTCCGTGGTACATCAGCTCGCCATCGTTCAAGATCATGACGTCGTCGAACAGAGAGAACACCTCCGGGGACGGTTGGAGCAGCGCGATGACCACCGTCTTGCGGAGTCGGTGGGCCACGCTGCGCTGCGTGTTGATGATGTCGTACGTGGCCGCACTGTCGAGGCCCGTGCTGATCTCGTCCATGAGCGACACGTACTTCATGCCGAACTCCATCTCACCAGTCGTCACGCGCTTGCGCTCACCTCCAGACACACCACGCAGCATGTTGTCACCAACGACGGTATCCTGGCAGATCTGCAGTCCCAGCTGCTGGATCACAACCTCCGGGTAGTGAGCGAAGATCTTCTTGGTGGCCTCGAGGGCCTCCACGTCGCTGGCGTGCTGCGCACCCATGTCCAGCATGCCCTTGCCATGCTCCAGCAGCTTACCACCGCAGAACGTGTGGGCGAACTCGAGCGTCTCCTTGACGGTCAGCGTGGGGAAGTGCTTGTCGCGCTGGTTCACGTACGACACGAACTGCGGCAACTTGTCTACGATCTGCTTGTGGGCCACACTGTTGTACGAGATGTCACCCTCCATACTGATGTTCTTGCCCATGGGGAAGCGGGCGCTGAGGACCTTCATCAGAGCCGACTTGCCCGACCCGGGCTGGCCCAGCAGCAGCGTGATCTTGCCCGGAGCGAAGCGGCCGCTCACGTTTTTGAGGATTTCCTTGCGCACCGTGAGCTTCTTGGGGCCCATGAGCGTCTTCTTGAGCTCGTTCGGGATGGTCGGCAGCTCGTACTTGGTGGCGTGGTCGTCGGCCACGACAATGTCGGCGGACAGCGACAAGTTGCTGAAGCGTACCTCCATCTCCGGCAGCGCGCGGCCCGTAGCGGCCGGCAGCTTGGCGGCCATGAGGTCGTGGAAGGCTTGAGGGCCCTCGGCCATGAGGGTCTTGCCCGACTCGTAGCTGAGCTTGGGGCCCTCGACGGCGGACTGGTCAGCGGCGGTGGAGGAGTTCATGGTCTCGACTGACCTCTGCAAGAGGCAGGGAATTCCAGAATGACTGGGCCAGTCGGGGGCCTCCAGTGGAGGGTCATCTCGGGTGCGTGGCTCGGGAAGCGCTACAGTACGCAATGCAGTTCGGCTGCATAGATGGCGGTACCTGTGCACGTTGAAGTGGTCCCGCGCACAGAGCGGACTCGCCATAATCAGGACCCAAAGTAGCGTTTCGGAGGAGCCGAATTTAGCTATTTATTTGATTTTTGATATTTCCGAAAAGTCGGATAGTGAAAGTAAGGTTATTGCTGGAGGTGATCGATGCTTACGCTCGGCTAGATTAGGCTGCAACCCAAATGAAGATCCATGTTGATGGCAAGTGGTACACTGTGCCAGCGACTAAAAGGCGTCGCGTCCCCATTTTTTGACGACCTGCATTCCTGTCGCGGCTGCTTTCCTCATTGCATCTCTCGGTAGGTGATAGGATCCAGGGCCTGGACTGGAATCCAGGCTAGGCTTGAAGGATAGCGCTTTGGCCAGTCCCTATTGGAGCTGTGAGCTGCCATGAGCCCGAAGGTCTCTCGAACACGCAAAGCATTCCACTTCAGTCCGGTCGTCGTCGTGTTAAACCGCAGCGTGGGAGAAGTCCCGGCCCTTGAATAGCATCCCGGTTTCCCTGGAAAGCGAAATCATCCAACTGCCCACCCAAAGAAGACCCCTGTTGTCCTCATCGACGCTGTGCGACAAATTGCTCGCGTGGCTGCACTACAGTTCACATGAAAGCTCTCAACCTCACCGTGATGCAAAGCTAGCAATTGTGCGTGAGGGCAGCTGATCGCACATGTAGTAGGTTGTGCAATCCGTTTCCGTAGGCGTTAGATGTGCTGGCATGACTAAGCGTACAATCACGGTTATCCTGCAACTTGCCAATTCGTATCGTCCTGCGTTGGCAGAGTTAGGCAACGAATGATACAAAGCAATTGACACTGGAGGGGACACTTGCGACTCGTAAACTCTGTTTGACTGAACAGTTCAATGCCAAAGTCTGCCACCGTCTTCAACACGTCCAGAAGAATGCTTATGAGCTCGCGAGGGTCTATTTAAGTTAAGAGTCCGGACAATCTATACAAGCGGGTTCTACATGTAGTGCCCCCCCCCCCCCCCCCCCCCGCTGACACGTTATCTCCACTGGAGCACTTTGCTGGATCAACAGAAAAGACAGAAGGCTTGGCATTCATTACCGTAGCTGTGCTTTTAGTGTTTTTTTACCCGTATTGGCCGGTCTTCATGATCTATTCACTCGAACTACCAAGTTTTCGAATGCACAGTCGTCAAATGTACAAGTTAGCAAGCCAACGTTTATCTCTTGTGGTAGTAGATGAAGCGCAGCGAGAGCAGTCCCGGACAGATCAATGAGATGAGGATGGTAGTTCACGTCTAAGCTCGGAAGAAAGCATGTCGCTCCAAATTCTCGACAACTCCGTTGAGCATGTACGGGTCAAGATGACGCCAATAACGACCAGCAACGTTGTCACTTCATTTTTTCTTCATCGCTACTATCACTACTGTCGCTAGCCGCATCGAGCTCGTCCTCGAGCGGGCTCCTGCGCGGCGGCAGGCCTTCATTTCTTTCCAGCAGTTCTCTGTCCACCAGTCGTGGCAGCGCTAGGTCGACGTAGTATTCCTCGTTGAGCAACGCGTCCGCGATTTCGTCCACGTGGGTGATCTCCCAGCCAATGACGTTGCGCTTGCGGATCTTGCGGTAGTCGCTCAGCAGCGGCTCCAGCAGCTCGTACACCTCTCGGGGCTTGCCCACCAGCCGCAGGTACACGGCGCCGAGCACCGTCACGTACTTGTAGTCGTCGTTTTCTATGAACTGGCGCACAACCTCCAGCTCCGGCTGCAGCTGCAGCATCTTGAGCAGCAGGCACAGGAAGTGCGTGGGCTGCTGGTTGCCACCGAACGTGCCGCCGAACTCGGTCAGCTCCACGGCCTTGTCCACCAGCGTCTCGGCCGTGAGCCCGAAGCACTGCTCCTTCCAGTACACGCTCGCGTACACGCGGTTGCGCATGATCTTCTCCACCAGCGTCTGCGGGTTCACGCCGTGCACGCTCTGCGCGCCGGGGGCCGTCGCGTTCATCGTCGCTGTCTTCTTGGTCGGCGCTGTTGCAGTAAAATGGCCGATAGCCGTGAAATAAAAATATTGGGTTAAAGTGCCATAACCCTAGATTTACATAATTATAGGTCATTGGTTTAAAATTATTTATTGATAAAACAAAAATAATTGACTTAATTGAGCGAAGCATTTCTTATGCGCAATTGTTTTTGTACAACAGAGACCGTGAGGATGGCGAGCGCGGCGATCGACCGGCGCGGCGGAGCCATGCTGGCGCGCGGCGTGATGGTCACCGTGCACGACTTCTATGGCGGCTCGCTACCGCTACGACCGCTGGAGATCTACCTGCACGTGGCGCGGGGCTTCGACGTGCAGCCCTTCCGCTTCCGGCCGCGCTCACAGGATCTCGCCACATCCGGCAAAGGTTGTGTGCGGTGCATTATGCGCACAAGGCGTGATAAGGCGCTAATTTGTTTCGATGCGTTGTTTCACTCCCATGCAATCAGAGCTGGCGGCATTTTTGAAGAGCCAGAAGCCGCACACGACGGACGAAGCTGTAAACTTCGTCACGCACGGATACGGCGCGCTGGTGCTGCGGGTAATTGGCTTGAGGCGGGTGTTGCGCGGTTCTGAGGCTAAACTTCGGTGTCTCTCCATAAAAAAATGGTGCTACTAGGAGGCATTTCGATCCGTGGACTGGAACTACACAAAATCTAAAGTGGTGATGCTCGCGCCGCCGAACCGAGGGTAAACTGGCGTGGTGGTGGGGACGGACTGCTTTCACCTTTTTGCAAAAGGGCTCATTCGTGACATGCTTATCTTACTGCGTTGCAGAATTCGGTACCACGTTTCGATGAAGAAGAACTTCGGTATGGCAGGATACGGCGGCGTAGCAGCAGAGGAGCTGGCGACTTTATCTGCTGAGGAGCTGGATGAGCGGCTAGGAAAGCTTCCGCGCCGATGTTACCCGCTCGTGCTGGCTGGCAATCTGTGTCTGAATCCATTCAACCAGCACAACTACCCGAATGACGGTCTTGTGATGGTCGAGGAGACAACAATGCCGGGCGAATTCCGACACCAGGTACGAGTTCGAGGGAAATTTGTTTTTGTGGAATTTTGTTGATTCTGCATCTGACCGATACCCCTCCGATAGATCGTTGGCGCGTCACACTACTTATTACCATCACATCCTACCACGATTGGGCTTACACGGTCGTTTCTGGAAGCATGAACTCATGGCTGCGTACCATGCTTCGTAGTAAGCTTCTTGCAAGACTGTGGCAAGCGGGTACTTGGCGTACTTACTCACGACCAGCAGTATTGCGAATTAGCAGTACCAAAAGCCACCCCACTGGCGGCATAACATAAAGAAGCAGCACGGTTGCGTGCAGTTGAAAATATGAACAGTGTAGTAGTTTTGGCAAAAGGAGACACTTCTACATCACCCAACCATACTTGCAGCTTGTAAGCACATTAACGATTGCTGTTCAATCTAGGTGTAGCTTGGCTGTTAGCCATAATCGTCGGTCGAGCGCACTCAAGTTAAACTACTGTACATGTACAAAACGTGGCAGACCAGACTATATATAATACATGCAGCAGCAATGACGGGGAACACCATTTCTTCTCGTGCAGTGCATGCAAGCCCAGCTTATGCTAAGCCCGCTGTCCTCAGTGAAGACTCTTCACAGCCGATGCGAAGAGCGGCTGTCACGCGCGGTGCCGCCATTTCGCTGATCGCCACGCGGCATCATCGGGGCCATGTTGACGCCGACGATTTGTTAATCTCACTGGTCGTGGTGCCGCACCACTTCAAGTTGGCCCCGCGTGCACCGCTCAATGCGCAGCTCACTCAGTTCGAGGAGGCGGCTCAGCAGTACATGCATCGAATTGCGGCTGTGATGCCGGTACATGTAACTCAGTCTGCTGTACTGAGGCGGGCCTTGGATGGATGGATAATTCGGTGGGAAGGCTGGCACGCAAGGAACGCTCACGTTGAGATTCACGAAGCTCAAGGCCAAAGCAGTGACTCTACAGCACTCATCGTTGGCTCGCGCGCGCCGCAACCGGCGACTCGTTGATGCTCTGTTGCCTTTCGAGCCGGTTCTTGGAGACTTTGGAGACTTTTAGGCGGGGCACAGCGGGCATGATGTGGGACGACCGTGCCGTGTTTCATCCACGCGATCAAGGCTTACCGCCGCGTGCTGCCGTCGAACGTACAGCGTCTTGCATTCCTGAATTCCTCGGCGGCCAGTCAATTGGATTCGTTCGCTGCCATGGCGTCGACGACCCCCACGGGAAGCGCGGAGGCTGAGGCTGCTGGTCAGCAGCGCCGCCAACTGGGCTACGAGTCGGGCGCGGCCCTGATGGCCGAGGGCCCGCAGGCCCTCCACGACCACGTGGCCGGCAAGCTCGAAGCCGCGCTCGGACGCGCGCTGCCGCAGATGGACGTGCGCTTCAACAGCCTTTCGGTCACCGCTGACATTGTGGTGATCGACGACGACCGGTCCAAGCACGAGCTGCCGACGCTGCCGAACACGGTCATGAAGGCCTTCGTGGGGCCCAAGAAGCGCGTCGTGCGCAAGGAGATCCTCAAGAACATCAGCGGCGCGTTCCGACCGGGCACCATCACGCTGCTGCTGGGCCAGCCGGGCTCAGGCAAGTCCGCGCTCATGAAGATGCTGAGCGGGCGATTCCCGATCCGCAAGAACATCACGATCGAGGGCGACATCACGTACAATGGCGTGTCCAGGGACAAGATCGTCAAGACGCTGCCGCAGTTCGTCGCGTACGTGAACCAGCGCGACAAGCACTTCGCGACGCTGACGGTCAAGGAGACGCTCGAGTTCGCGCACAAGTTTTGCGGCGGCGAGCTGTCGCGTCGCGGCGAGGAGCTGCTGTCCAAAGGTACGCCGCAGGAGAACCAGGAGGCTCTGGCGGCCGCGGAGGCCATGTTCCGGCACTACCCTGAAGTCATCATTGAGCAGCTCGGGCTGCAGAACTGCAAGGACACGATCGTCGGTGACGCGATGCTCCGCGGCATCTCTGGAGGCGAACGCAAGCGCGTGACGACTGGCGAGATGGAGTTCGGCATGAAGTACGTGACGCTCATGGACGAGATCAGCACGGGCTTGGACAGTGCCGCGACCTACGATATCATCAACACGCAGCGTAGTGTCGCCCAGAAGCTGCGCAAGACCGTGGTCATTGCACTGCTTCAGCCTTCTCCGGAAGTCTTCGCGGTGTTCGACGACGTCATGATCCTGAATGAAGGCGAGCTCATGTACCACGGGCCGTGCGACCGAGTGCAAGGCTACTTCGACAGCCTGGGTTTCTCGTGCCCTCCTGGCCGCGATATCGCCGACTACCTGCTGGACTTGGGAACGCAGGAGCAGTACCGCTACCAGGTGCAGGGTCATCCGACGAAGCAGCCGCGGCTCGCAAGTGAGTTCGCGGACATTTTCCGCAAGTCGGACATTCATCGCGATATGCTGAACGCGCTTGAGGAGCCGCACGCACCAGAGCTGCTCCGCAACGTGGAGGCTCACATGGACCCGATGCCCAAGTTCCACCAGTCCTTCTTGGAGAATACGTGGACGCTATTCAGGCGCCAGATCATGATCACGTACCGGAACAAGCCCTTCATGGCCGGCCGAGTAATGATGATCACCATCATGGGGCTGCTATACTGCACCACCTTCTACCAGTTCGACCCGACGCAGGTGTCGGTAGTCATGGGCATCATCTTCGCGGCTATCATGTTCCTGTCCATGGGCCAGTCCTCGCAGATCCCGACGTACCTGGCGGAGCGCGACATCTTCTACAAGCAACGCGGCGCCAACTTCTTCCGAACGGGGGCCTACGTGCTGGCCAACTCTGTGAGCCAGATTCCGCTTGCGTTGGGCGAGACGATCATCTTCGGCTCGCTCGTGTACTGGATCTGCGGCTTTGTTTCGGATGCGGTGGCTTTCATCCTGTTCCTGGTCATCCTGTTCCTGTCCAACCTGGCCTTGGGGATGTGGTTCTTCTTCCTGAGCGCCGTCTCGCCTAATTCAAGTATCGCCACGCCCATCGGCATGGTGTCGATTCTTGTCTTCGTCATCTTCACGGGCTTCATTGTGACGAAGGCCCAGATCCCGGACTATTTCCTTTGGGCGCATTACATCAGTCCCATGAGCTGGAGCTTGCGCGCGCTTGCCATCCTGCAGTACCGCTCGACCGCGCTCGACGTGTGCGTTTACGACGGAATCGACTACTGTGCGAGCTACGGAGGTCTCACGATGGGAGAATACTACCTCAACCTGTTCGCCATCCCGACCGGCAAGGAGTGGGTCGCTTACGGCGTCATCTACACCCTCGTGATCTACGTTGTCTTCATGCTCTTGTCGTATTTCGCGCTCGAGCATCTCCGCTACGAGGCTCCTGAGAACGTGGACGTGTCTGAGAAGATCATCGACGAGGATGCAGAGGCATACAAGCTGATGGCTACGCCCAAGAGTGCCGTCGACAAGGCCGGCAGCTTCATCATGGATGTGCAAGCTCGTGAAAAGAACTTCGTCCCGGTGACGGTTGCATTCCAAGACTTGCGCTACTCCGTGCCCGATCCGAAGAACCCGAAGGAGTCTCTGGAGCTGCTGAAGGGAATCAGCGGCTTCGCCATGCCCGGTTCCGTGACGGCTCTTATGGGCGCGTCTGGAGCAGGCAAAACCACCCTGATGGACGTGATTGCTGGTCGCAAGACTGGTGGCAAGATCACTGGTAAAATCCTCATGAACGGCTACGAGGCGAGCGACCTTGCTATTCGTCGCTGCACGGGATACTGTGAGCAGATGGACGTGCACTCGGAGGCCGCCACGATTTGCGAGGCCTTGACCTTCAGCTCGTTCCTGCGTCAGGACGCCTCGATCTCGGACGCCAAGAAGTTCGACTCGGTGGAAGAATGCATCGAGCTGCTTGGCCTTGAAGACATCGCGGACCAGATCATCCGCGGCAGCTCAGTGGAGCAGATGAAGCGACTGACGATCGGCGTGGAGCTTGCTGCGCAACCGAGTGTGATTTTCCTGGACGAGCCGACGAGTGGCCTCGACGCTCGTTCCGCTAAGCTGATCATGGACGGTGTCCGCAAGGTGGCCGACTCGGGCCGTACGATCATTTGCACGATCCACCAGCCTTCGTCGGAGGTGTTCTACCTCTTCGACAGCCTGCTCCTGCTCAAGCGTGGTGGTGAGACGGTGTTCTTTGGTGAGTTGGGCAAGAACTGCCGCAACCTGATCGACTACTTTGAGAACATCCCTGGAGTGGCCCCGCTCCCAGTCGGGTATAACCCCGCGACGTGGATGCTGGAGTGCATCGGTGCCGGTGTGAGCAATTCAGTGGCAGACGATATGGACTTTGTCCAGATCTTCAACAACAGCCCCTACAGGCAGCAGCTGGGCACGGACTTGGCGAAGGAAGGCATCACGACGCCGTCGCCCGAATACCCAGAGATGGTTTTCTCGAAGAAGCGCGCTGCAACGTCCATGACGCAGATGAAGTTTGTGGTGGGCCGCTTCGTGCAGATGTACTGGCGCACTCCGGCGTACAACTTGACGCGTCTGTTGATTGCCGTGTTCCTAGCCTTGCTGTTCGGGTTGGTTTTCGTGACAGCCGAGTACAATTCGTACTCGGGCCTCAACTCTGGAGTCGGCATGGTCTTCATCGCCGCGCTCTTCAACTCGATGGTGTCGTTCCAGAGCGTGCTGCCGCTGGCCTCGGAGGAGCGCGCCTCCTTTTACCGGGAGCGCGCCAGCCAATCGTACAATGCGTTCTGGTACTTCGTGGGCTCGACCGTGGCGGAGATCCCGTACTGCTTCGCGAGCGCTCTCATCTTCACGGTGATCTTCTTCCCCATGGTTGGCTTCTCGGGCTTCTGGACGGGGTTCCTCTTCTGGATCAACGTGTCCGTGCTCATCTTGATGCAGACGTACTTGGGCCAGTTCTTCGCGTACGCCTTCCCCAGCGAAGAGGTGGCTGCGACCGTGGGTGTGCTCGTCAACTCTGTCTTCTTCCTCTTCATGGGCTTCAGTCCGCCGGCGTACGCCATCCCAGACGGCTACCAGTGGCTCTACAAGATTGTGCCTCAGCGGTTCTCGCTGGCGATCCTCGTGGCTCTGGTCTTCGCTGAGTGCGATGAGCTGCCGACCTGGAATGAAGCCACCCAGTCGTACACCAACGTGGGCTCGCAGCTCGGTTGCCAGCCCATGCAGGACTCGCCCGTGACGGTCGGCCACATCACGCTCAAGGAGTACACGGAGGAGTACTTTGGCATGAAGCACGATGAGATCGGGATGAACTTCGGCGTCGTGCTCGCCTACACTGTGCTGTTCCGCGTGCTGGGGCTGCTCGCTCTGCGCTTCATCAACCACCAGAAGAGATAAGCGTCCGTAACTGGATAATAAACTACAAGCCAGTCCCTCAACGCTCAGGAACTTCAGCAACAAAGCGCTCTCACACTTTGTAGCACGGTACAGCCCTTGATGCGTGAGCTTGCCACCAACAGGAAAGTAGCGAGCCGCCGTTTAACACGCGGTCTTCAAGTTAGCTCCAAGCGGATCCTTCCCGGCGGTCCGCTGTCAAACGTCGTACACCAAATCCACACCATTTTTGCATACAAACTCCCATACAACCCACGTTGAAGTTAGCGGAATGTGAGCTGAAGGGGCGAGGCAGCTCACATTCCGCAATCTTCCGTCAAGCGAGCAAGTGACCAAGCCTCCCCTCCTCCTCCTTAATCCATAGCCATGGTTGCCCGAGCTGCTGCGAAGAAAGGCTCCGTCTGGCTGAGCGACCCCTCCGTACGTGACCCTCAGCCCCCCCCCCCCCTCCATCCTGTACACGCGCGCTAACCCCCTGTTTGTGTATCTCCAGACGTACCCTCTGCTCGCTGCCTTGGGCGTGGCCACCGTCATGTGCCTATCGACGGGCGTGCGCCACCTGACGGCCAGCCCCGACGTCAAGTGGGACCGCGAGGTCCGCAAGAACCCGGATATGGCGCTCCGGGACCGCTCGGACTGGCGCTCGCACCGCAAGTACATCTCGGAGCTGCACGCCAACGCCGTGAACGCGTACCACGACAAGAAGTAGGCTTCGGTTCGTCGTCCACCGTCCCCTATCACTCACTCTCTACTCAGCCCACTTCAGTGCTCACACAACCCATAACCAAAAAGATCAGTAAAAGCACGTTGTGTTGATCTTCTCACTCTCTATTTGCTGATCTTAGGACACTTCCACGTAGTTCTCGGGGTCTTTAAAGAGCTCTCGAATCAGCTCATGGGTCAGCGCGTGGCCTGGACTCGTCGCAAATAAGTAGCCGTGCAGCGGAAGCCCCGCGAGCCCGATGTCCCCGATGCAGTCCAGCATCTTATGCCGCGTCCACTCGTCCGGGAAGCGCAGTCCGTCCTCGTTCAGCACCGTGGATTGTCCGTCCTTGGAGGAGAACACGACGGCATTGTCGAGCGATCCACCGCGTGCCAGCCCGTTCGTTTGCATCCACGCGATCTCGTCTTCGAATGTGAAGGTTCTGGCTGATGCAATCTCGCGCTGGAAGGCGTCCAAGCTCGCTTCCGGATCAGCCCCCAGCGTGAAGCGACAGAACGTCGTGCCCAGCTGCTTGTGCTCGAAGTTCACCTGCACCGACATATGCAGCGTCGGCGCCTGCATCGAAGCAGGAGATCCACTAAGATCCATCGGCAGAGGGAGCAGCCACGCCGCCTTGTCCTGCTTGAAGACTTGCACCGGGCGCTTGATGCGCAGATACTTTAGCACCGCTCCATGCTGCTCGTCGACGCCCACGCGGCGGATGCCTTCCACGTAGTCGATGCTGCTCCCGTCCAGCACCGGCAGCTCCACGCTGGAAGTCTCACTGTCTCGCTCGAAGTCGACGAACGCGTTCGTGACGAGTGACGCCACCAGCGCCGCCATCAAGTGCTCGGTGGTCGACACGCTTGTGCCATTGGCCGTGAGCTGCGTGCACAATTGGCTCTTGCGCGCGTCCACGTTCGCGATGAGTGCCGGGATGGCTACGCTCTCTGCTCGCGTCTTGGCGCGGAAGACTATCCCCGAGTCCGCGGGCGCCGGCAGCACGCGGACCGCCACCTTCTGGCCGGAGTGAAGCCCCACGCCGGCGAAGCGCAGCGGCTGTCCGAGCGTGCGCTGCCACGGGCTCATGCGGTTTTTTGTCCAATTGAACCGCCCAGATTTGCGCTAAAGAGCGCCGCAGTGCAGGTGGAGCGACATCTTGGTGAAGGACGCATGCGTCTGACCGAGGTTATCAGCGCTGGTTCTACGTTTGGGGGACTATAGCAACCTGGTCCTGCGGCGCGTGCGCGTGTGTGGCCAGAGCGCGCTACATGAATGCCGTCGGGGGCGCGGTAAATCCGTTCGACGGAGTGCAGTAGGTGACGCACAACGCCAACGCATTCGCGGGGCTCTGAACTTTCAACTAGCGAGATCGACATACATATCCGCACGCGCACCCGACACCGGGACCAAGCAAGTCCTGCCTGACACGGAGGAGGAGTTGACTGCCTCCGGTTCTCTCGTCGAGAGCAAAGCTGCGCCTGTCCCCTGACTTCAAACCAGTGTTCCGCCCCCCGAGTGGGTGCCCCGCTCTATGCAGACAACTGGCACCACGCATCAGCGTTCTCCGCCAGCAGGCAATGGAGCCCCTCGACTTGGAAGTGGGGGCCCTAGCAGGCTACAAGCCTTGAGCGGAGCTGAACTGAACCTGATCGTTTCGCAGTCTACGTAGTTTCTCTTGGCGTCCTTTCTGCTTGGTGCACTAGTATTTACCATTCTAGCCTCACATGTCGTGTGATGTACCCATGTCTTTCATACAGCGCATAGAGCCAAGTTGAAGCTGACTTCCGCGTATTTACAAGGACGCATGCCATGGTATCCATCGCCGGCTTCTCCTCGCTCATTTGGTATTTAGCGCGCAATGGCGGAAGCGTCGCCGCTCGAGTGGAGGAAACCGAAGGCGCTGCTGGAGCCAGCGCGCGCGCATGTCCCCAGTGTTCGAGTGGCGCTCACGCCCACGCGCGCCCAGAAGAAGCGCCGAGTGCGTCACAAGCCAAAGATGCAGCTACTGGACGACCACATGGCGCCGGCGCTCCGGGAGCAAGTCCGCACGGCCAGGCAGCGGTTCGTGCCCGACAGCGAAGACGAGGAGACGTCCACTGCTGTAGCGATCGCCCCAGCGTCGTCCGTACCGTCCACTTCCTCTGTAGCGCTGCGGTTCATGGCGCCGCCGCCGAGGCTCGTGACGAGCGTCTCGGAGGGTCGCGCCAACGCTCTGCCCAGCAGGAGGAGGCACTTGTCGCCGCAGCAGACTTTCCAACCCAACCGCCCGGTGACTCCAGCTTCTCAAGCCCCAGTGGGGCCTTACCTTACCAGAGAGAAGCTGCTCCGCCGCCAGTTCGGGGCTGTGCCGGAGCACAACAAGAGCTCCGAGTCGCTGTCGTCCACGTCGTCGCTAGCCCCAAGTGAGACCGCGGCTGGAGCTGCCATCGCGCTGGAGCAAGGACTGATGTCGTCCACGACGTTCTCCAGCTCGGCCGTTCTGACGGATGATATGCTCGTGTCGGTTGCGCGCCGAGCCAAGAAGCAGCTGGAGACGGTGTCCAAGCGCCAGGTCATGGTGGGGCGCTGGAAGCGCATGGCGCGATCCAAGCCCGACTGCCAGATGTTCGAGTCCGTCAGTAAAGCCAAAGATCAGTACAGCGTCGTCGCCAAGATGAACCTGCCGTGCAGCTTGAGGGAGATCATGAGTGTGTTTTCGACGGACAACGCCGCTGAGTTCCACCGCAGCATGGAGGCGGTCTTTGGCGACCAGTACGTCTACGGAGTCAATGTTCGCACGGTGGATTGCAACTCGTACGTCGGGGTGGGCAACGCAGGCTTGCATTCGCATGCACAAGCCCGACGAGCCTCTGAGCCAGCAACCTGGAGAACAAAGGAATCCTCTTCAAGTTGCAGGATACCCCCTCTACGCTCCGCCAAGCTGAAGCTCAACGCGGTGTCGCTCATGCAGAAGCAGCGGCTGGTCTGGAAACAGCGCAGCATGACGTTCCTGGACTACCTGGAGGAGAAGATTGAGGCCAAGTCGCTCACGCGCGTGATGCAGACGATGGATATGCAAGACGAAGACCTCGAGTTTAGTACTGTGACGATGTCGTCACCTACGGCTGCCTCAAGTAGCCAGGAAGGCTGCTATCAGCAGCATAATCAGCACGGAATCGATGCTCGACAAGAGTTGAAAGGGATTCTGGCTGGGTACGTCGTCCAGGAAGATTCGGAGGAAAAGTTCACGCGCTTCTTCTTCTACGCGACGCACCACCACCACCCAGGGCATGACCAGAGTAAAATGCCTCGGTCTGCCGTCCAGCTCCTGCGCGCGATGGTGAACAAGGTGTCGCTGCTCGAGACCATTGTTCTACGTCGCCGTTTGGGCTACTACCCGCTATCTCGGTTACCAACGTCCTCTGACGAGGCCAACATGGCCTCGTACTGCGCAACATGCTACACGCCCTTCGGTATGTTGCGCAAGAAACATTTCTGCAGACTCTGTGGACACTACACTTGCCGGAAGTGCTCGGATCTTCAGGATGTCGAGAAGACTGTGGGGCTTGTGGAGAGACACCGCGTATGCGTGTCATGCGTGCGTCGTGTGAGCTATTGCGTGTTCAGCATGTGCGCCTTCCCCCCGAAGGTCGCGTCCAATGTCAATGGAGGCAGCTGGACCTCTGCACGTTCTCAGCAACCTACCGAAATCGCCGAGGATGGAGAAGACTTCGACTACGACCCGCCTATTATGGATGATCTAGCGACGACAGACATTGAAGACGTGAAGATCACTCATCCAAACCAAGCCGGAGGAGCTCTAGTCGGCTTCGTGGCGGAACTGTTGCATGGGAAGGAGAAAAAGCAAGACCTCGCAGCCCAACGGAAGCAGCGCCTGCAACTCACAATCGATGATCTATCCGCTTGGGCACCGGGACCCCTACTCGACGGCCAGAGTACACCGAAAGAGTCGATCTCTCTTCTCGACAGCTTCTGCACGTCGCACTCGTCAGCCAGCTCACGCTCGCGGGATTTACCATCGTGGATGGCCCCTTCGCCAACGGGAGCGTAGGATACGATACCACCACAGTTTTCTTCCTCGAACGAAGAGGAAGCCATCTTTTTGCACACAGCCAGCACATATTGCCACGGCGTATACTTCAACACTGCACCGGCAGAAGTCTGTGGCTTGTACGGTACTTATGAGTCTAGGAAGACCTTCGATCCTATCTAATTGTTCAAGAACCTCAAACTACTGCGAACTGTTTACTACGTCGTAGTCGAGTAGAGAGCTGTATAAGCTTCAACGACGGATGCACAACAGTAGTATCATGCAGTACATTTATTCGACGCAACATCCGAGAAGCTCCGAGCTTCATCGGCGACAGACCATCTCGAGTCTGTGCAGTGCAGATTGATCCGTATCCATGTTGCTGCTCTCGCGCATGAAACTTCAAATTCAGATCGGCCGCTTCGCGTACATTTATCCACACTCGACACGAACACTCAATACATGTACCGCACTCAAATCTGCATCCGCTGTTAGGCCGTGTAAGGTATTACAGGTAGGACAGCGTCGATTTCTTCCTGATCTACTCCTGCGTTCTGCAGTCTTTTTCGCGCCAGCGCCGTCTCCTCAGCTACCCTCACCCTCTTCAGCTCTGTCAGAACAGCGGCTTCCAGCTCGGCCTTCTCCTCAAGCGCTTCCTTCTTCCTTCGCTCCAGCGCGAGCAAATGTGCGGCTTGGCTGGCCTGGTGCTGGATGAGATCTTTCACGTCCTTGTCCAGACGAACGAGTGCGTCGTCCACCGTATTCATCCAGGCAGCCATCGCGTCGAGCCGCTTGGGACCGCAAAACTTTTCGAACGCAGCGGAACTACTAGATGCCTCGCTCCTGGCCTGGCTGATGGCCTTGGCCTTCTCTTGCAGCTCTCGGTTGGTCGGCGTGTCTTCCAGCACTCGGTCACGTGCCACCCACTCATCCGGTCGGTCAGGTTGCGCTAGGTACTGCACCTTGACTTGGCTAGGGTTCCCAGCTGCATCTACTTCGACTGCGATCTCCTTCACCTCGGCGTCCAGCAGCAGCGAGCCATGGAGCACCAGCACCGTGTCGCCAGCTTTGATAGCCATCTCTCCGGGACGGTCTCAACTTGACTTACTTGAGGTGGTCCAGCGTAACGGACGATTTGTAGATTGAACTGTAGATCGTCGTCAGCCAATCACCATCCCTGACGCGAGCTCCAGCCTGATGATGAGTCCTCCATGGACCTTGCCTTTGGTGAGCAGGGGGGACCGACCTCGTGGGCGCTGTCTTGCGTCTAGTATTTGCCGTCGACGACTCGGCCTTCTCTTTATTATGCAGTTCACTATTACAAGGTTGGCAGGAGGCTCGTCGTTTGAGGCCGCGCATCAATCCGCTGCTGTAGTCTGGCACACTTCCTCTGCCAACGCGGCGGGGTTCTATATAGCAGCAGCGGGTAGAATGGCGTCGATCTCTTCCTGCGAGATACCTGCGTCTCGGAGTCTCTTCCGTGCCATGGCGGTCTCCTCGGCCACCTTGACGCGCTTGAGATCCCTGGCCACCTCCACCTCGAGCTCTGCCTTCTGCACCTCCGCCTCTGCCTTCCTCTTCTTGAGCTGCACGTTGCCGGCCTCCTGACTAATCTGCTCGAACACGAGGCCCTTCACCTGCTTGTCGAGTCTCGTGAGCGAGTCGTCCAGCGTCTTCATCCAGCCGATCATGGCCACGAGCCGCTCCGAGCCGGGCACGGTGATGGGTCTCTTGCTGACCGCCGCGTCCTGCTGCATTGGTCGTGACTGTGACTGTGGCTGTGGCTGTTGCGGCGTTGAGTTGTGCACCAGCAGCTCCTCCTTGGCCTTCTTCTGGCGCTCGCGATTGGGCGGCGTGTCCTCCAGCACGTTCTCCTGCTCGATCCACTCGTCCCAGCTCTCGGACCATCCCGTGAAGTGCACGAAGAACCGCTTGGCGTCTGCTGCGCCGTCCTCCGCAGGTTCAATCTTAAGCACCTCGGCGTCGAAGATCAGCAGGTCGTAGTACACGAGCACCGTGTCGCCCACCTTGATCCCCATCTCGGTCGACAAGTTCAAATGGACCAGCGTGTCTGGCTTGCCCGTCCAAAATCTCTAGATTCTCTGCCATTGGCCCGAATATTCACCAATCAAATCGATGTATGAAGCGACCAGTCATCCCCCGTTCGTTGTTCGGGTCTGAAGACACTCAACTCAATAGGACGGCGAGGCACAGCGCACACCCGACCCTCATGGCCTCCAAGGGCGAGCACGAGAAGCCGGAGACGGTGGACGACGAGCACCAGCCGGTGAGTGGAGTGGAAATGTCCGCAGCGATTTAATCTGCTGCCAATAGCGCCGCCATTCTCACGTCACGTTGCGTGCGCAATCAGATCGTCAAGAAGGTGCGGCTGGATGTGGACGCCAAGATGACGGAAGACGTCAAGAAGGTCAAAATCGACGAGAACGCCGCCCCGCAGCCCGAAATCGGAGGCCACGAGGTGCGGAGCCATTGGATTTTATAGGTTTCAAGCTGGAGAACTGGCCTCTAACATCTTGAGCGCGCTGGGTGTTTGTAGGACGAAGCGACCGAGAAGAACTCGTCCACGTCGTCGTCGCCTGTTGCCGAGGAGCAGGAGCAGGACAAGGAGAAGGAGGCTGAGAAGGAGGAGGCCAAGCCGAACACGACGGGCAGCGCCTTTGGCGGCTTCAGTGCCTTCAGCGGCAAGAACGCCTTCGCCGCCTTCACGGCTCCTGCTAGTGCGGACGCCAACGGCTTCGGCACCAAGGCGACGGACTCGGGCTTTGCAGCGTTTGCCACTAAGGCGTCCAGTGGCTTTGGAGACGCGACGCCGTCCTCGTCCTCGACGCCGTCGGACGCAGCCACGACCGGCTCGAGCGGCTTTGCGTCTTTTCAGAGCAAGGCCCCCGTGACGTTCGCGTCGTTCGCAGCAGCACAGCCGACCACGGATGGATTCGGAGCCAAGGCATCGTCAGCTTCGTCGACGGACTTCTCGGATGCGGATGTTGTGAAGAAGGCGGAACCGGTCGTGCCGGCGCTGACAGAAGCCGAGGTAGGAACTGCGGGTTGATGTCGGTTGACGAGGCTTGAGCTCACCTTGTGATGCGTGCGGTGATGTGCGTACAGCTTGCGAACGGAGAGGAAGGCGAACAGATTCTTGTCGAGGTACGTGGCTTTTTGTGCATCACGTTGGTGGAGTGCTCATGCTAATGACGACTGCACGTTGCTGTTGATTCCTACCTACAGAAACGCGCCAAGCTGTTCAAACTGGTCGAGAAGGACTACGCCGAGGTCGGTATCGGCCCGCTGCGGGTTCTGAACGCGACGGACGCCAAGACGGATGGCGACAAATCGACCGCGCGCGTTGTGATGCGACGCGAGTCGTACCCGCACGGCCCCGGCACCAAGCTGTTGATGAACGCAAACTTGGGCTCCTGTCTGCTGTGCGAGAAGAAAACAGAGAAGACGATGCTGCTGACCGTTCTGGAGGCAAATGAAGACCCGGACGCGGAGAAGAAGGTCGTCCCTGTGACGTATCTGACGCGTTTCGGGTCGCTGGAGGACCTGGACGCCGTGATGGCGCGGATCCAGGCGCACATGCACTCATCGTCGACGTCCAGTTGAAGCCGAGCCTGACTGAGCAGCAGTTGCTCTGCTTGGCTGTAGAGCTCAGCTCAAGCCGTGTAGCGATATTAGTCCAGCCGACGAGAAGTTTCAACGCTGGGCGCCTTGCCGGTCGGGTCGGCAGCGCAAGAGCAAGGAGGCACACACAACAGGGAGGCCCTAGCCCAGTACCAACTTGCACGCGCAGTTATCCGTTAGATAAAAACAAGTTACAGCTGAACCATTGCGTCAATGTCCTCCATATCCCAGATAGCGCTTCGTACCTAGGCAGTTGCAGTGCGGTTCAACTGCTATACCGTCCACTATTCGGGTAGATATCTGTAAAAAGTAAAAAATAAAAATGTACATCTGACCAATCAGCCGTCTCCAAATCGTAATTACGCTCTGAACCGCCCCGCGTACAAACGGTTGGATGACCCTCTTTGCGGTCCGCGTGGACGTTGGCTCGGATCATTCTGCAATATTCAGCCACAGCGGCCTACAGGGTATTTCTATCGATCGTGCCGGGCGATGAAGATCACAAGCTCCCTCTTCTGAGAACCATAAACCATGCGGAAGATAGCTGCATCCGGAATCACTATATGCAACCACCGAGTCCAGCCACCAAGTCAGTCGTACGTGTGTGCATGTCTGTATCTCTGTATATGTGTGTATGTCTGTATACCACCATTCGGAGTGCGATGATGAAAACAGTGTCTGATTCGGCTTGTACCAACTAGCCGTGAAGAATCGAATATATCACTATCACCCATAAAATGAGCTCTCCACCTCATTGTATGCTTTGTATTCGAGAGGAGTGAAGACCATATACTTTGGTCCGTGTTCTTGATCTGCCTCATGGCAATGAAATTGCTCAAAGTTCTGACCTCTCATACCAGTCTGCATGCATATCTGTACATTTTTGTATACTTGTATTTTGCTTCTTCATACTCCACGCCGGCAATGTTCTGCAACCTGCTGGGTCGACGGGGACGGTGTGCGCGGCAATCCTTCTGGCTTGCGCTGAAAAGTTCGAGCTGGATGGTGTCGCTGCGTGCGAAAGATCTGTCACTGCCTGGTGGGTGAGCATTTGTAATTGGACCCGGTACTTTTTCACAGAAGCAAGAGTAACAGCGAGCTTACTACGGATTCCGCTGCTGTGTGCGTCTCAGGCATCTGCGTTGACTGCTGGAGCTGCCTTAGGGTGGTGAAGGTGGAATGTAATGGTGTTTTGGGGCGCCTCGTGCGGTGAAGTCAACATAGCTGCTTATATCTCTTCACGAGCTGCATACGTGTATGTTGGGGAGGCCTGTGCAATGGTTGTTGATGATTAAAATCTTCATGCACCACTCTGAATGGGATGGCGGCGGGCTTGCTCGCAGTCTTCTTTGTGTCGATAAACCGAACACCTAGAACCAAGCTGAGACAACCGATTGTGTGTATTTGGGTTTTGCTTATTGTGTGTCGCCGAGGAGGATACCTACTTATCATTACCACCTAAACTTACCCTTTTGGTCTTCGGACAAACGTGTGGACTTCCTACACCTGTGTTTCTGAGGCGACACTATATATTCGTATTCATGTTGTATATTTGTGTGTTTGGTGCGATGGAGAAAGAGTGACGATAAACTTGTTTTAGGATTCCCCTTCATGAAAGCCGCCTACATCGGCATATATGATGAACATCCATTATCCGACTTTCTCCAGCATTTCACTCAGCTTATGTGTCTTCTTTTGACCGGGATGACGATGATTAAAATATCCAACACAGACCTGTTCTGAAACAACGTGTGGAAACGATTAACATGCATCACCATATGAGTCATCCCAACTTACAAGAACAATTCACCTTGCATACTGCACTTCCTTCTCTTGTTGAGGCGATGATTATAATATTCTCAGACCTGTTCTGAAACCACGTGTGGAAACTTTAACATGCATCACCATATGAGCCTTCAACCACTTCAACCATGATACAGTTCTTGAGAAACTTTAAGCTCTTCAATGTACTGTTCTCATTGAGTTTTCTTCCTTTCATACACTTTGTCTTCATTCCAAAAACGTCTTCTTCATTTTTACGTTGCGTTGCCCTTGACTGCCGCCGCTGCTAACGTCTCGAGGATGATGGTCTTCGCGCGTTGGTAGTCCAGCGGGTCCAGCGAGTACAGATCTTCACGGGCTCGGTCTCCGCACCGGCCAAACTCTTCCAAGTCGCTTGACCGCAGGATCTGCTCCGCCACCGTGCGCTGCAACTGCTGCATCTGAGCCGGAGCCAACTTCTCTTGGGCGAGGGCCAGCAGCTCGAAGGCTTGGCCCGCAAACCGCAAAGACTCGAGGCGAAGCGTCTCGACGGGCCAGCCATCGCGACCTGGAAGCACGAAGTACATGTCGCCGACCTTCCACATCGGCGCGCGCCATCGGAGATCGTCCCAAGGTCTGGACGGCCAGAGGCAGTAGTTCCACCGCAGGAATCCGTCAAGCTCGAAGAAGAATGTGAGGTACCCCACGAGCTCGCCTTCCACGAGTGGCGACGACACGAATTGGTTGGGGAACGCTGGCCCACAGCAGACGTACCAGCAGACGTGGCCTCCGCGAGCACGAGCATCATTCGCCAGACGTCTCGTTACCTCCAGGTCAGCACACGCCAGTGGCAGCAGCGGCACGTAGTCAGCCACTTGAGGCGGAGCGTAAGCCGGAGAGAAAAACTCCGAGTGGTTCACTGCCAGCTTGATGCGGAAGTTTGGTGCCAGGCGCTGCATGAAGCGCAGCTGCTCGTGGAAGACGGCCACGTCGCGCGGTTCGTCCGCGCATATCCGCACCCGATCGGCGATCTCCAACGCAACGCAATGCGCGTAGAACTGCTCGATGAACGACTCGACCTCGGACACTCGTCTCAAATAGCGGACGCGTTGGGTAGTGCGATCCTGGCACCGGATGCGCCAACCATCGATCACGAAAGCCGGAGTCTGTGAGCTAGCTGTGGGAGGAGAGGGTGGCGGGGATGACGAAGCGTTTGGTTGGTCTTGACTAAGGCCCAGGCCGTTGCTGTTGCCACCTCCATTCACCGACGAGGATCCAGCAGTGGGTGATGCCAGTCCGGAGCCCGACGAAGAAGTTCGACGACGCACCTCTGTCGGTGGTGCCGGATCCGGAGCTGACGCCGTCGGAGGTGGGCGAAGATGGTGCGCAGTAAGCTCAGCCGGAGCGTTAAAGCCTGCAACGGGGTCGCGCCAGATCGATAGAAGCCCGAACACCTCAATTTCGTGATCAAGATGGTGACGACCCGCCAACTCCAGCAGCCGATCGAAGTGCGTGAAGTCGATCGTCAACGGAACTCCATGGGCCGAATCCTCGTACACCTCTAAGATGGCGTGTTCAAACAGTGCCGACGGGTTCTGCTCCTCCATGTAGCACTGCTGGCCCGCCCAGGGCATCTCCGTTGCCACCACCGACAAGCACTTCTGCCCCATTTCCGACAACGGCGCCATGTACCGATCAATAAGTTCAAAGTGGCGATTACTCCACAGTGCAACGCGATGAGCTCGTGCCACTGCAGTCCAATGCTGCCACAGATCCAGTCGGAAGTGCCAGTTGCTGGGCGCAGGAAGCCGCACATCCAGCACACGCACCGCAAAGCTACTTGACCACGTCAGCTGTTCATCCCGAAAGCCTGCGTCTTGAGTGAAAACTCGCAGCGGCAGTTCATACACGCCCGGCTCCAGGTTCTCACCCACACGAACACGCAGATACACGCCGTGCTCCCTCGCCGCCTTGGCGCTCACGCCCGTGCGCTCCAACGTCTCCATGACCAAGTCCGAGTTCTCGTCTTCCACACAGCCGACCACGAAAGCCTCCACCTTCAACATGTGCGGCGGCACGAACCTCGTGTCCACCGCCACGCGAGCCCTTGGGCCATGACCCAACGGCAGCATCCAGTTGCTCGTGTCCGTAGTAAGCAAGAACGGCACATTGGACTTTAATCTTAACTGCACCCCAGTCACCTCGTTCCTGGCAGCAGTCAGCCTCACACCCTCGGGCAGCTCCACGTGAGCCGTGGATGAGGCCCAAGCCACGCGGCGGTTGCCCATGTTCATGGCTCTATTCCCTGCCTGCTCTCCACCTTGAGATGCTGCTTCGGCATTGGCCTGCGCCGCCTGGTTCCTCTCCGTGTCCTCATCGAACGGCTCGTCGTCCTCCATGTCGGCGCTGGGGTCCGCACTCCTCATGGTCTTGGACATGGCGGGGGCGAACTGTGTCAACAGCCACATTCTGTGGGTGGACGCTTGTTGTCCACTTAGCGACGCGTCCACCACGTCAAACGAGAAGCTCGTCGCGCGCGGAGGGACGCTGACATTGTTGTTACTGTCAATTTGGTAGGGCAATTGCCTTGCAAAGTCGTCGAACGAGCTCGTGCGCGTGCCCTCTCGCTCAAGCTGCTGCTGCTGCCGCATCTCGAGTCCCGCGGCGTCGTCCATCTCGAGGCTCGAGGACGAGGACATGGACTCGTCGTTCGACATGGACGCGTCATCGTCCTCTTCTCCTCCTCCTCCGTCGTGCGCGCCCGCGAAGCTGCCGCTGCTGGCCGAACGGATGCGCTCGTCGATGCCGCTGCCCTGTCGCGCGAAGCCGCCCCCGCTCTGCTGCTGCGCGCGCGGCGACGCGTCCCCCGCCGTGTTGGCGCCTGCCTCCATCTCGGTATTGGGATCGCGTGCCCTCCGGATAAGACGGATGTGCGCTACACCACTACAATTATAACTATCCAGAATACAATAATCAACGCCAAAAAACCGTTTTGCACTACCTAATGACCCTTATAATCCGATATATGACTCTTTTTCGTCGTGACTTATGCTACGAGAGGGTATTGTGGAAAAGGAGAGACCGATGGTGCTGTTCGTGCTGTACGTCAAGGCGGACCTGGAGAACGTCGAGACGCTGGAGGCGCCCGCGCTGCACCGCTGGTGCCTGGACGTCAAGGAGCCACGCGGCGACGAGAAGCGCGAGGCCGTGTTCGTGTCGGACGAGGAGGCGGTGGACGTGGCCGGCGGCAGGGGCGAGGTGCACTTCACGCTCAAGTGGCCGGGCGCCAACAAGCCGTCGCAGCTCACGGTGGTGCGCGACGTCAAGAAGCTCACGCGCGCCGTGTCGGGCGCGGACTCGGGCGAGTTCGTGCCCTTTGTGGGCTTCGAGTGCCGCGGGATCGAGCCGTACGCGTGGCACCCGGAGAGCGGCTACAAGGTGGTCTCTGCTGGCGGCCAGGCGACGTTCGAGGACGTGGACTTGAGCGACGACTGGGCCGACTACGACGAGGAGGGCGAGCAGTCTGTGGGCGTGTACGGCGTCGAGTACAAGTTCGAGGTGCACAAGTAGAGAGGAGAGAGAAGGGAGAAGAGAGGGCGAGACTTTGTCGAATGAAAAGCTGTTTTTTCGGAGTTTAGTGGTGGTTTCAGGGGGCGAGGTGAAGAGAGTCTTGGGACCCGAGACGGACGAGCTCTTCTTTCTCGTCGAGATCTTTCTGGATCTCCTGCGCGATGTCGTTGAGCAGAGTGTCGAAGTCCCAGGGCTCGTCTTCTTCGTAAACCTGCGAAGATGGAGTGTTAGAGCGTGTGGCGAAGAGGTTTGACAGCGATTTTGATAGGAACGTACTGCTCGTTCGGGGCACAGGGCGCTGGTAAGGAGATGCAGGTCGACGCCGTGAGTCTGCAGCAGAGCAAGATGTCGATCATGAGGACGAGGATGGGGTTGAGTGAAGCAAGGCGAATCCGTTTACCTGCGCGCTTGGGAGAGCGAACTTGATGTCCTTGTCCAGCTGCTTGAGACTTTGCACCGCTCGCGTCGTATTGCGAGGAGCCTCAGCAACTGCGAAGAGAGGTAACGTAAGTGAATACACGGAAACGTGGATACTTATGGTACTGACCCATCGTGGTGATATCCGGCTCGCGTTCTTCTTCTTCGAGGTCTGGGATCTCCATGATATCTAAGATGGACAGTGGGTGAGGGAAAAAAGTTAGCAGAGGGGAGGCATCGTTCTAGTGTTGAGTAGATAGGAGTTCGTACCAGTGGTCTCATCGTCCTCTTCGAAGTATCGGTTTTTCTGGTTGCGCCGGTCTCCGCCTGAAGACCCCGTAGCCTCGGAGCCCTTGCGGCGGCGACCCACGCGCTTCGACTCGCTCGTTGACGCTCCAGTGGCGGCAGGGGCGACATCGGGGTCGGGGGTTCCTCCCCCGTCTTTCTCGTCACTGGCCAGAGTCGTCTCGTTGCCCCAGCCGATACTTGCGCGCATCGGCGGCTTCTTGGCGTCGTCGGGAAGCACCGTCTCGTCCTCATCTACGTCAAAGGCTGCTCGACTTCGCTTTGCATCGCCGTTGGCGTCTCCATCCTTGCTCTCTTTTGCTTCCGAGGGCATGGTAGCTATGGTGAAACTTTGCGACGCTTCAAGAAGATCAACCAGTGAAGCGCCGTTAAAATTTATTCAAACCGAATCGGCAAACTCAACTAATCAGTAGTCCGTCGTCTACGTAGAAATCATCGAGTCAAGACCAGCGAGAACTAGTACCGTAGCCCTGAGACCAAGCGAAACCAGGAGGAACTTCTGGACGGTACGCCACTTGGAGGGGTTCTTGGCCACTTGCTTGGCTGCAGCTTGTGTGATTTTGGCAGCCTGAGGCTCGGTAATCCTGATCTTGGAGGTTTGCTTCGCCGTCGTGAACGCTCCTTCCACTTGGGGTTATTGATATCCAGCTTCTTGAAGCTAGCACCCGCCTCGATAGTGCTGGCGAGCTTCTTCCAGTCTTTCGCAACGGTAGTGGCAGCGGTAGTAGTCTTGGCTTCAATACTTTTGAGACTCTTCACGGCCACGAGCGCCTTTTGCTGTTTGGAGGCGGCGTTAGCGGCGGCAACAACGGTGGTGGAAGCCTTCTCACTAGCACCCAAGCCGGCCGCCTTTATACCACTTGGCGGATCTGAAAATGAACGACAACGGGGAAAATCGGCAATAGATACAGACTTGGTCAACAGCATTGTCGAAAGTCAATAGATACAGCTTGTAAATTACATACAGGAATAACAATTGGGAAGTAAGAACATCTCCACCGGTGTTGAGTAAAACTGCAGATTCCGCCCTCACTTCCGTCAGGCAGTGCCACTGTTACGGTACTAGAGTGATATTTATTATAGAAGGAGATTACGTCTTAGAACTGAAGTTCAGAGGCTCGCATAATGACTTCGTCCACACGGTCAACCAACGCACCATGTCGATCGTAGGAGGGTAGGCTTGAGTGGGAGGGTAGGCTTGGGTGCTGCTTGCGAGGTAGGAGGCAGTTTGTGAAGTGTCTAGTGTAGTGCAAACGCGGGAGGTATCTGCAGGTCCATTTTCGCGCGCTCAGTTTGATTTCAAAACAAGGCGGCGGGAGCATTTACCCTATAAAATAATATTATAAGCAGCTATCAGGTTATCAACTGATTTGGGTGACGGAAGTGAGGGCGGAATCTGTAAAAGCAAATTGCCCTCAGATCCGTGCTTACAACAGCACAACCGTGCTAAAGACAGTGCGCAACTCCACCGGCCATTGAGACTCGCAGCGAGCGCGTTAAAGCTCTTGGTTCGGCGCCAGCATTGGCGACGGCGAGTCTTCGCTGTGTAGCCCTATAAAGATGAAAACGGGCCCGACAGCACGTTGAGGAAGACCCAGGGATGACGTACATGGGCGAAAGTGCGGTCTGTGACGCTTGCGCTGCTTAGAACGCTTGACTTGGCCCTACTACTGGTTGGTCGACATTTACTCAACCTGGTTGAGTAAATGTCGACCAACCAGTAGTAGGGCCAAGGAGGCTCTGGGTACAAGATTGAGTCAACCTTGTACTCAAAGCCTCCTCCGTTGGCAAACTTGTGCAAAAATTTACTCTGCGTAAGAAATGGAGCAATTTGCTCACTCAAACCGGTGGAGCTGTACAAAACTAAAACTAACTAAATATTGACAGAAAAGGGGTAAAATTTAGTTTTGCTCACGACCGGTGGAGATGCTCTAACGCCATTATTAATGACGTTGACATACGGGCAGGGCTTCGCGAAATCTGGGATAGGACTGTGCACCGGTCAACAAAATTTTTGGGAATAACGATTTTTGTCAAAACTTGCGAGAAAAGGCTCAATATGAGACGGCGGCGAACATAATGTTACTAATGCGCCTTTTAGAGTTATCGAGATAATCGCGTTTAAAGTTGAGTGATTGATTTTCGAACTTAAACGAACTTTTGAGAAACGGCAGCTTTTGTGTTTTGAATATCCAAACCGTCACTAAAGCGAGCTTGCTGTCTCACACTACGACTTACCGTTGCAATGCCAGCCGCCGAAACGCCCTCGTCCTCCGCGCCCCCAAGCGCCGACACGCCCTCGTCCTCCGCGCCCCCAAGCGCCGACACGCCTTCGTCCTCCGCGCCTCCAAGCGCCGACATGCCCTCGCCCCCCGCGCTTCCAAGCGCTGTCGCACCCCCAAGCGCCGCTGCGGCGACCTCAGTATCACCAAGCACGAATCTTACGAGCACTGCGCCAACGGACACGGCTCTGCCTGGCATGAGGCCGCCGACTACTTTGCTGCCAAGCGCGGGGCTGTCAGCCACGGGGCCACCGAGCGTCAGCCCGCCGTGTGCGGGTCCAAGCTCTGCAGAGCCGCCGATCACCTCACCGACAAGTGCGGCGACGCGTACCAGTGCGTCGCCACAGACGACACCGGCAACCTCTTCTCCGTCATGCACGGCGTTTGGACCCGCTGAGCCGCCTCTTTCGTGTCCTCTAACGCTGACCCCGTTGTCGCCGAGCGCCATTGTTACTGCTGCCACCCCTGAAGATGAAATTCAGCTCGCGCAAGACACTAGCGAGGCTCAGCAGGCCAGCCACAGCGACTCCGAGAAAAACTCAGAAGTTGACGAGAGTGAGGAGGCCGATCCCAGCTCCGACGAAGATTGGAGTGAGGAAGATGCCGACGCGGAAGAGGAGGAGGAAGCGGATGCGGCCGCTGAAAGTGTGGACAGCACTGATGAGGGTGAGGAGGACATAAGTATCAATCTGATTGAGGTCGATCTTCAGCAGAAAGTGTCAGGTCTCATTCAAGCTGATCAGTGCGAGAGGCGTTGCCTCGAGGGAAAGGCACGTGAGATCGAGTGGCTAGTTTGCTCGCTTTCGCAAATGACGAGGCAGGAGCGCGCGACTAGTATCTACACTATGTTGGCAGTGTTGATGCAAACCGACACTGTCGAGCGCCGCCGTCGAGGTGGCAATCGCGAGAAGTTCCACTACTACCTACCATTTGTAGGCCAAGTGTGCCGACCGGCGTTTGCAAGCTGCCTCGGAGTGACCCCGCTGACTATTCAACGCTACAAGACCCGAGTGAGAGACGGCAATATTGCAGCAAAAGCGCACGGAACCACGTTGAACAAGCATGCGGCCAAGGTGGACGCTGTGTGGCTAGTCAAGTGGTTCCAGGAGTTTGCAGGTGAAGTCGGCGAGGTTGTTCCCGTGCGTGTCCGCCTGCAGAAGACGAAGGACGGCAAAGTTACCAAATACTACAGCCGTGAGAACTACACCATGTTGCCGGCCAACTTCACGTGGGACGTGATCTATGATGAGATGCACACCTATGTCGACCAGATACGCCTTCGCGTCTGTGAACCTGCGCGATCTACCATGCGAAAGCTGTTAAGCCTCCACTGCCCGACAATTCGAATTCGATCTTCTCGGTCCAACGTCTGTGATCTGTGTGCCATCTATCAATCGCGCATGAGAGGAGGTCCTACTGCTGAGGAGACCGAAGAGATGGGTCGCCACACAGAGTCCGCGCGACTTATGAGGTAAGGACAGAAGCATCATTTTGATTTACTGGGGATTATTTATGAGGAGACAGATAACAATTTGATTTACCTGGTATATTGCAGGAAGCAGTACAAGGCTGACAAGACGGTAGCTGCAAGCAGCAACGCCGACGGTGACACGGCAGTTATCGTCATGGATTTTTCGCAAAACCTGACGGTCCCTTCGGTGTCTTCTACGCCCTCCCAATGGTACTTCTGCTCGCTAATCAACGTGAGCGTGTTCGGCATCTATTACGAAAACGACGGCATGCAGACCAACTACATCTATGACGAGACCGTTAGCGGCAAGGGGACCGACCAGATCAACTCTATGCTGCAACACTTCATTCGGACGACCATTCTACCATCGGGGAAGAAGAAATTTGTAACGGGGTTACACACACAAGTGGCTACAGCCACTTGTAACTATAACAGACGCGATGTCTGTTATAGGTACAAACACTTCCTCGGCCTTGATGTAGATTACATCTGTGATGAGGTTCCAACAGATTTTGAATCTGAACCCATCAGTCAGATCCCCAAGCCCTACCTCGTCCAGACCGCTCCAGCACAAATCCGTGGATATTTCTTGATCCTAGTCTGGGCGCTGTACAGACTTCAAGCTGGACTGGCTCGATTTGGAACTGGCCTATACGTGGACGTCTGGACTCTGGAACGTACAAGTCTGAGACTCCACGTCTGAAACCTGAGCTCGACCCCAGGTCTGGAGCACCAAGCTCGATCTAGAAACTGACGCCTGACGCCCAAAGTCTGTCTTGCATCTGGAACCTGAGCCCAAGATCTGAAGTCTGGAATCTGGTGCCGTCTCCGACTCTGGGATCTGGAAGTTGGGTCTGGGATAAGGCTTCGCCTCAGACTCTGGGACTCGAAGTCTGGGAAGTTGGGTCAAGGCTGAGTGGAGCCCATCTGTGACCACGAGTCTGAGTTGGGACTTGGCGGTTTGGGAAGCGCAATGGCTACATCGTGACGCGACATGGTGACGCGCACTGGATCCAGATCTTTGGTGGCTTCGCGTGGAAGGTCGCAATGGACGGTCATCGTGCGGCGACTCTTGGTGAGCCGGTGTGCCGCACACAAGATTCCGGCCGACCCGTCGCGTTTGGATACCGGCCAATCACAGCCGCAGGATCTTGGTGTCATCGGATTACGGCCTGATTTGTACCCACTATGGCCGGCGCAATCAAGTGATGACTGACCCAGCTCGGCCAATGAGAGTGCTTCCCGGATAAAATGTGCGGCCCACCGACGCTGGAACCAGTGACTTAGTGAATCCTTCGCCCAAGTGCAAGGTGACTCCAGGGGGAGTTTGCGCCCTTACTTGTTAGGCCCTTGTTAGTGCATGTGTAAAGTTAAACAGAGTTTGTTTTGCCCCGAAGAGCGCAAGTGACTGAGGTCGTCTTTGTCGTGCAAGAAGTGCAGTGCCTGCGGTCGTTCGCGCCTCGTGGGAACCAAGTCCTGTTCAACATCGCGAGTGAAGCCAAGTGGGGTAGTCTCGAGCCATCGACGGTCAAGCTCAGCTAACTCCAAATAAATTCAAGTTCAACGACCAAGCCTTTGCGTGTTTCGACGCGTGCTGCCTTTGTCGTTGTATTTCCACACGCGGGACGTCGGTTTCGGCTGGTTTCCTGGCGGTGCTTCATATTGTCGGGCGGAAGGTGATCCGCTCTGAGGTTTCGGCAGAGCAGTACCTGGGATAGTGGTTTCTGGGGCTGCTGGTGGTGTCCGTGTGGCGCATTGACCTGGGATAGTGGTTCTCAGGCTTTGCTGTTTCGCCTACATCAAGGCGTGGTGCGCGGGAGTCCCAGGGTGCAGAACGAGAACCCTGGATCAAAGGCAGGCTTACACCAAGCCAACACTCGGGGCCACTCTGGTCTGAGGGGCGAGTGAAGACCGGTACGCGGCTCTCAGTCTGAGCCGCCGGAGGAAGTGTTGTGACTGGGACGACTCGAAGCCGGAGTCGTCGGGAAAGGAGGAGGCTGTTAAGGCCCAGAGTCCAAGGGCCTGAGAAGACGAGTGGACTAAGTGTGTGTGGTGACGTTTGTATATTCAAGAAACTGGGGCAATTCGGACTACGCACGTGCGGACAAGGGCCTTCCAAGCAAGGAGCAAACTTCGTCTGGGGTTACCTGGAGACGTTCGAGTTCGGAGGCAGCTGGTGTGGCCGACGCAAGTCTGGGCCCACAGCGTAGCCTTAGGAAGAACCAAGACAAGGGGTTGCAGGAGTGAGGAACACACGCCTCACAGGATCTGGGATTTGGGCTTTTAGCTCAGATTCTGGGTTGTGTGATCTGAGATCAAGGTCTAGCCTCGCGGCTAATTCCGTGATTTTGGAACCCGCATCGCCACAGCTGGTGCGCGTGCCCGGATCAGGAAACGACTTTGGTGACGGACGTGTGCAAGTCATGTCGACTGCTCCCGACTCGAAAGTCCCCAAGACAAGTGGTGAGAAGATGGAGTCCTCGCTTAGGCGGAGTCTCCGTGTTGCTGGTTTGCCGGCCGAAGTGGTGCCGGAGAGTGCTGGAGCGTCAAGGCCAGGTTTGGTTGAGAGAGCCCCAGCAAGTGGTGATCCGGGCGTGGTGCCTGAGGGAGAAGCTGAAACGAGTGCTGAACCAGAGGCCCCGCCCGCGACGGAAGATGCTGAGCTGCAGTCGAGCGCACCTGTGAAGAAAGCGACTGGGACGGGCGGAGACGCGAGTCCAAAGCCCAGCATCCGTGAAAATGATGGTCCAAGCTTGGGGGTCACTCCTGCGAGCCAAGATTCGGCGACTCGTGAGAGCTCCTCAGCTGGGACGACCGCTGCTCAAGTGCCGAGTGCTAACCCGGAGCCAACTGCTGGGAATCCTCCCAGTAGCCAAGTCGAGAGTGGCGCACTCAGCCTTTTGGGCAAGCGTGAGTTGCAAGTGAGAGCGAGAGGTGCTTCTGGGACGGGGGCGACCCCTACCAGGCTAAGCTATACACCTGGAGTCACGCCTCCCGGCTATGGAAGTGGTGGTGGCGCTTGGTCAAGTATGTTATGGCCCGAGCAGCGTGCCGCTCGCCGCCTACAAGGCGTGCCCGAAGGAGAAGCTGAGACGTGGGCTTTGGCCTCGCTGCCGGAAATGACCGATGCTGAGATGCTGGCATATGCCCGAGCCCAGTTTGAGATGTGGATGGGAGTCCCAGCGGAAACTGTTCACCCGGTCGACATCGCGTACAATCCGTGTCATGGTGGATATGATCTGTGGGGATTCATCAAGGCAGCTGAAGCGACTGGTCGACACTTGTTTTCAGTGTCTCGGTCGCCAGCCGCTAGGTGGCTGAACGTCTTCCATGCTGAGCGACGCCGGCTCCCAGTTGTCTCAGACCTACGGGCTGTGAAGGTGTCACTGAAGCTGATCCCGCCTATTGCTTGTGTCTCGTTGTTGCAGACTATGCTGTGGGAAGCTGGGTATGAATTCGTTAACCGAGTCCCAGTGTGGTTTAGTCTGGATGAAGTATCTGGGGTTCCGGAATCCCGAATCCGTATTGAGATTGAACAAATTGCTCATTTCATCGGCATGGAGTTGGCTACTTGGAAGTCTGTGGTTGGATCTACGGCTTACTATGTCCGACAAACTACGGACCCGCAGCTGACTCAGGGGACCAACTCTCAAGTCGGTTTCTCAGTGGATGGTGATGGTGATGTGACTATGGACGAGGATGCTCAGCTATTTCTCGGGCCAGAGGTGGTCATGCGCCTTCAACTAACTGGGCTACGACCAAGGAGTCCGGCTTCGAGTCTAGAGGACGAGCCCATCCGGAAAAGACCTCAGCTGACTCATGAGCCGGCTGGACTTCTCCCACCTTCGTCTCGTTCGATCCCATCAGTGCCCTCGACATCGTTACTGTCTTGGCACGGTTCAAGTAGTGAGTCGGATGCTATGCGAACGGCAAGATCAGACACAGTTCCAAGCCTGGTTGGTGCAGGAGCTGGATCCGACGCTTCTATGACTGGGAACGACCATGGGATGGACATGTCTGGATTAAGTTCCTCAGGGTCGTCTTCAATGTCGTTCTCAGACTATGGAGTTGGTAATGGAGTTTTCGGTCCCGCTCCTGGTGCAACGGTGATGATGGGCTCGATGACATCAGGCGTGAGAAGCAGCTTCCCAGCTATGATGATTTCGGTAACACCCCAAACGCCTTCTACCTCGGCACGTACTGAGCCTGAGGCGGTCAAAGGTGTGCACCCATCGCAGATACCATTGCCAGGGACGCCAGAATCTGATAAAGATGCTGCCACCGCGATGAGCGATGTAGAACCACCGAAGCCCGTGAACTCTGAGGCAAAGATTGCTTGGGCAGGTTTCGGACCGCAGCGGAACCCTTCGGCTGAACTACCGCCATTACATTCAGGCGATGCTGAGTTGGAAAACGTTTACCAACGAGAAATGGCCAGAGTCCGAGCTGAGGCTGAGGCCCGACTTGCCGCTTCACGAGCTAGGCGAATGGAACTCGAAGCTGAGCTGAGAAGTCTGGAGGCTGAACAGCAGATCGGTGCAACCGAACGTCACGCTGAACAATATCCGGTACGGTCTGGGACGTACTCCGCACCAACGGCTCAAAAGTCAGAGCAACAGCTTCAGTTGGAAGCTCTTGAGCGTCTTGCCAAGCAACGAGCTGAGGAGGAATCTCGGAAGCGGAAGCAGGATGAAGCTCGCGCGCAATACCTTTTAGGTGTGCAACGGAGTCTACGAGAAGCTGAGGAACGTGCTCGACAAGCCGAGGAAAAGAAGGCTGCTGAAGATGAAGCAACTCGCATCCGAGCTGAGTATGAAGCTGAGCTGCGAGCGCTGAATCAGAGACATGTTCAAGCTCAGGCCGAGCACAAGAAAGCCGTGGCGGAACAAGAAGACAAAATCCGCCGTTTCCAAGCAGCTCAGGACCAACTCCGCCAGGCTGCCATCTCCAGAGCCCAGTCTGTACCCAAACCTCAGCCAGTACCAGTCGCGGCGCCGGCGATCGCAACTGTCACTCCTGTCCAGAGTGATCCTGTAGCTGCCCAGCTGGCTCAATTGACTAGCATCGTGCAACAATTGGTGCGGGCCAACCAGAGTCAGTCGGGTGGAGGCCATAAGTCTGGGAAACCTGGAAGTTCGGCCTCGGCTAAGTCATCTGAGACCAAGTCCAGGATCAAGCCGGCGACAACGTCGAAGACAGCTAAGAAGGCACGAGCCTCGTCGCCAGGAGACCCGTACGACAGTGGATCGGAGTCAGATGACTCGAGTTCGAGTGATTCGTCGCAGGATGAACTTGAGAATCAGTTCGGAACTATGGCCCAGCCTCAGAGCGCGGATCCCAGCTCCGGCACTCGAGTAGTAGTCCAAGCGATGATTCCCCATGACGCCCTGGAGAAGTTCAACGAATACGCGACCCTGGAAGACCGAGTTAACTGGTGGGAGCGTTTCATGTACTACGCTACCATGGCGCCCTGGGATGAGCGCACTCGGATCGTCCAACTCCGTATGCGACTTACAGGAGCCCTCAAGGATTGGGTCAATCAGCTCTCAGATGACATTCGCTCGAACTGGAAACAGCTCTCTCACGTCTTCAAGAAGGAGTGGTGCCGCAGCATTGGTTCTAAGGCTGAGCGGTACTATGAGATGAGGATGCGAGACAGGGAAACCCCCAGGATGTTCTTTTATCGGCTCAATCACGCTGCGAAGAAGGCCAACATCGCGTATCAGAAGCCAGCCCCAGACCGTGAGGCGCACATTCGTCGCTTCATCAACGCATTAGGTGATTCTCGCTTGAAAACCACCTTGCAAGGTCAAAGGTTTGACACACTGAGCGAGTTGGAAGAGACACTGAAGCGCATTGAAGCTCTGCAGCGAGATGAAAGCCGTGAGGCTCAGCAAAAGCGAAGTCCTACTCAGAACCTGCAGTTTGGCCGGTTCAAGCCGCAACAACGCCGAGCTGAGGGACGCGCGTTTTTGACTGAAGGCGAAGTCGACTCGAGTCCGGGACGACACATCGATTTCAATGACGAAGTTAAGTTGCCCCCAGATACCCAATGTGAAGCCGAAGCTGAGACTCGAGTTGAAGTTGCTGTGGCTCAAGAGCCCCAAGCGTCAGGGACGAACAGTTCAACACCGGTCGATCCCAGTCACGCAGCGGCACTGACGGATGAAGAGATTTACCGTGTTGCTGAGAGATTGGCTTGGAAGCCCAGATCCCAGCCTCGACAAGATGAGTTCCAGCGCACTGAACCATGTGGAGAATGCGGCAGCGGCCGCCATACAACGAAGAAGTGCTGGAGCAAGCTCATCTGCGGACGTTGTCACGAAGAGGGTCATCCGACTCAGTTCTGTCGACGTCAACCGTGTTCTAAGTGTGGCGACTACCATCGCCGGGGTTTGTGTGACATGTGGTCGGCTTTGAAGGCAGTGCAGGATGCCATCCGCGCTGGAGGCTCGGTCGAGGGTCTCGCTCCGGAAGTAATTCAAGTGCTCTTGGATAGCCCGGAGTCTGGGACGCCGTTAAACCACTAGGCTCGCTGGTTCGGGAACCAGTGCGTGACGAGCCGAAGTCCCAAGCATACTGCGCATTTGCATATGTGGGCTCAGCCCTTCCATGTCGGCGCAGTGATAACCCCAAATGTATGTCTTCAACTGAACAAGGCTGTGTGTACTCCTTTCAAACTGACTCCGAGGACTCGGTTTCTGAAGATGAATTTGAGAACCATCTCGAGTTCGCTCTAGTCCCGGGAGAGAGGTATGGTTGGTGGAGTACGCACACCTTGGTTGGTGAGAAGCGAGCGATGGCGAAAGTACATGGAGCGATTTTCGGTCACCGGCTGCAGATACTGCTGGATTCTGGAGCTACTACGAGTATTATGAGCTTAGACCTTGCACGCAGGTTGAAGATCAAGCTCAGACGTGGTTACAGACTCCGAGTGACTGGGATCGGAGGTGCTCCTACCTATGTCTCCGCCCAAGCGAGAATCAAGTTGACGCTTGGAACGCGTGTCGTGTATGTGATGGACATCTGGGTTGGCAACATTGGGGAAGGTGTCGAGTGTCTTCTCGGAATGGATTTTATGGTTGCTGCCGGGGTTCGGCTCTGTGCCCGCGAGGGTATGGTTCGACTCCCAGATGAGGAAACGCTCTTGTTGGTTGGTGGACCCGAGGTGGATCACCTCGGTTTGGAGATTGGGATCACACCACTTGAGTCCCTTTGGCTACGGCCTGGTGAGTCTGTGATTCGTCCTGTGAAGTTTGGCCAAGCCGACCCGGACAAAGTTCAAGAGTGGGCTGGGCGAGGCAAGCAGTGGGTGACACAGTTCCTGTATGGAGCCGGTCGGAGACCCAAAGCGGTGAAGATCGTGAACATCTCTGACCGAGTGGCCCAGATCTGGCAACATACTACAGTTGCTTGTTTGGTGGAGAAAGACTATCTTCCACGAGGTGATTATTTCGTGAGACCCCGATCCCGGAAGTACCGCGAGTGGGCCCAGTTGATCTTTGAAGCGGAGCCCTCAGAAGATTTCCAGAGACGGGAGGAAGAGGCTGCTAGGCTGCGGGAGTTGAATGAGCCCCCTGCAGTTGAGAAGCGTTGCTACCCCTGGCCTAGGAAGATATTGCGGAATCCGAAATTCGTGAAAAAAACTGAGTCGGTGAAAGAAGGTGTTTCTGAGCCCGAAGCAGTAGCAGCATTTGTTGCGCAAGGTCTGCCATCTGAGATTCTTTCATCTCCTCGACCAGCAGCTGGGGTCACTCCAATCCGGCCGCCAACGCCACCTGAGGAAAAGGTCAATTCGACTGATGAGAAGTGCACCCAGCAAGATGACTCTGTTGTCGCCCAGCCAGACCATACGGAGCCTCGGCAAGCTCTGCGAGATATGACTCTCAAGGCTAGGCCGAGCGTCCCGATGACTGGAGGTGGAGATTCCTCTCGGAGCGCGGAGCAGGAGCTGAAGCGAGTTTTCCAGACTTGGGATGTGAGCCCGGTTGATAATCCGACGACTCAGCTGACTGAAACGCTTGTTCGGTGTCTAAGAATGGAGATACAGGTGGATGAGGAAGCCACAGTTTTCTATCACGAAGGAAGTGCGTTGCTGAACGATCTCCGAGATCAATTGGCTGCGTTGCCGGAACTCAAGGACTTGAGTCCCAAGGCAGATTTGAGTTCAGCTAATATTGGTGAGCCCGGTGAGACTACCCCAGAGATGAATGCTCAAATTCTGAAGATCCTAAAAAAGCATCACGCAAGTTTCTTAGGAGATGGAAATGCAGTGCCAGCCCCAGCCCGAGGCGTCGTCTGTGACCTCGACGTCGGAGAAGCCAAGCCCATAGCTCAGCGAGCCAGGGGTATCCCTCTGCATCAGCTACCGAAGGTGTACGATCTCCTCAAGAAGTTGCTGGAAACCGGGCTGATTGAGTACTCACACTCTGAATGGGCTTCACCTATCGTCATCGTGATGAAGAAGAACGGAGTTGACATTCGGCTCTGCATCGACTACCGACTGGTAAACCAGCTGATCAAGCTCATGCAGTACCCTCTACCTTTGATCGACGAATTGTTGATTGGGTTTGAGAGTGCAATGTGGTATCTGAGCTTGGACATGGCCAGTGGGTTCTGGGCGGTCCCGATGACGCTGCGAGCTAAGCTTATCTCAGCCTTCGTCTGCCCGCTTGGACATTTCCAGTGGACGCGTATGCCGTTTGGACTAAAGAATGCCCCCTTGATTTACCAACAGATGCTGGATAATTGTCTGTGGGGTTTCGTCCGCCTACCGCCTTCTGAGGAGGCTAAAGTGGACCCAGATGTGCTGAAGTTCCTAGGAATTGAGCTGGATCCTGTGACGGAAGCTGAGATGGAGTTGCCGGTGTTGTCAGAAGAGCTTACTGTGTTCCGAAGAAACATCCCTGCCCCGCCACAGTTGAGCCCAGTCCTGGGTCGAAGCTCTTACATCGACGATATTGCGTACGGGGCAGAAACTTGGGAGCAGATGTGCATTGATCTGGATCGACTGCTGTACCGATTGCGGTATTGGGGAATTTCTGTGAGCCTTCCCAAGAGTGAATTTGGCAAGAAGACGATCTCGTATTTGTCCCATGAAATCGGGGCTGAGGGGATCAGAGCTAAGCCGAAGATAGCCAAGGGAGTCCGGGATCTGCCTTTCCCGTCAACGTTGAAGGGTGTGCAGTCATTTCTGGGGAGCCTCAACTACTACAACAAGTTTATCGAGGATCTCCCAGTTGTAGCATCCGTGCTCTATGAATTGACGGACGAGCAGATCCAGCAAGGCAGAGACCTCAGCCGAGCCAAGGAGGCATTTGAGATTTTGAAGCAGAAGATTGTGTCCACACCGCTACTCAGACATCCTGACAGAGAGAAGCCGTTCGTGATCATTATTCATGCGAACCCCTGGGCTGTCAGTGCTGTGGTAGGACAAGAATACGACGGAATCATTCATCCGGTGCGTTACACTGGGAGGGTGCTTCACGATCAAGAGCTCAGATACCACCCAGCCGAGAAGGAGGTTGTAGCTCTCCTTCGGGTTCTCAGAGTGTTTTACACTATGCTGGTCGGTTGCAAGTTGCTGAAGGTATGTACTCGGTACTCAGTGCTGAAGTGGTTGTTCCGATCCCAGTCTCTGGAAGGACGCTGTGAACAGTGGGCAGCTCGCTTGTCACCCTGGCCCCTCGAGATTCACAAAGTCGAACGGGACGAGGATGGACTCGCTGCGATCCTGGGAGCTGGTATCACTCCGCGTGAGCAGCTCGACAAGATAGCAGAAAATCTGATCCCAGCCAAGGGGCGTATCGTTCGAGCCCCGCCGATAAGTCTGGAAATGCTTGAGGCAGACTACGAAGGTTGGCTTCTCAGTTTCGATGGAGCAGTCAAACTCTCAGATCGAGCAGGCAGCTCTGGATGCATTCTGTGGAAGCTCCCGTCGTGGGATGTTGTCGAAGCTCGTGGATTCCATTTTGAAGGTGTCACTGTGAATGAGGCGGAATACCACGGCTTAGTCGAAGGATCTCGAATGGCATTGGCAAGAGGGATCTCAGATCTAGTTGTGGTCGGCGATTCTCGGATTGCAATTCAACAGGCCCAAGGGCTGATCCAGTGTCTGAACCCTGGGCTACGTGTGTTGCTGGCTGAATTTGACTCCATCCGTCCACAGTTCAGATCGGTGAAGCTGGTACATGTCAAGCGAGAGTTTAACGCGGCTGCAGATTATCTCACCGCTAAGACTCTCCTGGCCAAGCGCTCAATCGTTATCGACGACCCGGTAGAACTGGCTCAGCTTAAACAGCTGAATCGGATCCCGGAGAAGTTGGTGAAAGTAGAAGTGCCGAAACCGTCTGAGTGTGCGCCAGAACTCTCAGCGAACTCAGCGTCAGAACCGGGATTGGAGACCGGACCAGTATCTCTCGAAGCTGCAGCCGAGCCATTGACACCCAACGCCAAGATCTTTGTGGTAACCCGGAACCAAGCCCGCCTCCAGGAAGCAGAGCTCGAGGAAGTCAGGGACGTACCGAGTGGGAATATAGGCTCGCCTGCTGAACCCGTGCCAAGTTTCACACCCGAGGAGTCGACTCCAGCCGCGTCGATAGCTGAAAGGTGGAGACGCATCCTCGCACACCAGAAAGCTGAGCCATGGACGAAAAAGCTCCAAGCTTACCTCCGGGGTGAGCTAGGAGACATGTCCTCGGCGGAAGCTGAGGATATTGCCAAAGTGGTGGATCAGTTTGTGCTGGACTCGCGAGGTGTGCTGTACTATCTAAGTCGACCAACCCCGGGACGTCCTCGGGATGCTGCCGGGAACCTGAGATTAGTGGTACCGACATCCCTCCGAGATGACCTGTTGCAGCTGAGTCACGAGGATTATCAAGGTGGTCACCAAGGAATTACACGGACCTTCGAGAGGCTGCGCCAAGAATACTACTGGCCTGGGATGTACGCAGATGTGGAGCGCTATGTCAAGGAATGTGTGGATTGTGTCACGGCCAAGGGTGCTCCACCCAACCCAGGGCCTTCGCCTGGAAATATCTTGGCCACTCGGCCTTTTGAGGTAGTCTCCATGGATTTTGTGACACATCTACCCAAGTCGGACCGCGGCAATGTGTTTCTGCTGCTATTCCAGTGTGTTTTCTCAGGGTACATCATTGGCTGCCCGATGAGCTCGACTACAGCCCATGACGTGGCTGAGGTTTACATGGACTATGTGTTCCAGAGATTTGGGGCGAGCGAGATGCTCCGCCATGATCGAGATCCTCGGTTTATGAGTGAAGTGTTCGCGAAGTTCCGGGAAATGCTGGGCAGTCGACAGCGTGCGACTCTAGCATACCGACCTCAGGCCAATGGCCAACAAGAGCGCTCTGTGCAGACTGTTGTCCGAGCCATTCGAGCCTATGTCTCTGAGCCAGACCAGAGCGACTGGGACGATCAAGTGGAGAAATTGATGTGGGCTCTGAACACGTCCTTTGACGCTACTCGACTTGACACCCCGTTCTACCTGGTCCACGGCTGGGACCCGAAGAGCACGGTCTCAGCTATGTTAGGAACCCCTCCAGCTGGGCTGGACCTGAGAACCGCTTATGAGTGGCGTCGAAAAGTTCAGAGACAATATGAGTATGCTCAATCCTGGGCCAAGGACTTACAGGCGGAGGCTAAGGAGAAGCGCTCAGCCGCACAAACCAAAGCCTGGGCTGAGCTCTCCGAGAGACTGAAGTCGGGATTCGCTGTCGGCGATGCTGTCTGGTTATATCTGGCTCGGGTACAACCTGGGTTGACGAAGAAGTTTGCTCATCTCTGGCATGGGCCATTCCGGATTATGGAAGTCTCGGATGACTACAGATGTAAGCTGAAGATCGAGGGGACTGGGTATAAGCTGTATCCTTGGGTTCATGTAAGTCGACTCAAGCCGCGTGCCCTTTTCCCAGACCGACCTACGGTTGAAATCGAAGTTTCCGAAGGAGATGATCTGGATGCAGCTCTACTACCCGAAGACATTGACGAACCAGACGAAGCTCAAGATGTATACGAGGTTGAAGCGATCCGAGATGTTCGTTGGATTAAGCGGACGCGGACGTCCAGGAGAGTCCGAGAATATTTGGTGAAATGGAAGGGCTACCCTGATCCGGAGTGGCTGCCAATGTCGCAGCTTAATTGTGGGGCTCTGCTGTACGAATTCAACAAGAGCGCGCGAGCCCAAGCACGGTTTAAAGCCATGCAAGCTGGGGATGAGCCTCCTGAGCCTAGTGCTCAGTAGAGGTCCCTCCGCCTGAACCGCGTTTGTGTTAGTGTCGTCTTGTGAATGGAGTTTGTGGAAGTTCTATTGTTTTATCCTGATCCGAGTGACTCTGAAGTGAATTACGCTATTCTCGACTGGAATGAGTGGAGGAAGAGCTGAGATGAGAAATAGTAAAGGTGACACATGCAAGTTACGTGTTATCTGAAGTTAAACGCTACTTCTCTGCAAATTACTCGTCTTCTTCTTCACCCGCTGCTGCCTCCCGTGTGCGCGTGATGTCTGCCAAAACATTCTCGAGCTCGGCTTGGTCGTAGATGGGGCTTGGGTCAATCGGGTACTGAATCTGCTCGTTTTCGTTCATGAAGTCGGCTTGAAGTGCTGCCGGCGCCAGGTTCAGGAACGCGTTATCGGAACGACGTGTGGCGAACTGCGTGCGAGCGGGCTCAGTGTCGTCCAGCGTCTCAAGCTGGTCTGGCAGCGAGATTCCGAGACTAGGATCACGGATGATCCAGTGGCAAGGATTCTGGGGGACGACCCAAAGACCAGGCTCATACCAGATGTCGTCCGTGTAGCCGTCGACCACGCTCAGCTCTTGCATCATCTCGCGGCGCTGAGCTTCGAACTCGGCGCTGCGCTCCTTGCGGTCGCGGTACAGCTCAAGTAGTTCTGGCATGTCGAGAAGTGTGGCCATGGCCTCATAATCAAAGTCCGTGTCCATGGTAACCCAGTGCTGCCGCTCCCAATACGCGCGCCGCCAGAGACTCATGAAGTTCACGATGCGCGTCAGAGCATCGACCATGTCTGAGCCCAACTCGTCGTACCGGAAGAAGACCAACGTCTGGACTCGCTGGTTCCACATGGCGTCCCAGGGTTTCGATCGAAGCACCTCCACGTACGCGACAGGCTCCCAGCGCTGGCGCAGATGCCGAATGTGGCTCTTGCATGGGGCGTAACTTGGGAAGCCGAGCGTCTGACGCGGAAGATTCTGGACTCTGATGCCAAAGCGCAGGTAGCTGCCTTGGCCACGCCTGGGGACCTCGATCACTCCATCATCTGGGGGTGCTGGGGGGTCATTCCTAGAGCGTGATGACGGTCGGGCTGGGAGCTGCTGCGAGATCAACGTACGGGCCTGGTCAATTGCTTGGTCTGACAGGGGGAGTTTCGGGATAACAGGACCGGACCTACCATGGGATGTTGTAGAAGCTGGAAGTTGGGGAGAGGTCCGAGATCGCTTTGGCGTGCCACTCCCAGACGCATCTGAGCCGCGTTTGCGCTTGCTCTTTCCTTGAGAAGACGATTGAACTGAGCGCTGCTTGGACGTCTTGTTCTGGGATGAACCTCCGCTGTGCTGCTTGCCGTCGAAGTCTTCGTCGCTATCCGAGTCGTTGTTGTCTTCGTCCGAGAAGTCTGTGTCGATTGACGAGTCGTCATCCTCATCTGAGTCAGGTTTCACAGGCAACGGATCCCAGTTGGGTGGTAGCTGGCTCAAGTTGGGATCTTGGACACGCTTAATGGCAGCCTCGAAGTATGCCGTCGGCACGTACTCCAACCACGGTGTCGAGTCGAGCTGCTCCCAGTAGATGGCTGACACGATCATGTTGACGAGCGCCTTCTTGCCGAACTGGTCGTGCAGTGGCTGCTGCTTCTGAGCCTGTTCCACGGCATCCGAGAACTCAAGGCCAGCGCGCATCAACTCTTGGACATCGCCTCGAACATTAGCCCACAGGAATGGACGTGGAAGCTTGCCTTCAGCTTGCCGATCCGAGACCCTAGCCGGAGACTCCTTCGGCGCTCGAAGCCTTTGAGGTGTGTGAGTCCGAGGGTAACCACGCAGAGTAAGCCGATCACTCAGTTTCTTGAGCTTGGCACGCTTGGACGGCCCTGAACCTGAACCTGTGAGATCGATCGTCGACTTGCGAGGCTGGGACAAGGACCGACCAGCGATTCCTCCTGCTTTGCGAGTGCTGCTGAGCGACAAGGTACCACCAGCGCCAAGTTTCAGCTTGCCCGTGCTTTTGCCGGATCGTGCTGGAGTACCTCCGCTGAGCTTTGACACTCCCGAGCTCTTGCTTGGCTTGGACTGTTTGTGCGGCGGGCTTGGAGGCGGGATCGATGGCTGAGCAGATTGCGGTACAGGAAGCTGAGCGGGAGCCGATGGAGGCACTGCTGAGCTGAGAAATGACGTCAACGTAGAGGCAGCGGCGCTTACAGCTGCCGGCGTACCTCCCTGTGCTGAAGTCGTGATCTGGAATGGAGTGAACGGGCCACAGTCGTCGCTGACTTGGTCCCGAGCTGAGACTTGGAGCGTTGTCTGATAGCTGAGAGGCATGGCCATGTCACGCTCGAAGTACTGTAGCAGCTCATACAGCCTCTTCCAGTGACCCAAGAAGTTGCTGTTCGCCATCAAGAAGTTCATCAACGCTTCAGCTGAAAACGAGGTCATCGCCGCTAGCCGGTTTCTGAGCTGGGTGTTGTGGATCGCGCTGGTGTTGAGACTGTTCTTGTGGGCGACGAGGTCATCACTTGCCTTCTGCACCTGCTCGCAGAGCTCTCGATTCTCAGCCTGAGCGTCACCCAGCTCCTTCATCAGCGACTGAACCTGGTCCTTGAGCTTCTGGGTCGAAGAGGCTGATGCGGATTGAGATTGGGATGACGACGCCCGAGAAGCCAGCTGAGACTGTAGACTGGTGATCTCAGCAAGGCGCCGAGCAGCTATATCTCGGAGGTCTCGAATCTCGTCGCGCAGATCCTTCACCCGTGCAGACTGCGCGCTCGGAGTTGACGCAGCAGCGAGGTCTTGACTGTGAAGATTGATCAGGTTGTTGACATCTCGAGAATGACGATTCCTCTGCTCGTGCAGCTCAGCCCGAAGTGATGCGATCTCAGCTGAGAGTTTGGCGTTTTGGACGTGCTCGGGATCATTAGAGCTGGGACGTTCAAGCGCTCGGGCGTAGCTCGTTACATGCTTCAAAGTCTCGGTGGTCTTCATGACACGATGCGCAAAGCGCTCCACGCCAAAGCACCGGACGAGTGGGATGGTTCCACGCTCAAAGCGCACCCGAGCAGTTGGGTCTGAGAAGTTCAGCGGCATTGAAGCCTGAGGCTGCAGCACGTCGCGCGTAGCATCACGATTGGTGAGGCTCCCAAGCCATGCCAAGTCGCTGGAAGGGAACACAGTTACATCGTCGATGCGGGCCACGCCGTCAGCACCATCGACCAAGTGCTCGTGGTTGTCTACGTCGTCCAGCGTCGCGGGCACACGAATCGTGGTCGGCAACGGTGACGCATGGCGGGCCGAGGGCTGGAAGACCGTAATCCGACGATGCAGACTTGACGAAGGCGCTGCTGACGATGCCGAAGGCGTCTGCGACGCTGACGAAGGCGCCAGCGCTGCCGATGTGGACGGAGTGAGCGTGCTAGACGTCGAAGCTGCCGCGGAGGACGTCGCGTGCTGCGTGGAGCCGTCGGATGGTGGCTGCGAGGTTGGCACTACCGGTGTGGGACGCTGGACCGCCGGAGTAGCTGCTACGGGCGACGGAGACGCGCTGGAGACAGCAGGGGTCGCGCTGGAGACCGCTGGCACACTCGTGGAGGGCGCGGACGACGTGCGCGCGCTGCTGGAGGCCGCCGACGAGTTGTTTGAGGTCGTAGGAGCCGCAGGAGTGCCCTGCGAACTCGCATCTTGTCCGCCGCCACCTTGCGGTGACGCGGGGAGCCGCTGGTCGGACGTGTGACTGTCAGCCATGTTCTGGAGGCGCTGCGCGTGCCAGCGCTGCAGTTGGAAGCTGTGTGGTTGCGGGCCGTTTGTGAAATGGTTTGGGCCGAGGCTCGGGAGCCGAGGCAGGAGCTTTCGCGGCCGGGACGGGGCGATCGTGGGCATCTTCCAATTATGTGCGCTAGGACCAACTCGGAGAATGATCTCTTTGGACCTGGCACACATAAGGGACGGTTGTGATGAGGTTCCAACAGATTTTGAATCTGAACCCATCAGTCAGATCCCCAAGCCCTACCTCGTCCAGACCGCTCCAGCACAAATCCGTGGATATTTCTTGATCCTAGTCTGGGCGCTGTACAGACTTCAAGCTGGACTGGCTCGATTTGGAACTGGCCTATACGTGGACGTCTGGACTCTGGAACGTACAAGTCTGAGACTCCAAGTCTGAAACCTGAGCTCGACCCCAGGTCTGGAGCACCAAGCTCGATCTAGAAACTGACGCCTGACGCCCAAAGTCTGTCTTGCATCTGGAACCTGAGCCCAAGATCTGAAGTCTGGAATCTGGTGCCGTCTCCGACTCTGGGATCTGGAAGTTGGGTCTGGGATAAGGCTTCGCCTCAGACTCTGGGACTCGAAGTCTGGGAAGTTGGGTCAAGGCTGAGTGGAGCCCATCTGTGACCACGAGTCTGAGTTGGGACTTGGCGGTTTGGGAAGCGCAATGGCTACATCGTGACGCGACATGGTGACGCGCACTGGATCCAGATCTTTGGTGGCTTCGCGTGGAAGGTCGCAATGGACGGTCATCGTGCGGCGACTCTTGGTGAGCCGGTGTGCCGCACACAAGATTCCGGCCGACCCGTCGCGTTTGGATACCGGCCAATCACAGCCGCAGGATCTTGGTGTCATCGGATTACGGCCTGATTTGTACCCACTATGGCCGGCGCAATCAAGTGATGACTGACCCAGCTCGGCCAATGAGAGTGCTTCCCGGATAAAATGTGCGGCCCACCGACGCTGGAACCAGTGACTTAGTGAATCCTTCGCCCAAGTGCAAGGTGACTCCAGGGGGAGTTTGCGCCCTTACTTGTTAGGCCCTTGTTAGTGCATGTGTAAAGTTAAACAGAGTTTGTTTTGCCCCGAAGAGCGCAAGTGACTGAGGTCGTCTTTGTCGTGCAAGAAGTGCAGTGCCTGCGGTCGTTCGCGCCTCGTGGGAACCAAGTCCTGTTCAACATCGCGAGTGAAGCCAAGTGGGGTAGTCTCGAGCCATCGACGGTCAAGCTCAGCTAACTCCAAATAAATTCAAGTTCAACGACCAAGCCTTTGCGTGTTTCGACGCGTGCTGCCTTTGTCGTTGTATTTCCACACGCGGGACGTCGGTTTCGGCTGGTTTCCTGGCGGTGCTTCATATTGTCGGGCGGAAGGTGATCCGCTCTGAGGTTTCGGCAGAGCAGTACCTGGGATAGTGGTTTCTGGGGCTGCTGGTGGTGTCCGTGTGGCGCATTGACCTGGGATAGTGGTTCTCAGGCTTTGCTGTTTCGCCTACATCAAGGCGTGGTGCGCGGGAGTCCCAGGGTGCAGAACGAGAACCCTGGATCAAAGGCAGGCTTACACCAAGCCAACACTCGGGGCCACTCTGGTCTGAGGGGCGAGTGAAGACCGGTACGCGGCTCTCAGTCTGAGCCGCCGGAGGAAGTGTTGTGACTGGGACGACTCGAAGCCGGAGTCGTCGGGAAAGGAGGAGGCTGTTAAGGCCCAGAGTCCAAGGGCCTGAGAAGACGAGTGGACTAAGTGTGTGTGGTGACGTTTGTATATTCAAGAAACTGGGGCAATTCGGACTACGCACGTGCGGACAAGGGCCTTCCAAGCAAGGAGCAAACTTCGTCTGGGGTTACCTGGAGACGTTCGAGTTCGGAGGCAGCTGGTGTGGCCGACGCAAGTCTGGGCCCACAGCGTAGCCTTAGGAAGAACCAAGACAAGGGGTTGCAGGAGTGAGGAACACACGCCTCACAGGATCTGGGATTTGGGCTTTTAGCTCAGATTCTGGGTTGTGTGATCTGAGATCAAGGTCTAGCCTCGCGGCTAATTCCGTGATTTTGGAACCCGCATCGCCACACATCAAGGGCCACATTCATTTACGGTCACCACGACGGGTGGTCCATAGACATTTAGGATTCCTATTGGTTGAAAGCAGCATCTTTTAACCAATGAGCGACATGCATAGCTGTGGAATTCTGCCAACCAGCCGTTGGCAGATTCCTAACTTAGAATATTACATTTAGAGGAAGTCAGAAAACATAAAACAAAAATAGCAGTTCTCATTTTAACCCAAAAACATTATTTGGATCGTTTATTTAGATTAATCTATACTCGGAGGCCCGAGTATAATTAACTCTAGTTTAAACCAAGCTACGCTTCCTCATACACGTGCGCACACGTGTAAGCTGTTGTAGTGGGCCAAGGTAGGCCCATTACACCTGGTAGCACTTTGTAGTCCGTCCAACGACCGACTAAGTTGAGTTCGTACGTTACCGCACGAACACGGAGCCGAGAACCTTCCCATGGATACCGAGGTGCCCATGGAAAGCTCCACGACGCCTGCAACCCATGTTGCACGCGCTGACTGCCCCCACCTGTCAGACCCAGAGTGGGAGGCCCTCCAACGACTGTCAACAGTCATTGGTGTGGCGGCTGTAGCTACGATGCTGCGTACGCTAACGCCGACAGAGCAACACGGTGTTGCTCTGGGCTTCATCTTGAAGGAGCAGCGAGATGCTGCTGCCACTACCGCGGTGTCGTCGGGGACGACACCACGCGCGCAATCGCTGAAGCTCAACGTGAGCAACTACGTAGGAAGAGAGGGTGAGCCTCTCCTCCGTTGGCTTGTCGAACTCGACACTGCCATTGCGGCTCGACGTATCGTCGACCCGTTGTCGAAGGTTGCGTTCGCCATGTCCTGCCTTGGCGGACGTGCGAGGAGTTGGGCGTACGGACGCCGACTCTCAGACCCTACGTGCTTCAGCACGTACGAGGTGTTCAAGGAGGAGCTCAGACAAGCGTTTGAGCCCCCGCAGAATGAGTTCCGGTCGAGGGCGGAGTTCCTCGACTTGCAGCAGGGTAAGCATGACGTCCATGCTTACGCTCAGAGAGCACGATACTTGGTCTCGAACATCGTGACCAATCCGATTGACGAGGCGACCAAGGTCGTCACGTTCATGAAGGGACTGAGAGACGGGCCTGTGAAGACCTATCTCTTCCGTGAGTACCCGAGTACTCTCGAAGCTGCAATCACTCTTGCCATGCAAGAGGAGTTTAGCCTGCGGCAGGCTAAACTACATGCACACGTACCGAGGCCGCAACCGCGCCTGGTAGTGAGGACGGGAGGGCCAGAACCAATGGACCTCTCGAGCGCTGCCACTGCTGGACCCCAGCAGTCGCAGGGAAACAATGTGCGATGCTACCGTTGCGGTAGGATCGGTCACTTTGCTCGAGAGTGCACGGCTCCCGTGCACCAGCAGGGTGGCTATCGCGGCGGTGCCGGGCACCGTCGCAATCAAACAAAAAACGCTGGACGCCAGTAGGCGCGGGGCGCCCTACTGGTAATGCAGTTCCACGTGTCAACCTTGGACACGCGACACTGAGGACTGCAGCCCCCAGTGAGGTTGACTCTCACTGCAAGAACCAAGATGACAAGCATGACCTTGTCATCCTGAAAGTGAAGTCGACGAGAGCAAGAGACTCTCGTCGTGCTCTGGTAGATTCCGGCGCGTCGAAGAACTTTGTTCGACTGCGAAGTCTATCAATGCTTGACTTCGAGGATTTAAAGATACCTCGAAGTATGTTGGAGGTACGCCTGGCGACAGGTGTCGTCGTCAAGACCGAGAAGCGCATGGTACGCGTGCGCTTCACGTACAAAGGTCGAGTGTTTGTCGAAACCTTTATCGTCCTGGACCTGGACGATAAGTTCGACATGGTATTGGGCATGCCGTGGCTCGCACGGCATGATCCGGTAATCGATTGGGAGAAGCGCACTCTTGTGCGCTTCGGTCGCGAAAGCGGAACAGAGAGCGATGGCCCTGTTACCGCCCCACACGCACCAACCGGTGCGCGCGATTCCCCAGTCGAGACAGCACCCAACGCTGCTGTCCCGGAACACCCTGGACGCGCGCGAGCGCGCGCGCAAGAACATGTAGCGTCGGCGGCAACGCCGACGGCTAGCGAAGGAAAAGTGTTGACCTCGGAGGTCGACACTCGCTTTTCAGCGAATCAAGGACAGTCTCCGGCCTCAAGCGGCGCGGATGACGAAAGCGAGTCACACGCTTCGGCCGAAGAGGCCGATGCGAACCTGATTGGGCCAGACCTGGCCAATGTTATTGGCCAGGGAGAGAGAACGCCGTCGACTCCGGGAGTCGATGGCATGGATGAATTTGATTCGTCGGCTCTGGGAGCCGACGCACCCTCCATATTGGGGGTCTCCGCCAATGGAAGGCGTCGAGGTGTTGAAGTCACGTCGGTTCCGGGAACCGACGCTGCGAGAAGAAATTCCGCGTCGACTCTGGGAGTCGACGCACCCTTTGTAACGAACCTCCGCCAATAACAGGCGTCGAGGTGAAGATGGCGTGTCGGCTCCGGGAGCCGACGCTGCAGGCGGTGCGGACGGTTGCAAACGTCCCGCACCGGAAAAACTTGCATGCTGTCGTGCAGCAGGGCTGCACGACGAAGCGCCGGGCGACCAAGCCGGGCTTGAAGTCGCTCGCCCGCGGGATGAACCCGCCGGCGGTATTAAAGAAGAGCACCCGTCCACGGCTGGGCCTGGACAAGGTCAAGGGTCTAGCGGAGCCGGGCTCCGCAAGACGAGAAGACGGCGCATGCGAAGGTCGCTGCGCAAGTCTCGGCCAGGGGCCGAGACGCTACAAGAGATGTCTGCTGGGCAGACGGAGGCAGAGAAGCCGGACGTCGAGACGTTGAACGTCTTGACGCGTACCTGTGCCGGATTCCGGTACAGGGAGATGACTCTCGCTAATCCTCCGACGCAAGCGTCGGAGTTGACTTCGCTTCCAGTCATGAGCTGGAAGCGCTTCGCGCGTGACCTGCACGATGGACGCATCGAGCAGATTTGCATTCTTTCGGACGCCGAGAGAACGAAGAGCGAGAATGAAGAGCTGAGGCAGTTCTTCATGGAGAGCACCACTGAGAGCGAAGACACTCTCAGTGCGAAGACGAAGAAGGAACGCTTTGAGGAGCAGAGCTGGGACTCGCTGAAGACGAGTCCCTACTACGAGATCCTACGGGAGTACGCCGACGTACTTCCGGAAGAGATCCCTGCGGAGCTTCCGCAGGACAAGGGCATTCAGCACGAGATCGATCTCGTGCCGGGCACTAAGTATTGTGTCACGCGGCAGTGGCCACTGCCGCGAGAACAAGTCAAGGCGATCGGCGACTTCTTTGAGAGTCGTCGCAAAGCTGGACAAGTCGAAGTCCCCGCACAGTGCTCCGACGTTCTGTGTCAAGAAGCCACAGGGCGGCTGGCGCATCGTTCATGCGTACAACAAGCTGAACGATGCGACGATACCGGCGCAGACACCGATACCGCGAAAAGATGTTATCATCGATTCGATGGCCAGGAGCACCATCTACAGTGCTCTTGATCTGCGCGACGGGTTCTATCAGATTCTTATGCGTGAGAGTGATATCCCTCTCACGGCTGTGAGCACGCCAAGCGGCATGCTCTGGGAATGGCTAGTGATGCCGCAGGGTCTGAAGAACGCCCCTGCGACCTTCAACAGGTGCGTGACGCACTTGTTGCGCTCGGTGCGCGACTTCGCACCGAGCTACTTCGACGACGTGTTCGTCCACAGCCGGGCTGCGGATGGGATGAGCGATGTTGAGATGCACAAGGTGCATCTCCGGAAGCTGCTTGCGCTGATGCGCAAGCACAAGCTCTACGCGAACCTGAAGAAGTGCATCTTCGGGGCGAGCGAGATACCCGTGCTCGGGTGTCTCGTAGGGAAGAATGGTGTCCGCCCTGACCCTGAAAAGGTCAGAGTGATCAACGAGTGGCCGACACCGTCGAACGTCAAGGAACTGCGGCAGTTCCTTGGCTTGACCACGTACTTGTGCAAGTACGTGAAGGACTATGCGGGCACGATACGCCCGCTGTCACAGCTCCTAAAGAAGGATGCCGAGTGGGTTTGGTCTGCTGAGTGTCAGCAGGCCTTCGATGCAGTCAAGCGGGGCTTGACTGAGGCGCCGATCTTGGCGGTGGCCGACCAAGATCGCCCATTCCACGTAGTGTGCGATGCATCCGATTTCGCAATCGGATGTGCATTGATGCAGCACGATCACGAAGGCCGTGATCGCGTCGTCTACTACCAGTCGCGTCAGCTGAAGCCAGCTGAACGCAACTACCCGGTGCATGACAAGGAACTCCTTGCCATGAAGTATGCACTCGCGAAGTTCCGAGTGTACTTACTCGGAAGCAAACCGTTCGTGGTCTATACGGACCACGCGTCACTGCGGACGGCTGTGAAGTCGCCGCACATCTCGCAAAGGATGGCGAGATGGTTGTCTTTCTTCGCGGAGTATAACTTCCGGGTCGAGTACAAACCCGGAAGACTTAATGTGGTGGCCGACGCGTTATCGCGTCGACCTGACTACGCTTCAGCTGATGCCGACGTCAATGCCATTGACGCCATGCGGTCGAGCACACCTACGTCGTCTCTGCTAGACGACGTGAAGGCCGCGTACGCGCACGACGCGGACGCGAAGCTCCTGCTGGCCTATGGCTCAGCGCCTTCTGACAAAGCTCGTCAGAAGCTGCCGAAACATCTTCGTGCTCGTGCACACCGTTATCGGGTGCACGACGGCTTGTTACTCTACAGTGCAGTCGACGACAACGCGGATCGCGTTGTCGTGCCTAACGATCATGACCTGCGCCTCAGGATCATGTATGAATATCATGATGCACCGACTGCGGGGCATCCGGGCCGTGGGAAGACGTACGTCCTTCTCACGCGCGACTTCTACTGGGCCCACCAGTACAAGTGGGTGCGCAAGTACGTCCGTGCTTGCGAAGTATGCCAACGTGTGAAGCCTGCGCCGTTCGCGCAGGCTCCCTTGCAGTCACTACCGACTCCGTCGGAGTGTTGGCAGTCCATGTCTTTGGACTTCGTGTTCGGTCTTCCCCCGGACAGCCAGGGGAACACGGGAGTTGTGGTCTTTGTTGACCGCTTCAGCAAGATGGTGCATCTTGCTGCGGTACCCGCTGAAGTGACTGCGAAGCAGACGGCACGTCTGTTCGTTGACATGGTGTTCAAACACCATGGCATGCCGATCGACATTGTGTCGGATCGAGACCCGCGTTTCACAGCACACCTGTGGCAAGAAGTGTTCACACTTCTTGGGAGTCAGCTTTCAATGTCGACTGCGGACCATCCGCAGACGGATGGGCAGACCGAGCGCGTGAATCGCGTGCTCGTCGACATTCTCAAGAGCTACGCTCACTCGTTCCAACATTGGAGCGAGTGCCTGTCGATGGCAGAGTTCGCCATCAACAACTCGGTGCATGCCTCGACTGGGCATACACCGTTCTACGTGAATGCCTTGCGGCACCCACGCCTCCCGAGCCTGCTCGGGATGGTGACTCCTTCCTTAAGTGGGGGAGGATCTACGGCCGCAACACAGCAGCCGCAGAATGCCGCTGACACTTGCACAGTGTCAGCCGCGACTACGCGCAAGAAGCAGAAGCATGCGTCTGTGCAGGGCACAGACGCCGACAAGCAAAAGAAGAGCAACAAGAACAACGTGTCTGTGCGGGGCACAGACACCGCGAAGACCAACGCAGAGGCCGAGCCTACTGCTACAGGCGAACTGAACGAGTTCAGCTCGGACGCAATTGCATTCGTGCAGCGCAGACAAGCCGTCATTCGGTTTGTCCAGGACGCTATTGCAGCTTCTGTCGATCGACAGAAGCTGAACGCAGACAACGGTGGCAGAGGTAACACAAATGAATTCAAGAAGGGTTCATTGGTTTTGTTAGCTACTCAAAACCTGCCTAAACATGCAGTCTCTGACTTCGGGGCGAGTAAGCTCGCTCCGCGCTTCATCGGGCCGTTCACAGTGTTGGCACGGCATGGCAACGCTTACACACTAGACATCCCGTCTAGCATGCGCCTCCATCCGACCTTTTACGTCGGGCGGCTGAAACCATACCGGCAGCACGAGCCAGCTAGCTCGGCTGACCCGAAGCGCGGGCCGAACCCTTCTCCAGCGCGCGAACGCGCTGGCCCAAACGCTCGACACGACCTCCAATGTCGACGGAGACATCAGACGCGGTCTGCGAGGCCTGAGCGACTTGAGCCCTCAGGTTTGCAATCTCCTGCCTCAGAGCAGCGAAGTCGCTGCTCTGAAGCCGCTCCACGGCAGCCACTCGGTCCTCGAGAGACGGAGGCCCAAAGTCAACCCCAGGTTGACCATACCCGGGGCGTGTTCCCACCACCGCCGCCTCCGATCCGTGACGCCCACGGCTCAACACGTTGGATTGTTGAGCGTATTGTCGACCATAATATCTCGAAAACGAACCGGCACCCGGTTCGTTATCGTATTCGTTGGAGAGGGTTTCCGCCCCACCAAGATACATGGGAGCCGCGGGACGTCCTGCTGCAGGACGTTCCGGAAATGGTGAGGGCGTACGAAGTCCACCACGCACTGCCGGCGCGAAGGTAGTGCGAGCGCTGTGGTCACCCGCAGCGCTCGAAGCACCACGCTCGTCGCGTTCCTCGCGTGCCAGGAACTTGACACGGAGATCCTTGAGACTCGCAGGTACGCGGATCGTCGTGTACCCGTTTAGGTCGCGGTCGCTCAAGCGCGCCGCACCCGGAAGACACAACGTGCACTGCTGGTCTTCGGGCACAGCGCACGGAACACCTGCATCCACAGAAGATCTGTGGAGCTGCTCCAGCCTCCCACGCGTCGAGAACGTCTCGAAGCGCTCACGGGCATGCTTAACCCGCTCACGGTAAGCTGCCGGATTCTTGTTGAAGTTTTCAACAAAGGCATTCCAACTTTGACAAAGTGCCTGCCACTCAAGCACTTTGCTGCGAGAAGAGGTCTTCTTGCTAGAGTAATATCGGAGCTCATGGAAGAGTCCGATGTAGTAGTCGCGCCTTTGATCCGTCATCGGATCAAAGTGCTGTCCCTCCGCCACAGCATCATCCACAATCGCGCTGCATACGTACAGCGGGACAGTATTCGGTGGCACGGAGTTGCCCACCCGTGCCGCGATCTCCGTCGCGGACGGCATCCACGGATCGCGCGCTGCATGAGCAGCGCGCGGAGAACTTGAAGTTGGCACGGCGCGTGGTGAGCTCAACGCCCCAGCAGCAGAGAGCGGAGTCTCACCTGCGCTACGCGAACGCTTCGAGCTCGAAGCGTCCGAGTCGTCTTCTTCACGAGGGCGTCTCGACCCGGCATGCGGGTCGAGACTATCACTGTCGATAGACTCTTTGCGCTTGGACGGAGAGCTCTCGCCCTCCTCCATCTCCACGTCGCCTTCTTCATAGTCAACGGTGTCGTTGACTATGCATGAGCCTTGGAGGACAATCTCAGGCTGAGTTGTCCCCGCCGCAGACGTGGTAACAGCGGCGCCGCGCTTCGCTTGCTGGCGTTCGTGGTAGTCCACGACAGAGAGCTTACCCTCTGTCGTGTCGGCGGTCTTCTCCTTTGGCGAGCTCATTGCGGAATGAGCTCGAGATTTTCTTTCTCCCAACGTGAAGAATTGACGAATGGTCAATTGCCTGATTGACGTGCCGTGACCGGCGCGTCTAACCTTAAGGGGGGGATGGTGTAACGGGGTTACACACACAAGTGGCTACAGCCACTTGTAACTATAACAGACGCGATGTCTGTTATAGGTACAAACACTTCCGCGGCCTTGATGTACATTACATCAAGGGCCACATTCATTTACGGTCACCACGACGGGTGGTCCATAGACATTTAGGATTCCTATTGGTTGAAAGCAGCATCTTTTAACCAATGAGCGACATGCATAGCTGTGGAATTCTGCCAACCAGCCGTTGGCAGATTCCTAACTTAGAATATTACATTTAGAGGAAGTCAGAAAACATAAAACAAAAATAGCAGTTCTCATTTTAACCCAAAAACATTATTTGGATCGTTTATTTAGATTAATCTATACTCGGAGGCCCGAGTATAATTAACTCTAGTTTAAACCAAGCTACGCTTCCTCATACACGTGCGCACACGTGTAAGCTGTTGTAGTGGGCCAAGGTAGGCCCATTACAAAATTGGTTGTTTACGCGGACAATTGTTCTGGTCAGATCAAAAACAACCTCGTGATTAAGTTCCTACTGGCTCAAGTGCAGATGGAGCTATTTGAGAGAGTGGACTACAAATTTTTCGTGAAGGGACACACGAAGAATTCATGCGATAGAGGCTTTGGCCACATTCGCAAGCATGTCGGGGGCCAGGATCTCTGGACAATGGACCAGGTTGTCACGGCTGTAACGGAGTCTGCCGTGTCGAATGCTACCGTTCACATCTCGCGCGGAGACGACTTCTTCATGCACTACAAGCCGTTAGTCACCGAATTGTACAAGAACCTATCTGGAGTGCAGCAGTTCCAGATTTTCACTATGGAGAGCTCTAAGCCGGGAGTCGTGCAGTGCCGTAAGGGACCATGCAGTGAGGTTGAAGAGCAAGATTTGCGCCGCAAGATCGACGGGGTGCTGACGGAAGCCTCACAAGTCGAACGCATGTTTGCACACTTCCTAACTCCGCTACCGCTGCCACCCATCAACGCTGAAAAAGTGTACACGATGCACCACACAGTCCGGAAGTATGTGCCGCACGAGTTCCAGTCCGACCCCATGTATTCCGCTCCCACAAAGAAGCAAGGAGATGCCACTAAAACGGCAAAGCAGACGCGACGAGAGCATAGAGCTGCAATGGCAGTGGCTGCAAAGAAGCATCAGGACCAGCGCGGACGGGAAGAAGACGGAGAAGTCCCTCACACGGGCAACAAGAAGCGCAAGACATCTGACAAGAAGTAGGCAACAGTGTAGTAGGAGAGAAATCACTGTGATACTAATGTCCATGTAATTTCAAAATGATATTTATGAACATCCATGTCACTATTCCGAAATTGAAGACTTAATCCATTTTTTGATGCTGTTACACTTCGAATTTCATAATTTGGAAAACACCAGTGGATCCGCCGGTAAATTTTACCCCTAGATCACTAATAAATATATTTTGAGTTTTTGACTTCGGAGGGGAGAAAGTTTTTTCAACCGACCACAACTTCTCGAGTTCGAACTTCCAGAAAGGCTGTGGGGGTTCAATAGAAAGTGGAGACGCGTCTCTTTACAGTGGTGTGCCTAAATCGCGATTCGTACCTAGGTTGATTAGTATTAGGGTGTTTGACGCCGTCTCATATATGGTGCAATTTGTTGGCAAAGTCCCGATTTGGACATAACACCGACATAATTACTGGATTTTTTGCTGGTGGCAAAGCGCCAAGATAATTATTTATGCAAATGGTGTGCAAACACAAGAGCCCTTCGGTGGGATCTTTGACGAATTGGTGGGATATGGTATATTGTTTTTTTCAAGCGATACATTTATACTAGATTTTGTATAGGTGGTTTTTAATCAAAGGTTTATGCTGTAAGAGGGAATTGCGTCTATAAATATTGCACACTGGATGTTTGTATGCTGGACAAGTTGTGGCATATTCCATCAGTATCGCAAGGCCAAGTGGGTGGGTTATGGTTTATTCCAAATCCCATTTAATCTGTCCCAGAGTGGCGCAAACACTGCTGGCCGAAGGCGCTGAGCGCCACGTTCGCGGCAATAACGCCCTTGCAGCGCAAGTTCTGTAGCGCTGCTGTGCCTTACCACCTTCCCTAGACTATGATATACATGAAGAACGTTGTTAATCATCACAGTTTGGCGTGTGACCCTCAAAATCGCTTGATATGTTCTGCCCCGGGAGCCGGGCAGCATTTTGGTGGAGTTTTTGTTGCTCGAGTTGTGTAGGTGACTGGTGTCGCTGCCGTCGAAATGTGTAGGAACGGTACAGAAAATCTCAGCAAGCTCATAGGCTTTGCCGTTTGCTTTGCCCAAAAGAAGCCAACACCGGTGGAGATGATCTTAACTTACCTACGACCGGCATTGATAAACTCAATCCACACGCTCCACGGGCATCTTCTGCGCCTGCTTCCGCAGCGAGAAAACGTGATTTTCACAGACGAAAAACGCAGAATCACAGAGCGTGCAGCATTTTCACAGAGCAACGTTTATGGTATAATACCCAATCTATTCCAACCGAGGCTTGTCCGTGACATCCCCAACTTGTGAATTCCACCAACGAAAGTGCCGACTTACGATAATGATTGGTCTTACAGAAAATGTGCAGCATTCCAACCGATCCGACCATATTTGTTTGGAATTTTTACAGAATATTTCTTATGTAATTCAAATTCTCATATAAACGCATATTCTAAAAATACCGTGAAGTTTCCAACCAAGGCAAGAGATCTTGGAGCAGGTAAATTCAGTGACGGCAGAGCATAGAGCGATATCCAGATTCTAATGTAAAAAAATCAATATTGCGACCAAGTTCTCCTCAACCACTCTCCGCTTTTAAGGTTAATCTATCATATGATACATGTACGTTAAAGATATATCTGCGTATAACGAACTGTCACAGCAAGGATCCCAATTGATAAGTCTGCCTGCAAAGCCGTTAAAGCCGATGCCAATTGTTTTATAAAACTGTACGTAAGCTCACAAATTTCAATGCATGCTTTGGTGAAATTGTATGTGACGAGCGTCCCCTTAATCTATCTCCCAGACTCAACAACGTACTCGTCTGGCCCACCTAAGAAACAACATTTCTATCTGTCCGCCATAAATAATCAAAACAAATCTGTTTGGGGTGAACAATACCTCAAAATAAAGGTGAGATTTGGTGCTTTCGCGTCAGTGCATTGTCTGCTTATAAACAGCAGGATTCGAGGGATCAAAGCATGCTTTGTAAAGTCGGTTTTGGGTAACATTAGGTTTGTTGCGTAATGGCTACAATTTTTAGCGATATTCAAAATTAAAGGTACCATAAGAAAGACCACTAAACCGCCGACGCGGTGAACCATCGTAGAATATCATAGTGCTCTCGTGGGCATCGTGGTGCTCGCATATATTTTAAGGTTTTTCTACGCGATTCGCCGATTTGACGTCCAGTCGAACTTTAACGTATGACTAATCATATGGCTTACGTCCAACTTACTTTTAAACTTATTGTGAAAACCGATTAGTTTGGCCTGCTGAATTAGCCGGTTAAACATCGCTCATAGTGGATTTGAAGACTAATAAATCGGGGATGTCTCAATTTTAATCGGAGTATAAATTGCTCATCGGTCTCGTAATTATGTGCAGCCTAGCAATTTCGATCAACATGCATGTACACTCGGCCCGAGACTCGCTAAATGCAGCGACAACACCGCGCTTAAACGCGTGGCGTGCTTATCTCATTTACATGTATTACAGCGTGCGGTTTTTCCTTCTTAGTTCTGATGTTAGTGTTGTCGCCTTGACTACATAGCCAAGACCGACTGCAACGATGTCTGGCGGCTGATTTAGCCTACAAGGAGCGAATGCCGGTTGCACGTCGGACATTCCATCTGAATAGAAAGCAAATCAGCCGGCCCTGACTTAAAATCGGCCGATTAGCAAATGTAAATCCGACTTACATGCTCTGACTCTGTAAGTCAGGCTAGGTAGTAATCTTGAGTATAAATCGAGGTATTCAGTCTAATTAGGAGGTCGGATTTATCAAATCGGGGGTCGTCGGTCTTATTAAGCCACTAAATCGGCCGATTAACAACCCAATAAGACATTCTAATCGGTTTCCACAATAAATCTTAATTTTTCAGATCGTATTGGATTGGGTGCCTGCCGAATATATATTAAACAGGCGCCTTATCTGCAGCAGATATGCCGGTCATAATAAAGATATATGTCGACTTATCGCTCAAAAGTTACGCCACAAGTAGCTTATCGCTGCCCTTTGCGTCCCATTAGTTCTGTCCTAAATCAGGTGACCGCACGGGGTAGCGTGCGGTCAGCTCGATGTGTACCCGACACTTTGCTCCGGACTCCAGAGCGACACCACTCCCCCCGCACTTCTTCTAGATTTTCTCAGTGTTGAATTTGCGTGCGGCGAGCGCAAGTGCAGTAGCGATGGAGAGCGAGGACACGGACGTCCTGCTCGTGATGACCGACGCCTTCCTCAAGCAGGGGAGGGCGCTGAGCGACGTGCGGATATCTACAGCATGTTGCTAGAGGAGGCATGGCGTGTGGCCATGCGGAGCCGCCACTATCTAACCGCGCAGTGCCTGGAGGCACCGTGCAACTCGGCGTGGATGCCGCTGTACAAGTCCGGCAGCGATATCAACTTTCTCAACGCAACAAGTCTCACGAGGTACATGTATTGATTCAACGGATAAATTTGAAGCTATATCTAAACTGTGCTCATGTATTGCAGACCCGCATTCCAGCAGTTGTTGCGTAGGTTCGCGCGGTTCTATTACATCCCTAAGTCGACTATGCGCGGCCGCCCACCCAAGCTCCGCTACCACCACCAGGCGTTGGGCCTCGTGCTGTCGTTCTATGTCGGCTCTATGGACCAGAGCTCCCTGTGTATGCTGTTCGGCGTGCCGCCCAGCACACTATCGCGCACCCTACGCCGTGCGGAAGAGTACTGAGCCAAGGCCCTTGATGGGTACGCTCCCGCGCCCATCTTCTGGCCGTCTCCATCACGCCAAGTAGAGCTAGCTAAGCTTGTTGAAGCCCGCGAGCCCTTGCTCAAGCACACCTTCGGCTTTATCGACGGCAAGAACTTCCGGGTGCGTACATTGTTGCTTACATGTATTCAATACTTCGCTACAACGGTAGATCTAACTGCTTGTGTGGTTATGTGCTGCAGGTGCAGCAACCATCGAATGCCGATCTACAAAATGCCATGTACAACGGGTGGCTGCACTCTGTCTTCGTGACAGGCACCATTTGCTTTGCAGCGGATGGGTCCATCATCTGAAGCCGCCACAACTGCCCGGGGTAGTGGAACGACTCCGACATGTCGCTGGGCTTCCGCATGAAGCTCTTGGACCCTACCTACCAGGGTTGGCAACGTCGGGTTTCGGAAAATGACACCTGTATCATCTGACGGCCAATTCCCGGTACTTTTGTGGGAAAAAATGGGCCTAATGGGACTTTGGTGGGACTCGAACATACCGGTACGTTACTGCTCACCCGATCAGTTTTTGGACCTAACGACTTCAACCACTGCACTAGTGTCTGGGGTGGAGTTCTCTCTGAGAGAGTCTCTAAGGTCACAGCAAGCATCAATTCATTTCCCAACTCGCGTTTCACCGCCCACCAAGTGCAAACCAAGCATGGCCCGCCACCCCTTCGCCAACGAATTCATCCAGCTAGACAAGACACCAAGAAAAAAACGCTATAAAGTCAAGTGCAAGCATTGCGGCAGGGCTGGGGTCGTAGCGCCTAAAGTCTTCACAGGAAGGAGCGAGAACTACGTAAGCCACCTTCGGAGCTGCAAGTACTACCAAGCTACACTGTTTCGATCCGCTGCAGCTGCAACACCATCGCCGCCTCAATGGGATGCTGCACATGTTGCCATGTTCGAGAGCCTTCTTGTAAGGTACCAGCATCGCTGCCGCCTTTCCGACTCTTTCATCGAGTACAAAGAAACAGTCATGCTCCTCGAGTTCCTGTGCCCAGGAATCAGTGCATGGCTCCCGACACGAAGGCAATTAGGAGGTCCAATCCTACGTCAGCAAGCGGGTCAAAGTCAACTTCAGCTTGAGACTAGCTTGAAGAAGACGTGCTCGAACACAGGTGGGCGAGTGAGCCTGCTGTCGGATGTATGGGAGAATATCGCAAAGCAGCATCTACTGGGAGCGCAGCTTCTACTATTTGGGTGCGCGATGATCTTTGCGCTGGATCAAGTGGGGGCTGTGCATCATGGAATCGCTATTGCCAAGGACCTCGAGGCTTTGATTGGAAAAGCTACCGCAAATGGGTGGACAATTGGAGCTGTCGTCACCGATGATGCCGGTCAATGCGGCAGAGCGAGACGAATTCTGGCGCTGCGGTGGCCTCGTATCGCTTTCGTACGCTGCTTCGCTCACGACGTTAACAATCTTGTGAAGCAAGTGTTGAGATCGGTTTTTCGCGCCACGGCTCGCAAGGCAGCAACTGTAGTAAATGCACTGAATGCATCCTCGGCTAAATGGCTGCGCCTCCTTCACGATATTCAGCTGCAGGAATATGGCAAGACGCGCGCGATGATTGCGCTGTGCCCGACGCGGTGGAACTCGATGCAGGGTTGCTTCGCGTCATTATTGCAATCCAAAACCGCGCTGACTATTTTATCCTGTCGTCACGCTGGAGTCACCGAGGGTTGGCCAGCGTCACTTCAAGTGTTGGAGAGTCGTGAGTTCTGGACGCGTCTTGAGGAAGCAGAGCAAGTAATCCGACCTCTTTCCGCTGCTTCCTTTCGGCTGCAGCGAGACCAGAACACGCTCGCTGATGTCGTAGTGTCCTTTGCTGAAATTTATCGCAAGTTTGCTGCCAACGCTCAGTACGGCGAGGCATTGGTGACATGCGTCGAAAAGCGCTGGATGAGTTGCGAGCAACCGCTATTTATGCTGGCGCTGTATCTCCATCCGATCCACGCAAAGAAGGCCGCTGTGCTTCCCGCCACGGATGTTTCCTCACAAAGTCGGATCTGCCACTTCGCCGTCTATTACTATCGACGGTACATTGACGACGATGTGAATGGCTTACGCGACAGCCTTGGCCGCTGATTTGGTGGAATGTACACGACAACGAGACCTAGAGAGTACGCAGCCCCTGTTCCGTCATTTTGGACGGCAATGAAGCAGGAGTATCCGCGATGCAAACTGCCGGTGCTTGCTCTTACCGTCCTCTCAATTGCTGTCAACACAGCCACATGCGAGCGATTGTTCAGCGAGCTGGGCAATATCCACACACCGATCCGAAATCGAATGGACGCGTACAAGTCGGCCCAGATTGAAGTCATTCGCGAGAACAGTCGACAGTCTCTAGCCAAGCAAGTTTCATCGTCGATGCTGAAGAAGAGGCGAAAGAGAATCGTTTCGCCGACCGAACGAGATGCTGCTTCTGATAACGAGGAGGAAAGCTGCAGTATTATCGAGCATAATTCTGCCCCGACAGCGGATTCAGTCTCCGCCGCTCCAGACGGCGCTGCTCACTCCGACTTAGGTGCCACAGTTGAGGTGGAAGGCGGTTCGGTGCTTGGTCTCTCTTCGGATGAAAATTTGGTTGACTCTGCTTCACTCGACAAAGCTGAAGAGGAAGCTATTCACACCATCGAGTTCTGGGATAGCTACTTGAAGGAGGTCGAGATCGCCGACGAACTCGCAGACGCTGACAGCGAGAGCCCCTCCACGGCGGAGTCTAACCCAGCGGAAGTGTTGATTGATCCGTATGAAGAGATTCCAGCTCCGGATCGCTCGCCACTCCCAGAAGAAAACATTGCGACGTTTCCTCAAGAGAGTCGATTGAAAGGTATTCGAGCCTACAAGTCTTCGCTGGCAGAGCTGTTTAGCTCTACATGTTTTTTCAGTGAGGAGAGCTAGGTGCAGAAGTTTAGTTCAGTTCAAATACATATCATTTCATTGGCGCACGCTAGCAATATATTACTTGCCTGGTCTTAATTGTCCATTGCTCCTACGCTGCGGAACAGCAGAACGCATTTGGTGTCGCCAGAGAACCCCGCAGTGATTCCGCTCGCTAGATCCGACTTGTACGCTGACACGTACGCACTATTGATGTTGCGCATGTGCTCAGCACGGCCCAGCACCAGGATGTTGATGAACGTCGTCTCATCCGTGCCCATGCAGCCCTTGCCCGCCTTGCACAGGGCGTCCGCGTCCGCAGCCGACTTCACGCTCGTGTGGATCGACGCGTTGAACTCGGCCACCTCACCGCGCATGGCGGTCAGGATCACCTTCTTCAAGTCGCCGCTCAGATCGCCGCTCAACACCTTCACCAGGTCCTCGCCGTACTTCTCCTGGAACGTCTTCTTCACCAGCGCGATCTCGGCGTTCGAGCGCGCCATCACAATCAGGTAGATCCACTCCTCGGTCGTGCCTAGGCCCTTCGTCGCCTTGCGCAGAATATCGGCCTCCACGTGCTCCAGAGGGCTCGCCAGGCTGGCGGCCAGCAACGTCAGCAGGCGGCCGTAGTCGCTCGTGCTCTTCACCCACACCGTTAGGCTCTGCTTGTGCAGGACGCGGTAGCGCCCCCAGATCAGGTAGCACTGCTCCGCAGTCTTCGACAGCAGCAGCGATGTCAGGGCAGTCTCGTCCAAAGCTGCGCCCGTGCACACGCGCTGGATCTCCTGCGCAGCCGCGTCGATATCGGCAGAGAACGCCATCGACTCGACGCTGCTGCCCTCGCGGGCATAGCGCGCGTACAGGCTGCTCGTCACCGCGGTGGCGGTCTCCGTCAGAGCAACAGGACTTTCCTGTTCGCTCACAGCAGACATCAACGCATTCACAGTAGAAGAAGCAGGATCCAAGGCGCTCGCCGTCTTGCTGCCGATGGCGCTCACTGCAGGGCTCGGCGAGATGTTCGCATTCTCCTCCATCGACGCGCTAGCGCTAATGGCCGCACCACCAGCAGCAGCAGCAGCACCGCCCACAGCAACGGCGGCACCAACACACGCAGACCATCCCGACGTGCTCACAGCAGCAGCCATCGACCCGGACGCCGACGAATCGAACACCACCTTGGCCGCATCAAACACCGACAGAAGCAGCTGGCAGTACTCGCCACTCACCACGCTCTGGATGAGCGTGCGCAGCTCCTGGTGGTACAGACGCATGTACACGATGCGAGCATGCGCAGCAAGACTCACCACCACGATGCTGATCAACGTCGATTCATCCGTGCCAATGCAGTCTTCGTGCTCACTCACCTCACTGCTCTGACGGTCAGGACCCCCTCTTCACATCACCGCTCAGATCGCCGCCCGAAACCTCCACCAACTTCTCGCCGTACTTCACCTTGAACGGCTCCAGCTGCGCGAACTACTTCAGCTGCGCGAACTTGGCGTTCGAGCCCACCATTACGGCCAGGTAAATCCACTTCTCGGTCGTTTCCAGACCCTTCGTCGCCTTGCGCAGTATCTCGCCCTCCACGTGCCCCAGGGGCTCGCTCGCCAGCACCTCCAGTAGAATGGCGTAGTTGCTCGAGCCCTTTACTCATATACACCGTCAGGCTCTGCTTGTACAGGATGTGGTAGCGCCGTCAGATCAGATAGCGCTGCTCCGCCATTTTCGACGGCAGCATCGAACTAAGCCGCGCACAGGCGCTAATAGCTCTACCGGTGTACCGGTATTTGTGTCCCACTAAGTCCCAGTGGGGGAATGGGCACGCCCATTGGGCGTCCCAGGGAAAAAGGGACAGTCCCTGGGATTTTGCCAACCCTGTACCTACTGCCCGGACAAAAGGATGATTGTCGCGTCCGACTCGGCATTCCCGTGCTCGACGGCGATGGCTGGTCGCATCCTCACGCCACTCAAAGACGGCGATATTGACCGCATTCCACCCTCGCTGAGGTCCTCTGCACGCACCCTCCACAACGCCATCACGTCGGTCCGTCAGGCGGCCGAGTGGGGCATGGGGAGCGTGCAGAAGGTCTACAGCAGGCTCAACTTGCCTCTGCCGTACGATCCCCAGCTTCGAGGCCTCCGCTTCAACAATTTGTTCCGCATGGCCAACTTCAGGGTTCGCACGGTGGGGATCTCTCAGATTCGCACGACATTTGCGGGCGAGATGGAAGTGCCGGCACAACTATTCTGAGTGGGTAGCGCTGTCTTAGCAACTGTGTGTTTGTGAGTATAACGCAATATATTTGGGATGTCTACAATGCTTTGTTGCTATTCAGCTGTTGCTATAGCTATTTGCTTCTTGAGCACGTTCACAACTTACACTTTTTATTCTTGACAATCCTATTGATCGTGATGGCACTTTCAACTCGGTAAAGTTAGATGTAGTTTAGAGACGATGGGGACAGTATCTTCGATGACGTTGAACATGTAGAGTTGTTGATTCGAGTTATCTGTGAGTTTGTATGACGCTGCTACAACATGAAATCACCTGACGCCAAGGTGCAGGGCCAACAACTACGTCCCTTTGCTCCTCTCCTCCGTCCATCTCGTCCTACGCGTTCTTCTTGATCGCGTTGATCAACATGACCAACTCCAGCGTGCGCGCGCGCTTCATCACGCTCGCGACGATCGCGCTCCTCTCTCTCGATCTTCTCCTGGTGGCGACGTTCCGCCAAGTCAGCCTTGTCAGCGCGGTAATGAGCCTCTCGAGCGGCGATGTCCTCGCGGCGACGCTTCTCCTCCTCCGCGCGCCGTTCTTCGGCGTTGCGCACGTTTTCTTCGTGAAGGAGAAGGATGGTCTCGAGAAGGCTCCCGCCCATGCTGCTTGCAGACCCCTCGACGCTGGCCAGCTTCGTCTTTAGAGGCGTGGACGTCCTCATGGCGCGAATCCGCTTCGCCTTCGCGAAGCTGGCTTCGAGCGTCTCTTTGTCGTCCTCCAGAGCGCGCTTGGAGCCAACAGTGTCGCGGAAGGTGGTGAGGTCTTGCCCACCCAAGTGGTTCGAGAAGTTCTGCATCTTCGGGTACTTCTCGGCCTCGTTCTGGCGCGCGAGCACTTGGGCAGACGGCGGTCCGTTGCCGTTCATGGCGTTGTGGGTCACTTTGCGCGTTTTCGACGGGGCGCCCAGCCCACTGCGACGAGCGCTTGGCGGTCGTGCACCAGTCGATGTTGGAAGTGGTGCTGGGCGTGGGGTGTGGCCAGAGTCTGCAGGGCCATCGGTGGCCATGGCTGTGGCGAGCAGCTCTTGGAACTCGCCCACCGAGGGGGGGGCTGGACACCGTGGACTCGCTCGCGACGGAATCGTCGATGCCCACCGAGCTTTCGGTACTGAGTCTCGCCTGGTTCATTCCGTTGGAGAACTGCACGCCCTCGCCGTCTCCGTAGAAGCTGTCATCAGGATCAGCTTCGAAGCTGAAGTCGGGCTCGATGGGGCGATCTTCGTCGGCCTCGTCGTCCATCTCGACGACGTTGGCCTCGTCGTCGATGGCCTGCTTCACCTCCTTGGCCTTCTTGATGTGTGGCGGCATGTTGGGCATCCCCGTCGGCTTGGGCGTGCTGTACAGCACTTTGAACTTGTGACGCAAGCTTTCAAAGTCCGTCTCGGGCGCGCCACGGGGTGGGTTGGCATTGAAGGATGTCGCCAGACGCTCCCACTCGTCCCTGCCGAGCGGAAGCTCGGTCTCGACGAGCAGCAACAGGCGGTCAACATCGGCCATCGTGTAGTTGGTACTTCCAGTTTGCTTAACCATCTACATACACAAGTATTTCAGCGTTAGTCAAATTGCCTTGTGCCGCGCGTCGTCGAGCAGGACGTTGCGTACCAGGCGTGAAGCGCTTGGATGCGGAGCTTGAGGGCAGGGAGGGAGGATGTCTTGTGGAGGAGGTTTGATCGCTGCGAGGCAAATGCGAAAGTGAGCAAGACGATCGCGCCTAGCAGCGGCGGCAGCTAGCGCGAGGACAAGCCCTCGCTGCCATCAGTTTGGTTTGACTTTGCGCGGGTGCTGCTTTCGTGCAGCTTCAACGTGAAGCGCGCGAAATCTTCGCGCGCGAATTGCCAGCAGCAACGGGTACGTCCAGTGGGACACTCACGTCGACTTCTCGGCTTCTTGGCTAGCTACACATCAACAGTTAGATATGGATTCACAACGCTACTGACTTTGGTCACCTTCATTGTATTCATTCATTCATTCAAACATGCATGCCTTCCACAAAGCCTCGTACCTACGTAGTGACCAACCTCGCCGTAGCGCTCGTTCAAGCCCTTGTCAAGGGTCTTGCTCATCTTGGATGCTACGATGGCGGCACTCGTCTTGCATGCAGCGGCAGACAAACCAAAGGTCGTCGCCGTAGTCGACTGTCATCTCGGTGTCGCGCTTGCTCTTCTGCGTGGTCGCCTGACCACAGTCGTACGGCGGCGATTGGACACCTATTTGAACTCAGCGGCGGGCTTGCGTGAGTCGTTCAAGAACCGCATGAGCCCGCCCATGCCCTCCGCCTTGATCGCAGCGCAAACAGGATACTCCGGCTTCTCGGGACGCTGTTTCAGCACGAGGCGGTAACCACCGTTGCGGGGCCGGTTCGCGCGCACCACGCTCACGTGCTCGATTTCACCGAGGTACTGGCCCAGCACCTCACCCGGGCCAATATCCTCGGCAGCGACGACGCCAAGTTGACGGGTGCGCAAGTTGCGCCCGAGAAAGACCTTCGGCGACTCCTCCAACGCGTTGCCGCACTTGCCCTCGTAAGGGCAGCAATTCGCGTTGCAGTATACGTGCATGAGCGCGTTGCGGCAGCTGTCCGCCCGACAGCGATCCCAGCAGCCGCACGATCCGAAGTGCTGCACCACAGGGAAGATGGTTGTGAGCGGGTTAAACTGGTCACGCAAGTGCGCGACGGCGTAAGGCCACCGCGCCGGCACAAACGCGTCCCCTGGCCGAGACGCCAGCAATGCTGCACGGGGCGGAGACTCCATCACGAGGCGACGAGCTTGGCGGCCTTGGTCGGCAGCAGCGCCGTGACGAACTTGGTGGTCTTGGTCAGCGGCAGCAGCGTGACGGGCTTGGCGGCCTTGGTCGGCAGCAGCGCCGTGACGATCACGGAGGACTTGGTCAGCGGCAGCGGCATGGCGTTCTTCGCCGCCTTGGGCGACGGCAGGCGCGCGACGAACGCGGAGTCCTTGGTCGGTGGCAGCGGCGTGATGGCGGCTTTGGGCGGCGGCGGTGGCACGATCGTGACGGTCTTGACCAGCGGCGGCGGGGCGATGCATGTTGTGCAGTGTGGGTCGCTGGCGCGCATATGGAGCGGCGGCCTGGCGACGTTCTTGTTTGCCATGGCTACACGACATATTTCTAGGGCTAGGGAAGTTTATCAGCACCATATCCGTGCCCCGTAAGATTTATGACTGGCATATGCCTCGGCATATCTGCAGCAGATATGCCGACGGTTTGAACTATACTTATACTAAGTAAAAAGTATTTGGCAGGCACCCATTGGACGCCTGCCAAAAGTGACATACAATCGACATAAAGTGTTTCTCTAAATTCATCTCTAAATATAAATTGTGCAGAGGTCGACATATGTCAAAGGTCGGGGTTTATGCCACCAAGTTGCTATAAAAGGGTGCGGTATACTTTATGCAAGATAAAATTTATGTAGTTGCAAGATGAGGGGGCGAAGCGACCCTTCGTTTACTGAGGCGAAATCTACGCCTGACGAATATAAGATTTCTTAAATCGGCTTATGCGGAAAGTTAATACATTTTTGGCAGGCGTCCATTGGCTATACATGTACTTAAAAGTACAGCCAATCCAATACGATCTGAAAAATTGAGATTCAATAGAAATGTTGTTTCTTAGGTGGGCCAGAGTAGTACCTAGTTTTTTGTCATAATAACGAACACGTGAAGCAAGGCTCGCAACAACCCAAGAAACTAAGCTCTAAAGGCTGCTGAAGAAATGCTTACAGCTTCGGTCTGCAAACCGACGCCGGCGTGTTTGTAAATGTGGTGTAGAATGTTGCTCTAGCGTCTTTCCTCTGCTCCGAGGGGCGATTAACACGTAGTAGTAAAGCTACGCACAGCTAAATCGAGACGAGTGCGGCAGGTAGGCTTGTTTCAACGACGCTGCGGATGGTGGGATGCCTACCGTAACCTGAGTACTTAGTATGTTTTCGTTGTAACCTTTAGCTTCGAGGCTTCAGCTAGTCACGAAACTTTGACCATGGCCAACCTGCATTATTCGCACACTTTATAATCGCGCCCCTGAGTAAAAGCCTGAACATTTAAAAGTCGACATTGCGTGAGCGATTCGCGTACGGGGTAGTAGCACTGAACTGCACCGACTGAAGTGCCACATATAATAGACACAAGGCACGCCTCACAATGACGAAAGTGTTGGCATACCACGGTAGCACCAAACTTGACGTGGCCGAAAGAAAGTCAGAACACAGTCTTGCTATTCGATCACGAGTATTCTCTAGCTACAGGAGCTATTTTAGTTCCGTCGAATCTAAGTCATCGAGTTGAAGCCGACGACCATGAGTGCCGTAAGCGCAGCACCGAACGCAATCTCGAGGAACTTCTTGACGTAACGCCACTTGGACGGGTTCTTGGCCACTTCCTTGGCAGCAACCTCCGTCATCTTGACGGCCTGGGTCTCAGTAATACTCGCGAGCTGCGGGTTCTCCTTGACCTTGGCGAACGCAGTCTTCCACCTGCTGGTCGACGTGTCCACCTTCTTCAAGTGGGCGCCCGACTCGACAGCCTTGGCGAGCTTCTGCCAGTTCTTCGCGGCGCCAGTAGCAGCACCAGTAGCACCAGCGGCCGCATCGTCAATCTTGTCAAGGTTCTTCAGGTTCTTCATCGCGTTCTGCCACTTAGCAGCGACAGCGGCGTTCGAAACCTTGCCGGCGGCACCAGCAGCGCCAGCGGCCGCATCGTCGACTTTGTTCAGAGCGGCAGGGTTCTGGATCTTCTTGAGCGCATTCTGCCACTTCGCAATGACAGCGGGGTTCGAAACCTTCTCGACGCCACTGACCAGTCCTTGAGCCTTGGTGGCGAGGTTGTCCCGCTCTTCCTCTTCAGCGGTGAGGTCGTCGGTTCCCTTGAGGCGGCGAGAGGTGGTGGTCTTTTCGGCGCTCACGAGGACGGCGAAGGTGGCCACGACCAGCACGAGGAAGAGGGTGAGACGCATGGCGACACGCTAAGACGGGACTTCGCTGTACGAGGTGAACCTCAATTGATGGTTTGGCGCCGATCTGAAAATGAAGAAGTGTGCCTGCGTTGCAAGGAAGCTTCCGCGCCATATGGCCGTCTCGAACAGAACTGCTCGGTCTCGGGCTTTGTTGAGGGATCCCGTTAAAGCGACTTTAAGCTGCGACATGACTGAAACTAAAGCGACTTTAAAGGACCTTAAAGTCGCTTTTGGCACCCTAAGGTTGCAACTGTAGTGACCCTGAATATGCAATCAAATCCCAAGATCCTTAAGTCGTCTGGGCGGCAACTCAAGGAGGATGGATGTCACGAGAGCCAAATCCTCAAAAAGGCTGTTAAACTCAAAAGGAACGCGCGTAGTTTTGGCAATATGAAAGCTCTAGAGGCATGTTTGGGCTCGATGAATCGATCTAGACCACCCCTATAGGCCCTATGCATTTGAACGCCGTTCAGATCATGCAGGCAGGATTGAACGAAGATAGCTTTTTCAGTGAATCGTCAAGGATTCATTCACCCCCTCAGCAATCTCAAAGAGTGATGATAATCTGATTAAAGTCGTATTAACTACTTCGTTTGTTGAGCGCGATTGATAAACAAAATGTATGTTTGCGAGATTGTGAAATGCGAACATTCGGTTTGTTCAAAGCACAAGGATTGATCTTGAGGAGAGGTAGTTGGGCAGATGTTTGCCGAATTTATTATACCGTATTTGAGATCTCCTACTTCAGACACCTGATTATTGAAGTTGTAGCGTTGTATAATGTTTTTGTTCATTTTCAGTCCCTTTCGTGCAAATTATGGCCATATTCTGGTCATTTTGCACCTGTTCTACGCTATGAATTAGGAGATCTGTCTGAAGTTGGAGATCTCAAATACGGTAGTTGCAAACATTGTCTATCTGTGCTGGTTGACATGTGAAGAGCTTTTCTTTCACAAAGTTACCGGTAACTGTGTTACTTCAATGCTATGGAGGATGTCAGTTTTTCTTGCTTTTATAAGGTAACATGAACGGCAACGGTGAGCTACAGGAACTGGTGGAAAATATGCTTGACGAAATGGCGGTCTTCGAGTACATTATTTAATTCTTGTGATCACTACATAACACTTTACTATCGCGCGGACGTACTCAGTATAAGAAGTAGTACTTCTGAAGTACATGCACCCGACGACGTGGTCCATACGTGAAAGCAAAGCCCATGAGCATGTGCGCGCGTCCATGCGAGAATTCAGAGCCATGTATCGCGTACCAGGTACAGTGTAAGTCCATGCGATTAACTTCAGTGTTTTGAAAAGAAGTACCGTATTTGAGATCTCCTACTTCAGACACCTGATTATTGAAGTTGTAGCGTTGTATAATGTTTTTGTTCATTTTCAGTCCCTTTCGTGCAAATTATGGCCATATTCTGGTCATTTTGCACCTGTTCTACGCTATGAATTAGGAGATCTGTCTGAAGTAGGAGATCTCAAATACGGTATACAAATATCGGTGGAGTGACTTTTGGTGATTCAATACATTCAGGGTACTCCACGGCTAGTGTTGCGGGAATCTCCTGAAGTTCTATTGTTGCATTACTATTGTCCCGGCCAAAAAGGCTTGGACGGAGAATTCATTTTTGATTTGATGGTTTTTGACCGACCTTAACTTCGCAACCACTTGGCCGATGAAGCTGTGGGCGCCCTCGATGGAAAGATAAGCGTCTATTCCTTTGTATAGCACTAGGTTCACGCCCATAACTCGATTGGTATATTCAAAATTGGCTCCGTAATTTATTATTACCACGATAGAGTCCGTCCAAGGTTCATGCTTCAAATTTGAAACCTTCATAACTTCTGTTTGACTGCGCTTGAAACGCTCAAACTTCAGGAGCATCTTGACGAGGCTCTGGCCTTTGTGTAGAGGGCGGCTATAGCCGAAACGATGGTCTGAGAGCGAAGATAGAGCTGCTGGTGTGGTGGGACCAGTGCTCCAGACCCAGTTGCTGTTACATATCGATGTTAACATTTTACTAGTCGCAGTGATGATATATGGATTCTTACAGTATTGGGAACTCGTGTTATGGAAAAAGAGGATTTGAACTTGCACTGCATATAGGTTTTGCGAGGTTTCAAACACCAGCTGTCATATAACATCTAGGATAAATGACGAGATGGTGGTATTTTATCGTGATTATGAGCTTATCCCCAGCTGCTATCCTGGTTTGGCCAATTGGGTAGCTGTGGGACAAGTACGTGGCAGGCTTTCAATTGCAAACAAAAATGCAAGAAATAGAAGCATTTTCCAACAGCCGAAACGAACGGGAAGGAGTTCAGAAACGCTAAAATAGACCGCAAAATCGGAATCTACGCCCGATTCTACCCCTTATATCTAACTATCGTTATAGGTTTTATGCATGGAAGTAGCCCTAATTATTACTCAAAGTCCGTCCAAGGTGAGGTGTCCGGGACAATAACAGCATCTTTATGCCGGATCTACATTTAGTACATATTGCACCACTCTTGACACGACAGAGCCGTAGTTCGTTGGCCTCGGTGTCGAGATGTCAGTTTACTATTTTATTGGTAGATGAAACAGAACTGCCCCCCCCCCCCCCCCCCCCCGGTTAGTGGATTTTGAATAGGTTATTCTCTAAACACTCATTAGGGGGAGTCGAACATCTCAAAAACGCCAAAAATAATGAGCAAAACCGAGACAGATATCTAAGCAGGAAAGTGTTGAAAAAATGAGCCATTTTGGAGGGGGGAGTGACTTGTTGATCCCTCCTTTTTTCGCACTTAGGGAACGTTCGCCATCTGTCCCACTACAGATCCCGACCAGTTTCTTCGATAAATAATTGTGTGTAGCTTCGTAGTGGATACTGAATATGCAAGAGATATGTGATACCGAAGCTCATACTGAGGACAAGCTAATTTGAGGTAGCCCTTTCTAACAGCTTCGAAAAGTCAGAACGCATATTAATGGATATTGTATAGTAGGAAAATTCGGAGGTATTTGTAGAGGAGGGAGCAAAGAAGGGAATTGCTTGTATCTCTGAAATGAGCTGCTCATTTCTGAAACAAGCCACCTCCGGAGGTGGCTTGTTTCAGAGATAAGCAAAACATTGTCGAGATTGTGAGCACGGCCAAGCTCAAAACTTGAGCACGTTTTTGGCAATGTTCGACTCCCCCTATTAGAACTGGGAGCTGTGCTTTTGCATGTAGATCCCTAAAAGAATGTTCTGTCAAAAAAGTACCTTTGTTGGTACATGTTTCGATTCCAAACGCCTCTTGTGTGTTCGCAAAATCACAATCCTGAAAATGCTTCACCAGCAAATGGTTTCCATTGATTGATTTATTCCCAACAACCCAAAAAAATAGCCCCCCCCCCCCCCCGTCACATCATTGGGCGGCATACACAAATGACACCGCGAAGTCATCGTGATGCCGCACAAGGGCAGGCGCAGGATCAAAGGCTACGGCCGTCGGACTCCGACGGCGGAGCATGCTTTAGATTCTGAAGTTCAAAAGTGCTTAGGTAAGCAATATGAAAAAATAAATTGGAACGCGATAGATACATGTATAATGGTTATATACATCTAAATTGTGGCTTACTTGCTTAAAATTAAGGATCTGTGCTGGGTATATATCCATGTAGTACTGTAGGTGTAGTTCGTTCCCGTAAAATCTACGTACGTGTTGTGTTGTTGGAAAGTAAGCACAGCACAAAAAGAAGGTTAATGTTAACATGGTGCCAACAATAAAACGGAGGAATGAGCTCTTCATAGCAATACATCTATAGTACTCTTACTGTTTTAAAGTATAATACCAAGGCATCTAGAAAAATACGACTTTAATATTTAGTGGCCATTCCTCGCAATATTCTCGCCGTACAAATCTACGATGTACCGGTTTAATTATACTAGCTGAGCATCCGCGGGCGGTTACTTGAGGGGCGACGCCTTAAATTTGTACAATTTCCGACGACGCCCCCTTCGCTCGAAACCCTCACCTGAATTACGGGGTCTTTGATGAAGTCTATGTACTCACTGGCAGTGCTCGCACAAACACTAACTCTATACTTGTAGTACTGTCTGTATACTGTTTGTTACTTGAAATAGTGTGTAGTGAATCTGGTTGCGAAGTTCGACGATTGACTATGGATTCTGTACGTACAGCCAGTACCGATTCGCTGGAGGAGCCATTAATTTGTGCGCAAGTGGGGCAGAGCTACAGTTCGCACAAAGATTATCTGTGTACCCAACACTAGCGTTTACAAATTGTTAGTGTGTAGTGAATCTGGCAAACATGTATTGTTGAGCTAAACAGTTTTTAACTATTCATCGTGAAGGCCTTAACAGCTACTACTACTAGTAAAAAAGTGTTGAAGATCTTTTCACTTGTCGTAAGCTGACTTGCACGCGAAGTTCTTCTTCCTTGCACCAACCATGACCTCCTCAAACTACGAAGCATTAAACTACTTCAGCTACGGCAATGAGTAACAGTCCCCTTGGGCTAGCATAAGATACTATTCGGTTTGCAAGTGGGCAAAGATTCGGGGTGCAAACTGACGTAGTATGCAGCCATTGATTCGATTGAATACATCGATTGCATTCTATTGAGTTGAAACCCATGTCGGCACAATATCCATCGCTACACCTACACAATTCTCGTTGGAATCAGCCCCGGTGGCTGTCCAATGAAGAGTCTATTTTAACGCCGCTCGACCTAGGCACAGGAGACAAAGCTGATGAAGTACTGGGCTCCTTAAGGGGCCATTATTTCTACATATTCGCGATACAATCTGTAGAGTAGTCAAACGCGTTTACAAACACTACTTACAGCGAGCCATAGGTCGCAAACACTGGAAAGCATTTTGCAATTTGGATAAAAGCAACCTGTGTTTCGCATACACAGGAGTAATGGGCGCTCTATCTTGCTCTCTTGGACAGGAAGGCTCATTCAATTGATTAACACACTACCAACGCACGCATAATACAACAAAAGGTATGCATCAGCACCTTTTGGCCCGGATCTTCTCTCATCTCTAGCAAAAACCCGTCCCTGGTGATGAATTTTTGAGCTTCCGTACACCACTATCCTGCCGGTGTCAGCAAAGTCTGAAATTCAGTATGGCTAACGTGAAACAACGCTGTAGATAGATAGGAAGTCACGAACACAATTCACCACTGGCTGCTCCACGATGGGACGGATGGAACCGAGATGGCGAGCGGCATCATCCGCAGTACAACTACAGCGTGGTCTCCACATTATAAGACGAGTCCCACGGACGCCTCGCCGCAAAGACGATGGCGCATTAAAGTTGACCGGTACCGTGTACCCGATTGTTTTTACAAGCACTTCTTACGATGAGGCTTTTTACGAGACGATAAACTCTAACAGGTTTTTCGTGGAATTAGGGGCTTATATAGGACCTATTAGGAGCTTAAGAGCTTCTGAAACGGAGCAAAAATTGCAGTTTTAGCGCTTTTTGTAGGGTCGCCATAGTAAGCTCGGAATTCTGTTTTCTAATTCGGGATCCTGACTTTACTGTCTTTAAAGAACTGAAACGTCGCTTCGCGTCGGAATTGAAGAGGTTATTCTTGTTTCCACTATAGCGCGCACAATGTTGCTAAACCCAGGGACTTTTCCGTTTTCGCCCCCCCCCCTGGTGCGTGATTCCAAATGGTCACCCTAACCCATTTCAATAACTGATGTATCCACTTGGTAAAAAGGCACTAGTAAATAGGAGTAATAAAAAAGAGTAAGCTAAATAAGAGCGACATGATTATAGAGGCTTCGCCCCCCAAAAAATGGGCCTATAATGGAAAAGGAGAAAAGTGTTAGGATCAACTGCAGTCAAGTTCATTGTAGTTTTAAATAGCCAACCATCTTGTAGCTCGCTCATCATCCTCTGGGCGCATACTTCGCGTACAATTTCAGAGACCAGGGCGAACAATGAAAGAATAAACTTTATCGTACGTGCTTGTAGACATACTAACTCCCCCATTATGCTAGTCGAATTTGAGTATTGGCTACTCCGATACACCGATAAAAATGTGCAGACATTCGGCGCTATATGACCGTGAACTCGCTCAACGTAACTTGTATGTGATATACTTGAAGTATTACATATACACCACACCTCAAACCCCTCATTTAGAGAAGCCTGAAAGTTTTTTTTTTTCTTTTTTATCTCAACACGCCCAACATGGATTTCATATTTTTTTCGCTTACGTTATGTAAAATACCGTACGTCCTAGCCATCTCACGTGTATGTCAGCAAGACGGAATGAGTAGTCACTAAAGCCTTGCGGAGTAGCAAGGAACTCTTTTGCTTTCGTCTTCTTGCGTAGAGCCCTGGTTCAATCTTGATGGCCATCAAAGTCGGGTTCCAGCCCCACGCCTTGAACTTCGCCATGCGTGGGTCGTGAAGAATGGCTGCAACCTTCGTTTTGAGCTCCTTCTCGTGTTGCAGCAAGTCGTCGGCTGTCATTACACCGTACAAGGATCTGGTCCCTGATCAGCTTTGCCGCGTTTGTCTCCTTGGTCAGCTGCTCTGAGACGCTCCTGGTGAGGCCAAGCTCACCAGGATCGCCCTCTCTTCTTCTTTGTCGTCGCCGTTGGTCCGAAGCAATCGATTGCCACTGGCAGTACGATTCAAAGTTGTCGTCTTGGATAGCGCGGAAGCGTCTATGTCAACCGTAGCAAGAGAGTGGCAGTTGCCACAAGAAAGAACAAGACGCATGTCTTGAGCAGGAGTAAAGGGCTCAGAGAGGGCTGGAGGTGTAACTTGAAAAGTGAGCACCGATGGGGCTGAGTGGATGAGGTCGAGCATTGCAATCCGAGGCCAATGCAAGCAAGGATTGCGTATCCGGTTTGCGCTGTTGCTGGTTCTGGTGCTGCCTATCAACTCGCTATCCTGGAAAGAGCTTTGCAGTCAATTGCTTGCGTGTTCGTGAGTCTTTTTGATTCGACTAAAAGTCAATGGTATCATGGCTACATATGAGTGTCTGGATGACTGTGGACATGAATACTGTATGGTGGAATATGTACACCTGCAGTCTGGAGTTCACAATGTGTTCGTTCATTACCTGCACCACTGCAAAGGCCTCTTTTCAGTCAAGGCTCGCCCTTGCGGAAGAACTCTCCGCAAACCTTATAACCGCCGAAAAGAACGAGGGTGCAGTATTTTCCTCACGGAGGTCTACTTCACCATACTAGGGCAATATACCAGCAATTAATCGTACGATTCGTAGACCTTGGCAGAGCTTGGCTACCCCTTGATGTAAGTCATGAAGTATTAGTGTACGTAGCAATATGTATTACCAGCTCGACAGCTTAGCATTAAAGGAGGCACGGGAAGAAAAGAGCGATGGCAGCAAATAGAGTCGATCCTACTGAGGCAGTGTGCGCTGTGATCGCAGACGAAAAGTCGTGTTGCTCTTGGGCATCACAGGCATCGCACAGAATCGTGGCTCCGTTCGTGGCGTCCGCGAGAGCCGACTCATTGGCAGCGCAGACTGTGCAGGAGTTGCCCACGCAGTTGTAGAGGCACGTGCACTCGCCATTGAAGCAGCCGGCGTTGGATGCATCGCCACAGTCGACCTCGTCACACTCGGTGCCAGCACAGTACTTGCCATCGGCATCATCGTCACAGGCACAGGTGCTGTTACCCAAGCACGTTCCCATGTTGTTACAGGCTCCAGTGTCGCCCTCCGAGCAGATCTCGCACTGCGGCCCGCTCCATCCAGAGTAGCAAATGCACTTGCCACCTTCACAGCCGCCGTTTCCAGCGCAAGTCTTGGTACACTTGGCGTAAATAGCGACGATGTCCTCGACGCTGGTCGTAGGCAGCGACTCCAGCAGCGCAACACGCTCGTCGATGGCCGTAATCCAGTCGTCCTTCACAAAGCCGCCCGTATCGGCGGACTGCGGGTTGAAGGCCCAGTAGAACGAGCCGATGGATTTCTCCTCGAGATACGCCGACACTGCATTGGCCCACTGCTTGTTCTTGCTCTCCATCTTAGCGCCCCACGATCCGACCACTACCGCCTGGCCCGTTTCCTTGGGCACAAAGCCAAAGTATTCGTCCCAGAGATCCGGCATGTTGTCCGGGAAGTTGGAGTCGCTCCACCACGGCGCCTTGTAGTCGACTCCAGGTGAGATCAGGTGCGGACTATACACCAGTCGCTCCATGTTGCTGAGCTTGACAGGGTACTTCTTGGCTCCCTGGAGGGACCCTCCGGCCTGCCCCCACTCCAAGCTCACACCCTTGATATTCGTCTGCACGCCCTCCACGAAGATCAGCAGCCTCGGACACTTCTTGAGCACGGCGTTGCCGATCTTGGCCGCCTGCAGGTTCCAGTCCGTGTCTTCGTCTCCTTTGCCCCACGTGGCCTTGCCCTTCGGCTCGTTCTTGATGTCCATAGCGAACACGTTCCAGGCGCCCGGGTCGTCGCAATACCGTGTGGCCAGCTTCTGCAGCGCTGGGGTGATGTCGTCGGGCACTGCGATGTCCGGGAAGTCGGGCTCGGACGCCTCGATGCGGTGGCTGTCGAACATGACGAGGATGTTGCGCTTGCGCGCCTCCCGCACGATCACGTCCAGCACCTCGAGGTACGACTTGCCCGCCAGCGAGGGGCTGCCCCCGGTCTGCGTGCTCTTGACCGTCGGGTCGTCCAAGACCGAGTCCATGGCCAGCGGCAGCCGCAGCGCGTTGATGTCGTACGTGGTGAAGAGGTCCATGGCGTCGCCGATGGACGTGGCGGACGGCCACAAGCCCTGCACCACGAGCTCGATGGTCTCTATATACAGAGCCAAGTGTCATGGTCAGAATAATACTAGGGATGTTTGTATTGGGGTGGAGGCATTGGACGCACCGGCGCCGAACCAGTTGATGCCCTTGATGTGGAACGTCTCGTTGTCGGCCTTGAGCTCGCCGTCCACGGAGCGGAAGTCGATGAAGCTGCTGCCGGCGTCGCAGCGCGTGACGAGAGCGGAGGCTGCGGCCAGAAGCCCCAGGAACCGGCCGCACAGCGTCATGGGCAAGAAGGAGGTTGAAGGTGCGGAGAGGAGTGGGGGCGTGGGGGGACGCCTTACCTACTTGCTTGACCGTTGCAAGCTTCCACCGTTGCAGCGATTGAACGACGGATTGGTCTAATCTGTAGATGATTAGTGTAATTAGGTGGATTAAAGCCTTTTCGAGTCAGATAAAGAGTGACGGACAGCGAAAAACATACGACTTGGTACTGTAACGGACCCCGTTGGCTTGAGCGAGATGGAGCGAGGCTGTCCTGGACGGCTGCTTGCAGTTTTGTTCCCTCTGTGGGCGAGTGGGATTAACAGTAAATTATCTTCTGCTCGTGCGCGGTTTTGAGGGCAGCACGTGTTCATGATTCGCTGGCACTAAGGAAGTGCTTGCGGGATCAGTCTTTCGATTGCTGGATTGCAGGAACCAAGTTGAAGTGAACGGAGTGTCGGTGAAATAGTGCAAGAACGTTTGTTTTATGAATGCTAAGATAACAGGAAAGTATCCAATGCAAAATGTGATTTAGGGATCAACAGGTTTTCAACGCCGTTGTACCCAAGCTCCGATATCCCATAGCTGCAGATTGCGGTCACTTGACTCCATTCCCACTCCCACAAACGAAAGCGCAGTGAAGACACCAAGTTGCCCGCATTATGGCTACCGACAGCGCAATAGAGAACGCCAATCAGCTCATCGAAGCTTCTAAGGGCGGAGATCTCGACGCTCTCAACCAAATACTGGCGAAGCCGGTCGACGTTAATGCGGTGGATGAAGATGGGCTCTCTGCCCTCTACGCTGCCGTCGAAAATGGACACCTCGACGTCGTTAATCTCCTGCTGCGCAATGGGGCGGACGTCAACTCGGCGACTTCAAGCGGGGCCACGTCTCTCATCTGCGCGGCTAGGAAGGGGTTTGTGGACATCGTTCGCTTCTTGCTGGAGACCTTGACAAGGCCGACGAAGAGGGAGACACACCGTTGTTCGCCGCCGCAGTCGAAGGCCAAGTCCATGTCTTGCGTCTCCTATTAGACAATGGAGACAATATCGAGAAGACGAGCAAGGACGAGAACACGCCCCTGATCCTTGCGGGGCTAAGAGTGGCCAACTGGGTCTGATCAAGCTTCTGCTCGAAAAGGGGGGTGAGCATTCACCTCACCAATGAGCATGGATCGACTGCGCTTCTTTGGGCTGCAGACCGTGGACACTTGGATGTCGTGGAGTTTCTAGTGGAGAACGGAGCTGTGATTGATCAAGCTACCAACTACGGAGTCACTCCGCTCATGGACGCGGCTTCCAATGGCCATGTCGCTGTCGCAAGGTTTCTCTTGGAGAAAGGGGCTGCTGTTGACAAGACCGACGAGGACGCACGCACCGCTCTGTTGTATGCAGTTGAAGCGGGTCACGACCAAGTCGTCCAGGTGTTACTAAGCGGAGGGGCAACGGTGGACGCCCCCGACGCACAGGGGACTACCCCGCTCATTTTCGCCGCTGGAAAGGGCTACACCGATATCGCTCGACGACTTCTAGACGGAGGGGCCTGTGTTGATCTGGGTTCGAACAAGGGGGTCACGCCGCTGATGGGTGCTGCCTCAAACGACCACGTCGAGACAATGAAGCTCTTGTTGGCAAGGGGAGCTGACATGAAGAAGGTCGACAGTGATGGATACACCTCTTTGAGTTGGGCTGCTGAACACGGACAAGTCGAGGCTGCGCGCTATTTGTTGGGGAATGGAGCTGAGCTTGATCTGCCTGTAAACTCGGGAGCGACCCCATTCATCAGTGCCTGTGTCCACGGACGAGTTGATGTCGCTCGGTTCTTGCTGGGGAGGGGTGCAGATATTGAGAAACGGGATCAAAATGGACTCACAGCTACAGCCTGTGCGGCTCAGAATGGCCTCTTGCTAACAACGGCGCTGATTTCGAGACGGGCGAGCAACATGGATACACTGTTATGGGGCTTGCTGCGCAAAATGGGCACGTCGAGATCGTGCGTTTCCTCCTTGAAAAGGGGGCATCTGTCAACAGCAAGGGCCACAATGGCTCCACCGCGCTCATGTGGGCTGCCAATGAAGGGTTTGTGGACATCGCTCGGCTTCTGCTGACCAAGCAGCGGACAAGGGAACGACTCCGTTGATAGCCGCCGCTCAACACGGTCATCTGGATATCGTCCAACTGCTAGTGGAGAGAGGGGCTTCCATTGATCTAACGAGGGGCGCAGGGTTCACTGCTCTGATTACTGCGGCATATGAAGGGCATTGCGACGTCGTACGGCTTTTACTGGAGAATGGAGCGGATACCGAGAAGCAGTACGAGAACGGCTACCGAGCGCTCGCTGGAGCGGCTCAGTACGGCCATGACGATGTCGTCGAGGCTCTTCTACAACGAGGAGCTGTCATTGACGCCGTGTCGGATGACGGGTCGACTGCACTCTTGATCGCCGCGATCTTCGGTCACCTGGACGTCGTCCGCGCACTCGTGAGCCATAATGCAAGCGTCGACCTCGCTGATACGCAAGGGAACACTCCACTTATGGGAGCAGCTGAGAGCAACCACACTGCTGTGGTGGAGTTTCTATTGGAGTCTGGAGCTGCCGTGAACGCGAAGACAGTCAACGGAGACATGGCGTTGGGCTTCGCTGTGTCAGGCGGAGACAGCGACTGCGTCCGATTGATCCTGGAGCACGGAGGACAAGTGGATGGAACACTGCACAACGGCTGCTCTATTCTCCAAGCTGCACTTGCCTCTGGGCAATTGGAAGCCTTCAAGCTGTTGCTGTCTAGGGCCAAAGATCTAAACTTCCAAGACGACGAAGGAGACACGGCACTGCACGAGGCCGCGCTTCGGGGACAGACCGAGGCAGTGCGCTGGTTGATAGAATCCAAAGCTGACATCAACGCAACGAGTAACATTGGGTGGACACCCCTGATCATCACGTCACAACGGGGGCACACTGACCTCGCGACGCTCCTTCTCGACAACGGAGCCCAAGCGAACATGAAGACAATCGACGGCCGGCCGGCTCTGATTCTGGCCGCGGAAGAAGGCCACGTCGAAATCCTCCGACTGCTGTTGAAACACGACGCAGACGTAAACGTCAAGGATGCGGACGGTCAGACGGCGTTGATGAAGGCTGCGTACCGAGGCCACGAAGACAGCGTCCGCTTGCTTCTGGAAAACGGCGCGGCAATTGACGCGACCGACAGCTCCGGCCGAACTGCAGACGACATAGCTCGCTCAAACTACAGGTATGAGGTCCAAGCCGTTCTCCACAACCACCAGCCCTCTCCAATGGAGTAAGCTCACCTTTGGGAGGCCTCATCAAGTTGAAGTCGCTCTTCTGTAGCCATTCGTGACTGTATCCATATGTGCACCACTCCAATTTGATGTACATTACACCAATTCTATATTTTCGGTCGCACTCCTTCCCGCCAAGCAAGCAGTCAATCAAAGCTCCAGGACTCGCGAGCAGCTTCGCTGATAACTTACAGGCAGAAATGGGGGTCAAGGTGGGCGACACGGTGCTGGCGTACCACGGCGTGATGATCTACGACGCCAAGGTGCAGAAGGTGGACAACGGCAAGGGCGTGCAGGAGGAGCCGGGCGCCGGGGGCCAGGCGTCGGCTAGCACGCAGTACTACCTGCACTACCAGGGCTGGGCCAAGAAGTGGGACGAGTGGGTGCGCCACGACCGCGTGCTGGAGGACACGCCGGCTAACCGCGCGCTACAGCAGAAAGCCAAGGAGGACATGGCCAAGGCCAAGAAGGAGAAGCGTCTGGCCAAGAAGAAGAAGATCAGCTCGGCCGGCGTGGACGCGCCCAGCTCGCGCAAATCGCCGTTCAAGCGCCTCAAGCGCAGCGTTGAGAACGACTACGAGGAGTTCCCCGGTCCTGGGGAGGGAGGCAACAGCGAGGAGACCACCTCGGCCAAGCAGATCAACATCCAGATGCCCTTCTCGCTCAAGAAGCAGCTCGTGGAGGACTGGAAGAACGTCACGCAGGCGCCGCACAAGCTCGTGCCACTCCCCCGCAAGCCTAACGTCAGTCAGGTGAGTGGAGGAGACTAGGTGCAATGTGTATGTGTATGATAGGGTGAGTATGCTGACTGTTGGTTTGACGTGTGGGACAGATTATCAAGACGTACTTGGAGTTTAAGAAGAGCAAGGTGCACGAGGGCGAGGCGAGCGAGGAGAAGGAGTACAAGAACATTGAGGGTATCATGCAGGGTGTGCAGTCCTACTTCGACCGCGCGCTGAGCTCCATCCTGCTCTACCGCATGGAGCGCCGGCAGTACCAGGAGCTCCGACAGACACAGAGCGAGGAAGTGCCGCTCTCGCAGGTCTACGGCGCCGAGCACTTGATTCGGCTCTTCGGTGCGTGCTGGAGTGGGTTTATTGTGGTATAATGAAAGGAGTGACGCGTGAGTGTGCTTTGCTGCTTCCGACAGTGAGATTACCAGTGCTTCTGGCCGGCTCCAACATCGCTCCGCGCGAGCTGCACCAGATCCAGGCGCGACTGAACGACTTCCTCAAGTTCATCCAGAAGAACTCGGCCGCCTGGTTCGTCACGGACTACGAGGCTGCATCGGAAAAGTACGTGGAGCAGGCCACGGCCGCGACCTCTTCATCCTCGTGAGCGGGCTGTAATTGGGTTACTCTCAGGGGCAAGAAGTATGTAGCCATCTTTCGCAATGTCAACTTGAATTTTACACTTTTCGTACCTACTCGCACATGGCTACACTTCCATTTGAGCCGTTACTTCCTGCAAGTCCGAAACCGATGTCAGTGACGCACTGGACCTGGACCATGCTGCTGTACGCCATCACGAGCTGGCAGGCGTGGGTTCTGGCCGCGGGCATGCTGTACGCGGCCTTCCAGCTCCACTACCTGCCCGAGGGCCTGGCCAGAGTCGTGGCGCGCGTGTACTTCTACCCGACGTGGCCGCTCACGTACCTGTCGCGACGGAAGAACTACTGGACGTTGGTGGACTCGCACGTGCTGCTGGGGGCAGCGCCAATGTCCTTCATGCCGCATGTGGACGCTTTGGTGTCTCGCGGCGTCCGAGCAGTTGTCAATCTGTGCGACGAGTACGCGGGCCCCGAGAAGCAGTACAAGCGCCAGCACATCCAGCAGCTGCGTCTCCCGACGGTGGACCATTGCGAGCCGTCCCTGGCGGCGCTGGAGGCGGCCGTGGCCTTCATCCGCACGCAGAAGCAGCGAGGCGTCCGGACCTACGTGCACTGCAAAGGGGGCACGGGTCGCAGCGCTGCAGTCGCTTTCTGCTGGCTGGTGGCCAATCGGGGCATGACTCCACGAGAGGCCCAGGACTACCTCAACGAGAAGCGTCACGTGCGCAAGTCGCTCTACCTGCAGCCCAATGTCATGGCGTTCTGCAACAAGATCCAGGCGGCTAAGGCGTCGGACTCGAAGGTGTCGGAGGGGGAAGATGCGGACGAGTGAGATAGGTACAAAGTAGAGTTGAAACTTAGACGCTTGCTTTTTACAATGTAGCCATGATGCTTAAAATGCAGTGGCAGGCTCCTGTTTCGACTCCTTCAGCGTCTTGGAGGCCACGTCCTCCACGTCGAACGTCATGAAGCCTTTCTTGTGCATGCGGTCGGCCAGTTTGCGGCCGAAAGCGAACGCGGGGGTGTAGAAGCCTCCGGAGTCGTCGCTGCCGTCGCGCAGCTCGCCCTTGGCCAGACAGAAGGCGCACTCCGTGACCATCCGCATCGTCATCCAGTAGCCGGGGTCTCCCTTGCCCACCGCCTTCAGCTTCGCCGCCAGCTCGCCGTCCTCCGTGAACCCGTTGCCATCGACGATGAAGTAGCCATTCAGCAGCATGTCTTCAGTCGGTCCTTCACCTGGAGCAGGGGCCAACTTCTGCAGCAACTTGCGCGTCCACTTGAAGTAGAGCATACCCGAGAGCAACATGGATACAGCGGTGATGAACGCCTGGGTCAGCACTCCACCAGTGGCGAACCTCTCGCTGTAGATGAACCGGGGACCATACAGGTTCTTGAAGAGGTAGTTGGACCGGTGCACGACTGCTTGGTCCATCAACTGACCGGGGAACGCGGACGTCCAGCTCTTGGCCGTCTCGTTGTAGCGCACGGACAAGCTGACGGAGTTTGGAGCCACGAGCCCCTCAGCTCGTTTCTGGTTCATGGTCTTCTCGTCCGTCAGCACGAACGGGTTGCACGTGTCCGAGAGCTCCTGGCTGGTCTTGCCCTCCACCATTTGAATGACCGAAGCGAAGGTGCCTCCACTGACGCCGCCCTTGGTCTCCGTGATGAGGAAGTCGACTCGGGCAGTGTCCTTGCCATAGCGCTTGCGAATTTGAGCTGCAAGCAGGTACGCGATGAGGTCCGAAGGCGCCGAGTCCACGCCACACGAGTTCACAACGATAGCGCCGCTCTGCGCTGCCACGTTTTGGTACTTGCGGATCATCTCGCGCACCCACAGCATCTCGCCCGTTAGGTCGCAGTAGTGCACGCCGTTCTCAGCACACAACTTGACCAGCAGCTCGCCGTACAGCGCGTAGGGTCCCACCAGCGACAGAACCACCTTGGTCTGCTGGACCATGCTCAGCAGAGACGCCTCGTCATGACTATCCGCAATCAGCGTCGGGATGGCGGCGATCAACTTGCTGTCCACGTCCGGCAGCTTGAGCACGAGCTCCTCCTTCAAGGCCGCCAACTTACTAGCGCTGCGAGCCGCAAGCGCCCACTTGATCCCGTCCGGGAATCCCAACGCTGACTCCGGCTCCGTGATCAACTGCCGCGCCGCCACTGCGCCCGTGAAGCCCGTCGCGCCGAACACCACCACATCGAACTGTTTACCCATGACTTGAAGCGTGTCTTGACTGTTCTCTCTTGACCAAGGTGAATTCGAAACTGATGGTCTTCTTCCGGGGGACCGCCATGCCGGAGGTATCGGATACCGTAGGACGGACCTCTACGCGGGAAGCTGTTGAAGCTGTCAAATCATCAATTCAAGTGATCAATCACTACAGTAGCAAGTCCAAGTGGACAGACCGTCGCATCATAGTTCATACATATTGATTTCGGGCAAGACGGAGAGACCTGGTGCTCTCACGCACTTCAGTTCTCGTAGAAGTTGCCAAACCTGTTGTACATTAGCTCTCGGTCGTACTTGGCGCGAGCGCCTTCGTCGGAGAGCACAGTGTACGCGGCTGTCATTTCCTTGAACAAGTCCGCGTGGGTCGACGTCTTCGCTTTGTCTGCACCACAAGCAAAACAACAATAGTTAGGTGATCATCCACGCGTCTACGGTGCTCCTATTAGCCGAGGGGCATGCTCACCTGGGTGATACACGAGCGCCAGCTTCCGGTACGCCTTCTTAATCTGGTCGCTCGTCGCTGCCTTTTCGATCCCCAGAACGTCGTAATGCGTGCGGCGCTGGGTCTTGGGCGCCATGAATGAGGCCCTGCTACTAGCACCTGCACCGGACGACTGGTATCTGCTGCCGTAGCTGCTCCCGTTGTTGTTGCTGCTACTGCTGCTGCTGCCTCCTCGCCTGAAGTTGTCGTAGTACCTGCCATCACTCCAGGACGACTCCTCCCAGCGATTTGACCGCCTCTGGCGCTGTTCACGTTCAGCTCGCTTCTTGGCCGCTTCTCGCTGCCTCGCTTCTTCCCGAGCTTTGGCGATCGCCGCCTTCGCCTCGTTGCGCTCACGACGAACTTCAGCAGTCGCCTCCGTAGGCAAGTCGTTGGGCTGTTCACGCAGATACCGGTCGAAGTCCTTCACTGCTTCGTGGAACATCTTCAGCGCGACATGGCACCGCGCTCGGCGCAGCAGCGCACGCGGGTACTGCGGTTTCCGCTGCAGCGCCTCGTTGCAGTCGAGAATCGCCGTATGGTACCGCTCCAGTCCCATTTGAGCTGCCGCGCGATTGCAATAAATAACAGCGCAGAACTCCTGGTGCTGCGGGTCGATCTGCACCGCCTCCGAGTAGAACCGCACTGCTTCCTGGTACTCGCCTCGCTTGAAGCGTTCGTTTCCGTTGTGCTTAAGCTGCTTCATCTCTTGCCACTGTCGCTTCAGCTGAATCACGTTGGAGCTGCAGGGGGCGACCGTCTCCAGGGCGTTGAGTATCCGTACAGCTTCTTCGACTTTGTTCTGGTAGTGGAGCGTCGTAGCCCACAGCAGTCCAAGATCGATGCCGACGATCGTGATCTTCGCCACGGTCTTCTCTTTAATTGACCTGGAGTTACTCCCACCCCTGCCTTCAGGGCTTGGTATCTTCCCTTGACTCGCTTGCTGCTTGTCAACGAGAGAGTTGCAAAACTGGATGATCTGGTCGAATTCCCTGTCAAAACACAAGCCACAACCAAAGAGAGGTGTTAGTTTAGGCAAAGTGGCATCCGCGTAGAACAAAAGCTGTACGTACTTTTGGTGTAGCAAGATGCGGACCTTCTGGACCTGCAGCTTCCTGCAGCTTGGAGCAAGCCCCAGCGCGCTCTCGGTATGCACGAGAGCCTGCTTGAAGTCGCCGCAGTCGATGTACCACTTGATTTCTCCTTGCAGCGTCGTCAATTTCTTGACGGTCGCTTCCATCCTGGCGAGCGAAGCGAGGTCTGCCTGGTCGCTGCTGCTGAGCTCCCCACTGTTGCCTTGCATCAACTGCTTGGCAGTGTCCAGATTGGCTTGAGCGTGGGCGGTGTCTCCCAGCAGAACTTGGATACGACCCAGTCGAAGGTACGCGCGAGCGTACGTCGCGTCCACCTCGATCGAGCACTGACACTCGCGCTGCGCTTCTGAGATCTGCATCAGCATCATCAGAGACGCTGCTCGGTTCGCATGGAGCTTGGCCTTGTCCGTTCTGAGCTCAGGCGTATCCAACTGTGGGTCGTGGTACACGTTAGACTCGAGAGCCTCGATGCTCTGGCGGTAGTACTCTGCTGCGTCTTCAAAGCGGCGTGACCCATGCGCAACGCCGCCCAGACGCTTCAGTTCCAGCCAGTCACGCTCGTCTTCACTCTCCATCTCATCGTCGCCTTCGTCCCGATGGAAGTGCGTTGTTGGCGGCGGAGCAGACTTGGCACGCTCTGCGCCAACTCCAGCGCCACGCAGAGCTGCTCGAAGAATGCGGCGTGATCCAGCGAAGGCAGGACGAGCGCTGCCTGCGGTACCTAGCTCTGCCTTTCCAGGCTGACTTGACTCCGTTGTTGGGAAGGAAGGTTGACTGGCACTGTGAGACTGTGGAGGCTGATGCTGGGAGGCGAAAGCGAACGAGCTAGAGTTGCTCGTTTTCCCATTCTGTTGAGTTGTCGATGGGTCGAATTGGGTGCTACTGGGGGTGGCAAACGCACTGGCAAGACCTTTCTTCGCTGTGGGCCTCACGACATTCGGCTGATTAGGAGGCGCAAAGCTCGAAGTAGACGAGTGACTCTGGAACGTCGTCGTCGCACAAGGATCCGAAGGCGGGCTGCGCCCATACGTGCGGCGCAGACGAGCGTTCTTGCGGCTACGCTGGTTGTGCATGCCGAAGGGAGATGGCGTCGTGGACGCCGACGAGGAGGCTCCAGGAGACGGCTCAGGCTCGGTAGCACCGGTCTTGGGGTCTTTCCTTGGACTGTTCTTCTGTGCGAACATCCCGCTCCTCCTGGGACGCACTCGCGAATTGTGTCGCGAGGTCTTCTGTGCGTTCGCACTCCCCATTTGAAACCCGCCAGTAGCCGGTATTGACGCATTGCCAGCTGCGGCTTGTCCTGACACGAATGGATCGGTTGCTTCTGCCTGCGACTGGGACGTTTTCACTTCACAGAATTCAAATGGACGACCAGGGGTGCCGTTGCCAAACAGAACCTGTCCGGGCGTCGTTGCCGAAGTGGGGGCACTACTCGTTGAGCCAAACACACCACTCCGAGCAGGCGGTGGGTCAGCAGCTTGGAACGGGTTCGCAGTTGAGTTGCCGAAAGCAAACGATCCGTTCGCAAAAGATTTGGTCTGAGGTACAGCAGAGGGCGCCTTAGCTGCGCCATTTCCCTGCGCTTTATCGCTGCCAACACGGACGAACGGGTTCTCTGATCGCTGACGAGTAGCCGTCGCTTCCTGGAAGAGTGACGAGCCAAACGAAGCTGCAGACGCTGCCGTCGTCGTGAACGGTGACGCACTCGGGTTGCTAGTAGCCTGGGGAGCAAACGCTGAGCTTGAAGTGGCCTTCTTTTTCCTGCGGTCGGAGGTTCGAGTGGCTCCAGCGACGCCAGGCGCAAAGAACGCGGAAGCTGCCGTCGGTCCACTGCTCCCGAATGAAACTCCACTAGCAGGGGCTTTAGCCGTCCATGAGCTTCCTGCCGTTTGTCCTGATGCTGCACTGGTTGTAGTTGAACCCGACCCAAACGAATGAATGGATTCACTGCTGCTCTGTCGTCCCCAAGCAAATGTTCTTCGATTCTTGTAGCCTTGTCCAAAGAGAAACTCGGCATTCGTCGGTGTCTTGCTCGCGGGTTGCGCCTGTGGGCTTGGGCTTCGCATGTGTGTGTCATCCCCATTGGCAGGCCCCTTAGCCGTACTTGTTGGAGGCTTTGACCTTGAAGCCGAGGGCTTCGATGCCGCATGTCCGACAAAGTTGTACGGCTTTGGCCCCTTGCCGCTTTGTCCGAGCGTGAAGCCGCCATCACCTGAGGGGAAAGGAGCTGGAGGTGTGTGTCGCGGAGTGGGGCTACGCATGTGAATATCGTCTCCAGCCTCCCCAAACGCTGCCGCCCCAGTCTTGCCAAACGTAAAATCCGGCGTTTTCGCTGTAGACGCCGCATTGGAAGGCGTCGTAGCGAACGAAAACACTGGAATCTCCACTTGTGGCGGCGGGAAGGTGAACGCTGGCTTGGGATTTTGACCCGCATTGACCGGAGCTGGTTCACTTTGTGAGGATGGCGGCTGCGTCATAAAAAATGACGACTTCTGCTCTCCAGTGAACAGCGTCGAGAACCTCGGCGATACCCCCGTCGGCCGGTGCTGAGCAGTGGGCGTGTGCCTTCTGCGTTGGGCCGTCTTCTTCTTGTCCCCAATTCCAGGAGCAAACGCAGCCTGGAAGCCCCACTTGCCCTCCTCCACGTCGAAAAAGTTGGGCGTCTGCGTGTTATCAGGCTGCGTCTGCTTCTGCTGGTCCTCCTGCTGGCCAGCAGGCTTCATCTCCTCCTCTCCCTCCTTCTCAACATCCAGTTCTTCATCTTCAGTCTCCTCCGCATCATCTTGCTCTTGATCTCCTTCTCCTTCTTCTTCTCTCAGGTCCACACTGCGTCTCTTGAACGGGTTATCATCAAAGGCCGCCTGCAGGTCTTTCCAGGCGTAGAACACACCCTTCTTCTTCTCCTCCTTCTCCTGTTGCTCCGTCTGAGTGAGATCAATCACGTCCGCGTCCTCCAATTCTTCTCCACTCTCAAAGTGCTCGTCGAAAGAACGAGAACAGTTCTCGTCCGTCGTCTGCGGCTGCTCCTCGTCCATGTCGTTGTCCGGGTCCAAGTCGTCCGTGTCCACGGAACTCGTAGCCGAATCCACCTCTGAAGGAGCATAATCCTCGTCTTCTTCATCATCTTCTTCTCTTTCTCTTTCTTCTCGTTCTTCATCTTCGCCGTCTTCTTCTTCGCTGCGCATGGGGTACGAGAACGAGTCACAGGGACTGGCGGGCGCCTCGTCCACCTCAGACCACGGGCTGCCGTCCTCGGAGCGCGTGTCCCGCTCGTTGTCCGAGCTCTCCGGGTACTCCACGAGCCGCACCATGGTCGCCTCGAGGCGGCGCTTGCGTCCGTCAGCAGTTATGGCGCGCGGTTTGGATGGCTTCGATATGGGCGGACGGGGCGACAGGTTGTGACTACTTGACTTTAGTGACTTTTACATAGGTGCTTGTATGTGGTGGAGGTTGCAGTTGTGCCCAGACGTTCGTAACTAGAGGGGATATAGTGGACAAAGGTGCAATCGATGCAGTCTTTTCGATACGTGCATGGGTAATCTATGGCATGATGATCTCTTTTCTACGAGCGCTTGGGCTTCTTGGCGCCGCTCTTCTTGGCGGCCGCCGATGTCCGTAGCTTGGCGGTCTTTTTGCTGTCTGCGGGCGTGTCGTCGTCGCTGTCCAGCGCATTGCCGGCCTGTTTCCAGGCCACGTCCTCGGCCGCCTCCACGTCCGCGTCGCCGGTTTGCCGCACGCGACCCACCTCCGTGCCGTGCTGGTTGTCCCAGTCCTTGAGCTTGGCGCCCATCATGAAGTCGTCCTGCACCACGGACCACGAGCTCTTCTTGGCAGCGGCGGCAGACTTGTCCGCCGTCGTCGTCGTCGTCGTCGTCGTCGACTTCTGCTGCGAGGCCTTGAGCAGCCCCAGGAAATTATCCTTGGACATCTCCTTCACCTTCTTGTCGTTCTTGTCCTCCTTCTTGCCGCTCTGGTGCTGGTGCTTCTCAATGGCGTTGAACAGCGCCACCACTAGCAATAACAACAGCAATAAAAGCACCCACAAAGTTAGCAACTTATTCAGAAGAATTCTCTCAACAAAGGGGATAGTTAGACGCACCTCCTTTCGTCGCGATCATACGCAGCTTGCGGTCCTGCACGGCCGTCGTGTGGTCAGGCACGACCATGTCCTTCTGGTCGCGCTCGCGCTTCTCGGCGGCGCTGAGGCGCGCCGTCTTGGTCTCCTTCTTGTCGCTCTGGATCTCGCGCATGCGCGCGGTGGTGCGCTTGGCCAGGATGGGCTGCGCGTCCTCAGCCACGTTTTGGCCCAGGATCTTGCTCATGGCGTCGCCAAAGCCCACGGCGTCGTGGGTCTCTTCATTGTCGTCGCCCTCGTCGTCCGAGCTCTGGGGCTCCACATCGTCCTCCCCCTCTTCTTCGTTCTCCTCCTCGCCGCTGCTGCTTTTCTGGTTCTTCTCATTGTCGCTGGCCGACTCTGCGTCGGACGAGGCGGCGGCCTGCGCCTGCGGCTTCTTCTCGCCCTTGGACACAACGGACACCTCGGCCATGCTGCAACTCGGTCGGATGAATTGAACGTCAAGCGTTGTGATGGCCACCAACCGATCGGAAAAGAGATGGTGTGTAATACATAGTGTTGTGTTAATGTGATGTAAAATTGAAGATTAATCTTGAAGTTGTCCCGTACGCACGCTGCTACGCTGCTATTGGTCGACGGACGTTAAGCTGCTGCAACCAAACGCTCCGCTCCACGCCTCGCCCGGATCGAACGCCCGAGCGACTTCATCCTCGTCAAGGCCCGTATACTCCCCACTGCCGGCTTCGAGAGCTTTGGCGTCTCCTTCCCACCCACTCCAATGTCACCCAGGTCGTCCTCTTCGTCTCTCATCATCTGCAGCTTCTCCTGGAATCGCTCCTCCTCCGCGAACCCTCGGATCACCTCGATCGCGTCCGCCAGCTTCATGCGCTCCGACGGCTCAAACGCGCACAAACGGAGTACCAATTCCCACTGCGCGTCGCTATCGAACGCCTTCGGACGAGGCATGAACTTCTGCCGAGTCACGTGGAACTTCACTACCGGGTCGGGCACGCGCTGCCCCCACGGCACGTCACAGGTCACGGCCTCCACCACGCACATGCCGAACGAGTACACGTCCGACTGCGCGTTGGGCGCCACGGGTTTGTCCTTGCGGATGACCTCGGGCGCCTTCCAGCGGATGGCTCCGACCGCCTCCTCCTCTCCGCTCTGCTCCGTGGCCAGGAAGCTCAGACCGAAGTCCGTCAGCATGGCCACGCCGTCCTTGCTCACGAGGATCTGGTTGCACTTGAGGTCGCTGTGCACGATGTGCCTCTCGTGCAGGAAGTGCAGGCCGAGAGCCGCGTCCAGCAGCTTCCTCCAGACCAGCGACCGACCTTCTTCTTCTCTTGCGTGGTACAGATAGTCGAGCAGCTTGCCGTTCTTGGCCTTGAAGAAGTACGTCGAGCCTTCGTCGCAGGCACCGAAGAACGGCACGATGTTCGGGTGCCTCGCTTTCTGCCAGATCCGTGCCTCTCGATGGAAGGTGCGGCTCTCCTTCTCGTTGGCGACGGTGACAGTCTTGACCACGACTCGAGTACTGAGCCACCAGCCTCTGTAGACTTGACCGAAGGAGCCAGCAGAAAACGGTTGTTGGTCTTTGCGAACTTCTCGGCTTGGAATATACCAGTCGGGTTTGTTCTGCTGGCTGGAAGCCTTTAGCATAGTTGTCGACGAACTTGCTTGCGCGGCTTCGTGCTCCTGAAGAGCTCGCCAGCTCTCGTACCTGCAGTTTCTACGCGCGATCGCTGCCGCCGTGAGTCCTGCACTGTTTGCCACGCGCACATCTGCATTGTTATCTAGCAGTAAGTTCACGATCTCGTCGTGTCCTCGGTGTGCAGCTTTCATTAATGAGGTCTGGTTGTCGTCATCCACCACGTTCACATCGGCGCTATTGTCCAGGAGGAGGCGTACAATTTCGAGATGACCCTCCTCAGCAGCGAGCAATAGAGCGGTTCTCCCGTCATTTGTCCTCGTGTTGACTGAAGCACCGCTCTCAACCAGAAGCGTCGCAATCTCGGTATGACCCCTCTGTGAGGCAAGGATGAGGGGCGTCCACCCCATTACATTCGACACATTTGGGTCTGCCTCACGGTCAAATAACAGCCTTGCGATTTCCAGTTGCCCATGCAGCACAGCTTCGTGTAGCAGCGTGTCTCCGTCGTCATCGACCGTATTACTCTCCGCACCTCGCGATAGCAAGAGCTTCGCAACCTCAACATGGCCGCTGGAAATCGCCCCCTGAAGAGCCGAGCAGTTGTTGCTGCCGAGGACGTTAACACCCGCGCCATGGTCCAGGAGGAGGCGAATGCATTCCGCATTCCCTCCATGCGCAGCATAGCGCAACACTGTTTCTCCACTCTGTGACTTCGTGCCGACTGCGGCACCGTATTCTAGCAGTAGCTCCACTACTTCCACGTGCTTGTTCGAGGCTGCCAGCATGAGTGGGGTATTTCCATAGTAGTCGGGCGTGTCGATACCAGCGCCATGATCTAACAGAATCCGAACGACATCAAGCTGGCCGAATAGTGCTGTCATTAGAAGTGGAGTAGCTCCATCATCCGCCGGCTCGTCAATAGCAGCTCCGCTGTCCAAAAGTACCTCGACGATCTCGGTGTAGCCATTGCGCGTAGCGTAGGAGAGCGCTGTGTATCCGCCTTCGTATTTCGTCTCCGTGTCAGCTCCTTTCTCCAGCAAAAGACGAACAATCTCAAGGTGACCACTGTAAGCTGCCGAGATGAGAGGCGACACAGTGTGCTTCGACGGTACGTGGATATTTGCTCCATGTTCAAGCAAAACGTGGACGACTTCGATATGATTATGGGAAACAGCACTGGCGAGAGGTGTAAACCCGCCGGTCGACGCGTGGTTGATGTCCGCTCCGCTGCCCAACAAAAGTTGTACAACGTCTACATGGCCATTTTGAGCAGCACAGTTCAATGCGGTGTAGCCATCTTCATCGACCTTGCCAGTATCGGCTCCTTTCTCCAAGAGCAAGCGCACAGTCTCCAAGTGATTGAATGAAGCAGCACAGATCAGAGCCGTGCTTCCTTTTGCATCGGGTAGATCAACCGCAGCTCCACGCTCCAATAAAAGTTGCACGACGCCAAGATGGCCGAACTCAGCTGCATCGGTGAGCGCTGTGGATCCGTTAGCGCTCGTCGCAGGTACTGTATAACATGCCGTACCAGCTATTGCACATCAACTTCAAACTGTCTTTCTCTTGCGACGATACCGCTGTCGTTAACATTGGCATTTTAGAAAAAATCTACAAATTCATTCGCTATGAAGACTTGCTCAATTTATCTCGGGAAAAAAGAAGGTATTACTACGTCCTTCAGCTACCTATATACCAGCCTACAGAACCCAAGCGTGTCTCCATATGCCAAAAACTATTTTTTTTAAGAGCCCCCTCTGCGCACGTCCGGCCGCCCGAAAAACGTCCACGCTTTTTACTAAGAAAAATACTCAGCGCCTTGCATTGAAAAAAAAAATTGACACAACAAGAAGCAATAGGCGGTGAAGTCGTGAAGCAAATAGTAGAGCAGATTGTTCTGTGGGCTGAAGTTGATCGTAGAGGGTAATGCTCAAAGAAATTGACATTTTACTAAGTTCCAAGTTAACTTGGCAGATGCTGCGGCTGCGAAGCAGGCGCAGCAGATGCGCTGTAGTGAGCAACTGGGCTTTACACACACTACATAACTACATATCTGCTCTTAATTTCAGAGCTTCTTCGCGCAACGCGCGATTTTGTCCCAGTATAAGATATATTAATATTAATTACACCTTATTTTTATTTCTCAGTTTTGTGGTCTACACTTCCAGATTGGATATATACCGGTAGTGTAGCGTATGCGGATCTGCTTTTCATTTTTTCCCCCGGTGCCGTATATATATATCAATGTGAATCGAGCACATTCCTACCTCAATTACTTTCAACCATTGCCAATTTTTTGCAACTGCTTATTCAGTTCTGTCGGAAATACCAAATGCAATAATTATTCCAAATCATTCGAGCACTTCTGCTCACTTCAAACTTTTGACGCTGATCGCTAACGCCCTCATGACTTCAGAGCTCGGGAGCGCAGCCTCTCTTCTCGCTGCTGCGGGCGATGGTCTTTTCGACGCTGTCAAAAATGAGCTGGACAAGGGCGTCGATATCAACGTCGCCGACGCGCAAGGTCTCACACCGCTGCTATCAGCCGCGCGCAACGGGCATCGACAGATCGTCGCGTTCTTGCTTGACAAGGGGGCGGATATCACCAGAGCCGACCACGACGGGGACACGCCGCTCATCGCCGCTGCCTCCCGAGGCCATGTCGAAATTGTTCGTATGCTGTCAAAAAGTGGGGGCGATGTCGAAAACTCAGGCAAGGACGGCAACACGCCTCTCATCCGAGCGGCGAAGAACGGGCACTTGGAGGTTGTCAAGCTACTATTGAAACAGGGAGCCAACATCAACCGCACCAACCGATTCGGTTCGACTGCGCTACTGTGGGCCGCAGACTGCGGTCACATCCAAGTTGTCAAATTCTTGTTGGAGAAGGACGCGGCCGTGGACTTGGCTACCAATGACGGGTTTACTCCGCTCCTCTACGCTGCTTCAAGCGGGCATGTCGACATTATGGGGTTGCTACTGGCAAATGGAGCAGTTGTTGAAAATACCACCAAGGAGGGGGATACTGCTCTCTTCTTAGCAGCCGAACACGGTCATGTTGACGCTGTCAAATTCCTGATTGCCAAGGGTCTTGACATCGAGACGTCTACAAACGATGGCGTCACGCCTCTCATCAGCGCTGCTTGGAATGGCCATATGGATGCTGTGCAGTACTTGCTCGAGGTCGGAGCTGATATCAACGCGGTTAGCTCGACTGGCAGTACTGCGCTCCATTTGGCCGCTGGTTTTGGACATGTAGCCATCGTGCGAGTTCTGCTGGAGAAGGGAGTGGCTGTGGATGTAGCCACAAACGGTAGGATCACGCCGCTAATGTACGCTGCCTCGAGCAATCGTGCCGAGGTGGTGCAGCTTCTGCTGGAAAATGGAGCTGATATTGAGAAGACAGACCAGAAGAGCTTTACTGCGCTCTGTTTTGCGGCCGAAGAGGGAAGTCTCGAGACCGTACGACTTCTGCTGGAGCGAGGAGCTACGATCGACGAGCCTTTAATACGTGCGGTTGTGCGGGGGCACGAGGACGTAGTGCGAGTACTACTGGACAATGGAGCTGCGATTGATCAGTGGAATTGAAGACTAATATTCAACGGACTATATTTCGTATTTGCAAAGCGTTTATCGGTCCCAAACTCATCAGCGACGTATATCAGCCCTCTACATCACAATGGTACTTAGTTTTCGCACGGTGGTACTTACTGTAAAACCTGTGATTGTGCCCCCTCCCTTCAATAGTACCCCACCCCCCAAAAATTTAGAATCGGAGTGGGGACTTACGATAGTGCCCCACCCCCTAAACTTTATCCGAAAATTTGAGCTTTTAGGAACAATTTCAGATCAAATCCATAATTTCAAATAATTAACACTTGGCGTTTGTATACTGTCGTCGAATAATCAAATTTATAGTGAAAATATCCACTAAAGCTGAGTGTTGTTTGCACTAAGTAGTTGGACATCCCTAGTGCCCCATTACCTTTATTAGTACCCCCCTTTAATAGTGCCCCATGTTAGGAGGGGGTACTAATGGAGTACCCCATGAGGCACAATCACAGGTTTTACAGTAAATTAACTTTTGCCAAAGCATACGGGTATGCTTGCATCCTGGATACCCGTGTGCTTTCGACCTGGGGGATAAAGTTTAAGAGCGACAAGATGACCAGGTGTGTTGCGAGCATCTCACTAGTCATCGACAACACGGCATAACATTCTTGCTGGCGTGGACTAGCTGCCATCCATATTTTTAGCGTAACCTTTGTCTGCGATGGCTTCAACATACATGTACTTTCACGCAACATCAAGACCGTACATAAGCGGAGGGGGGCGACGACACAGGCAACATTCACGTAATTTATGAAGTTTCTCGGGTATTAATTATGGAAAGTGACACTGTACCAATATCATTACTTAAAATATACTACCTCTATATACCAATATATTTTCAGTCATATAAAATACCGGATGTTTATCGATTGGAAAAATCAGACCTCCACCCGGATCTTCCCTTAGCTCTGAAATAAATTTCAGAGAATAGGAAGCGACGAAGTGCTGGTCACAGGATTGCGATGAACTGGTAATAGGTTTTATGGTCAGTTTACATTGATGTCGATTGACCGAGTGTTCTCGACATCTCTGGAGGTGACCCAGTTTTGACAAAGCGAGAAGAGCATCTGAGACCGCGTCAAACGAAAAGGTGCTTACGAACCTAAGTACGAATCGCGATTTAACCGCATCAATCGAAAGCGGCGTATCTTGTGCTTCTTTTCAGCTATCGAACACTACAAAGTATTGAGAACTCGTGGAGTAACATAGGTCTGAAAAAATTATCTCCATTTTCGGACCCCCGAAATCCCTGACCTTATTTGGGGCGTGTGACCTCAATATTTTTTCGATTTCGACTTATTGTATATGATCGGAAAGCTCATGATAAAAGAAATCGAATAAGAGTGTTTTTACGTATTGTACGAGTAGTTTTCACTTTTAAAATTTTGATGTCCGGCTATGTCCGAAATTTGATTGGTCAACTTCAAACGCGATTATCTCGAAAACTCCAAATGGTGGCTTAGCGTCTTTTTGTTTGACGCGGTCCCAGCAAATTTTGCAGTCTGGACGAGTCGTAGACAGATCTACGCAGGGTTCGTTATTCGGTTTCGCTTTGAAAGTCGGCCGTCCTTTTAACTAATAGCGGTGCGGCAGGGCAGATGCTGCGGCTGCGAAGCAGGCTCAGGAGGTGCCCGTAGGTCGTCTATCAAAGTACAGGTAGAAAATTGATTTATTTGCTTTGAACTATACCTTTCTGTCAGTATCAAACGGTTATTCGCAGTTCGAAGAACTGTCGTTAGGCGGCCCAGGCGAGTTTGTCATCGAGTGACATTCTCGCGACATCCACCGCTCGGCGGTGCAGGCCAGTATCTCATCAAGCGACATTCTCGCGACATCCACCACAGGCCAGCACTGGCCCCTGTGAATCATCGAGCGACATTCTCGCGGCGACCCGAATTTGCAGTTTCGAAGAAGCGGTGTATCATTTGAAGTATGATACCAGGGCAGATGCTGCGGCTGCGAGGCAGGCGCAGGAGATGCTTACCGATATGTAGTAAAAGAGATTCCTAACACAGATATAATAAATATGCTATTTAAAAAAAATGCTGTTATCCTAGTCTTTCCGGTGGAGCTCTGGTTGCGTGTCAAGCAAACACAATATTTGTTTGAAATTATGATGCAGATGAGCTCAAAATGCGTACGCTATAATTTTGGCTGTTGTATCCTTGTTGTCGGAAGTCCATGCAGGAATCTTGCTGCTCCCGAGAACTGCGAACCCCCCGGACAACCAGTCCGGGTACCCCCAATACATGTACTTATGCTCTTTGTTTGTGATATCTAAGTAGAAACTCAACTGCGAAGAAGGCGCAGGAGATGCCCGTGGAGCGTGCGGATTGAGTTTATCAATGGCGATCAAAGGTGAGTTAACCAATCCTATCCCGGCCTTCGCGAAGCCCTAGTAATATGCGGTAGACCAGTACCTAGGCCAGCACAGTTCAAGTCGCTGCGAAACTCCTCTAAAGAATGTGGAGCCCTGGGTGACTTGTACGTGTGTCTCGGAAGAAAATATGCTAATGTGCTCCCATAAAAATATAATTGTTTCCTGGCTGACTCGGTAGTAAGTGCGCTGACGGGATATCAACCAAAACGTACAGTCGAAATGCATTCCTATGCGAAGTTAACGCTGTATCCGCCACCTGGGCAAACACGATGTAGGATCCGGTTTTTACTTAGATATCCAAGGTAGGTTGGTTCATATCTCACCGGCGAATTCTCGCCGAAGTGTAACCGATGCACCACGGAATGCGTAGTGCGTCCGTGCGTGATCTGTCTGTGCGATTAAACTGGATAGTCATGTGAAGGCGTCATTGCAACTATATACGAAGTAGTTAGCTAACCTGACAGGTTTGCACAACGAACGATGCAGGTGCAACCGTGGTACAGTGGGGAACGTTCTCAACGAACTCGGCGGTCATTTTCCAGTGGTGAGTAGGGTCTACTCGGCTATGGCCCTGCAGCTTGTGGACTGGACACGCGATTGGTGCCGTTTCTGCGGGTGATCATCGCACCTGCTACCTTGCCTACTCGCGACAATGTCAACAATCCGACACGATGGGAACTTCTCCCTATAATACCACAGGCATCGGGGGTTGCGACCACGTGGTCGGGATAGCCGTGGATACCGGATACTGAAAAAGTGGCGTTTGCGAAAGCGTCGCCAGATTGATTAATAATGCTACGCTGGCTAGCGCATGTTAATCGTTAGTGCTGTCGACGTCCGAGCTTCTGGACGTCGACTGGACGTCAGCAACACCTGGGTGAGGAGTCGTTATCGACGTCCCCTTGACGTCGCCCCGACACCCCCAGGATACCTACCGAATTAAACCATATAATTGGTCAAAATGATTATTTAAACGCCAATCAGAATTATCATAGAGCACGCCATGTCTAAGCTCGCGAGTGCCGCATTCAGGGAAGCAAGGTGTGCCACAAGTGCTGAGGATGAACAAGATCTCAAATGCCGGAACACCGTCCATTTCCTGCCTGAGTGTCGCTCAACGAGTGAGGCCTCACTATAGTATATCTACGGTCAGTCGCCTGCTGACGGCCTCATTCTCCAATCCGACTCAAAGATCAGTGCCTGTGAGCATGGAAGCTCCTTCCAATGTGGATGCGCCAGACTTGGCTTGGCCAGTGGCTAGCCCCCCTCCAAGGAACCGCGCAACGCCGTCGTCTTCAAAAAGCCGTCCAGCGTCGACTTCAAGAAGCCGACCAGCATCGTCGCCAAAACCACCTCGAAAAAAGGCAAGAAAAGCAAGACAATCTCCGACAAAGACCTCTCCGCGAATACCAGCACGAAAGGGACCAACTCCACCGAAAACAACTCCTTCAAGAGCCACTCGATCAAGGGCGACTTCATCAGGGAGTGCTCCCTCTCGACCGACTCGTGCAATACGGACTGCGCGATACGAAACCCGCATGCAAAACGCAGCTCCGTTAAACCAGTCAGCTGTCAGCCGAAACCCACCTGTGGAACTTCAAGAGTTCCCGACCGCCAAAGGTGTGACGATGTGCCCGGCCGGAAGAGCATTTGAGGCCCCTCAGCAGCGGGAGAAGGCTTACTGGCAGTTCGTCGTGTGCGTGGCAGACGACGAGTTCAAAAGCATTCCGAGGGGCAGTCTCACCCGCGACCACGCCAAGTGCTTTTATTGCTTAGACTGCAAGAAGGAGCTGACAATCACGAAGGGAAAGAGTGTGGTTGGTCTCCACATGCGGAAAAATCACGCCGACGCCTTACTGGCTTTTAAAGAAAAAGCGCGACGAGAAGCAGCTCTGGAAGCTTCAAACCAACTGGTGAACGCGTTCGAGAGAGGTGATGAATCTGAACAGAGATTCTTTGAGGGCATTTTGGCGGAGTGGGTCGGTACGGATTTGCGACCTTGAAGTATCATTGGCGACCGCGGATTCGCTAAGGCCATCAGGTTTGCAAACAGTGCGAGCACTGTTCTTGTGGTTCCGTCGCGGCAAACGGTTGCGCTCCGTGTCCACCAAGATGTTACGGAGCTTCGTTTGTCATTGAGACTTCTTCTGGTGAGCGACGACGAATGTGATTTCTATTCGGCCTCGTCGGATATCTGGACCTCCATCAAGTGTGAAAGCTTCATTAGCTTAACAGTTCACTACCTTGACAGAGCGTTCAATATGAAGGCGTGGACCCTTGAAGTGACGTCTATTCCCGGGAAACATGATGGAGAAGCGATTGCAGATGTCCTGTTACGTTGCTTTGCGTGGTGGCGTCTCGACCCCAAGAAGTGTGTTCGATTTCTTAGAAATGCCGCATCGAACATGAAACGTGGATGCTCCCTCCTTGGACTCAAACATCGATCATGCGCAGCGCATTCACTCCATCTTGTTGTAGCTGCGGCGCTTCTACAGAAAGGAGATGAACGAAAGAAGGCGATAGCGGCTACTGATAGCGCTATCACCGGTGATAGTCCTGGCGAAGTGGGCAGTGCTCTTCTAGTAAGCAACGATGTCTGTGTGTGGAGTGAGCAGTCTGTGGATACTGAAAACCAGTGGTTAGATGACCGGCTGGATGCCTTGGAAAATGACCCGGACTCGGACGACGACGGAGAAAACGAAGAGTTTATTAGTGAAGCTGATATTGATGCACTTTGCGGAGAAGTTGCCAGTTTTGTAGCAGAAGCCGAGAAATCGGCGGCTATGGAAATCAGCTCGGCTAATATGGAGTTGGTTCGCAAATCGGTTCGAAGCTTTCGAAAGCTGGCGGAGTACTTCCATCGCTCCCAAAAGGCACGCAATCGACTTGATGAGCTTCAGTCAGCACGGAAAGAGCCCTTAACAGTGTTCATTGATTGCCCGACGAGATGGAACAGCACAATGGCCATGCTTCAGCGATTTTTGGATTTGCAGTCAGCGGTGAAAGACTTTTTCCTGTATATTAAGCCGGAAGAGGGCGAGAAGGAGTTTAACGATGGATCCACGAAAAAGTTGAAGCTTCCAAGTACCAAGCAGCGGTTCACGATTCAGTGCCTAGTCGAGCTGTTGGCCCCATTCAGCGTTGCCACCACTATGCTCGGTGGAGAGACGTATCCTACGCTGGTATCTCTTCACCTTGTCATCGCGTCACTCAAACGAACATTGGACAACCAGCAAATGTTTGACATTCTCTATACAAGTGTGAAGAAGGAGGCATACGCACCGGAAGTGCTATCCACGATGCAATCCGTCCGCCGAAGCTTTTCAGCCTTGTTGAAGCAGCGTTTTGATAAGGAGGCAGACCCCGACCTTTTGTGGATTTCGTTGCTTGACCCCTACATGACGAACTCGGCGATTTCACCGCAGATGAATATGAGAAGGCAAGGGAGCAATTTGTCGGCAAGATGTTCGTGATCATGAAGAAGTCTGCTCCGGTTCAAAGCAACACAGCTTGTCCTCAGAGCCCCGAAAAGCAGATGAATGATGCTACAGACCGCGCTCGACAGAGCTTGCAAAGGATGTTGTACGGATCGAGAACATCAAGCCCATCAGTTGTGACGGACGAACAGATCAGGACCGACTGCGATTGGGAGTTTAGCAGCTATTTGAAGCTGTCGAGCGAGGCGAAGGTCCCAGATCCCAACAAACCCCCATCGGCATTGTCGTGGTGGAAGGAGAATCATCCAAAATTCCCGACTATTGCTGTTCTTGCTCGCAAGTGGCTCGGATGCATCGCTACATCGGTGCCCTCAGAGCGCGCGTTTTCCACTGCTGGCAATACAGTCACTAAACGACGTAGTTCGCTGAAGGCGAGTACAGTTCGGGATATGGTTTTTATGGCGCAAAATGGGGCAGCTTGAAATGTGTCTAGTTATCGACGATGATACCGCAAAGTGTATAAGATTGAATGCGTCGTCGTAATGAAACTTCTCTTCACCTACGTAACTCGTTCTCATCGTGCCGCTAAATATTGTATGCAGTCGGTCGAGCGGTTCTGCAGCTGTGAGCCGCTCCGTCGGATCCAGAGACACACATATCATGCTAAGACCACGATCGATTGCCTCTATCCTGACGAGAAACTTGACTTTAGCTAGCCCGGCGCCACCATGCGCGAGATGACCACCTCAGAAACTTTGTGGTCTAAGTCAATGCCCCGCACTCTTTTGCGTGGGAAACCACATGCAGGTTCAACTCGGGCAGCACGACACCGAGCAAGAGAGGTACGCGAGCGCGTGAGTCACTCGCCGATCCATCCTCACCTTGCTGCGGCCGAAGTATGTGGTGTGTTTCTCCTGTTCACACGTACTAAGTAAGTTGCCGTCCTCAAGACGACGCACAGACCCGTTGGTGAGTCCCAAGCCACGCCCACGTACTGAATAATGTGCGCATGCACGAGCGTTGCTATGAGCTTACATCCGACCCGGAGCGCGTTTACGTACTTGACGTCCTTGCACACTTCCAGCAGCAGTTTCTTGACCGCAACGTGCCAGGCCTCTGGAGCAGTTGATGAGTCTGGCTTTCGGCTCCCTAAGGGAGACTGGAAGTGCTGAAGACGTTCTCTTCCTCCGTTCAGCGGCGCGAGGCTGGCTGGCTTGGCCGACTGTTGGTCGCTGCCCCACGTCGTACAAGCCTACTTGGCGGAGGAGCCCGTTGAATCGACGATCAACTTGGTCGTTGGCGGCCCGGTACGGTACGACGCGTCACCATGAAGTTGTAGTCGTCCTGTAAGCGATGCGAGTGCAACCTGGAACTGACAACACATCAAGACACAGTACAATCCGCACAGCACGCGACCATGAAAGATATCTGTAACTACCTGTGTATCTGTGCGTAGACCTAAGGGTGGAGAATCCAGTCCCTTAGAAGGTGGCAATCGGGTGTTGCTAAGTTTGTAGTCAACTGCGGTAGTCAATCTTACTTACTTGCCACAAAATGGAATGCAAGCCGCCACATGCAAAGAGGCAACCTCAATAAGTGGTATCTCAGTATTTCGAAAGAGTGACCAAGCGGTGGGTGTCAAGGGGGTGTTGATCAGACGTCGTTGGCGGCTCTTGGACATCCAGGTGTTATTCTTCGATAACACCGGACGTCGACAGCACTATTAATCGTGCAGGCAACTCTTAAGATGGAAGGTTTACTACGGAGACGTGTTATTATATGCTGAACAGTGTTTAGGGATCGGGCAGCCCACTAATCTTGCGTTCCTAGCTGATGGTACCAACGTCTCGGGACTCAACTCAACCATCGTAGCTCTACGCTATGCCATATCTAAAGTAACTGTAGCAGTCGGCGCGGCGACGCTTTCAGAATACTGTACATATGGTACCATTTTGTGCCTATCTGGCGGTCACGACTATCCCGACCACGTGGTCGAGTCGATTGAAGTACAGAAAGGATGTGCTGTTCGAAGTGCGGTACTGTAATGATCACTCGCCAGCAGTAGATTGAACATCCCAGCACTTTCTCGTTCACAGGAACATCAAAATGATACTGTTGTCGGCCCGCAGATTCCGCCACTCTGCTTTCCGCTTGTCTGCGCGGTGGTCCCATAAAGGTACCGCAAGTAAAACTGTCGCAACAGCACTACACAGGACTTTTGTCATGGTGACGACGTGACAGATTCACCAACTGCTTTTCGACGCAGTTGTGCGTAAGAGAGCACATGTCAGACTTACACATGTACATACTGTATAACTGCGACAGAGTATTAGTAGTACATGGGACGTACATTATAACGGAATCATGGTGATGACGCAGTGATACCGCGCCTCCACATGTATTTCAAGCGATGTTTGGTGATTTGCTCTTAGTAAGTGCCTCGAAGTGCGTCGTCAACGAGGAATATTACGGCCAGTCACGGGACTTGGCATATGATAAGACGTACTGGCTAACTCCTGGACCACTCAAAGTATGTAACTCTGCACAGCCAAAGACGAATCCGAGTCCGGCCCTGCAACCGGGAAGGAGTGAGGTACGTTCGTGCATTGTACCCGTCACTCGTCACTTCCACTTTCACTTTTCAAGATGACAAGCCTCGAATACTTCAGTTCCGCGATTATTAACGACTTGGCGAACTCTCTTCATTTGCCAAGGGAGCTTGTTCAGCCGGCGTCACTGATGCTCGAAGATATTGATCACGAAGGCTTGATGGGGGATTTAGAGACGCTGTTGGGCCCCTCGATAGATGATGCTGTGCTGGTCGGGAGTCCACCCAGCATCGATCCATTCCCATTCCACTCGATTTCGAATTCGACCGACGAAGAAGAACACAACGTTGCGTCGCCCCAGAAGAAGCAGAAGACAAAGTCGGACGACGCCGTGCGCTGCGGTTAAGCTCGAGAAGGAGACTCTGCAGCGCGAAGTTGAAGAATTGTCGAATAAGCTGCACGAGCTTCAAGCGCAGGTTGCTCGTCAGAGGAAAATGGTTCAAGGAGACGAAAATTCGTTGTGGAGGTCTCTTGCCATTCAGGAGAAGCAAAAGAGACGAGCTGCTGAGGAGGAACGCCGAAATCTGCAAGCCGCAGTCACTTCATCCAGTAAAGCCCTCAAGGACCTGCGTAACTACTGCAATCGGGCTATTCCGTCGATAGCGGAGACGGCATAGCGTAAGACACAGATAATATATATCACACATGAGATGTTTTAGTTTGGGGCACTTGGACAAATTATCTCAGCAGTTCCTGCAGGACGTACTGTATCATGCTACCGATGCTACCTCGACGCGACTAACAGTAAACCTTCTGGGGCTCACATGAGTATTAGCGTTGCGTCAGACGAACGCGGCCTCGGTCCCACTAGACGCTCGTATACATTTACTGGTTGCGTCTGGCGAACCAGGGCATCGAGATGGCTTCCATGTCCGACCAAGTTAACTGGGGTGACTATACAATATATCCCAATACAATATATATATATATATATATATATATATATAGTCCGTCGCCAGTATTGGTTGTTCAGGCAGCGGACGGCCGCGCACGACGGGTTGCCGCTGTGGCTGGGGCATCAACCGGGCGAAATTCCAGCGCACCAAGATTTCCAGCAAGCACATGAACTGCTCCGTATCGGCGAGGACTGCCGGGGACTGGTTGCGTCTGACGAACCAAGCAAGAGAGCAGGAGATTGACGACGGGAACGACGACAAGGTTGGCGGCGAGAACGACTAGAACAGAGACGAAGAGACCGCCTAGATGAGGTAAAGGAGGTAGCTAGGATGCGGGCGCCTTTGCCGATCCTAGGTTGCATATTGTTTTTTTTTCTGTGGGGCCTTTGGGCTCCTTGGGCTGCTACAGCGGGAGAACCCCGGACGCGGAGCTGCTGCCGTGCGCGGCTCCGGGCGTAGCCAGCCGACATAACCGCTAATTTCATTTTTCATTTCACAGTAAACCCTTAGTTAAGTCCTTTAGTCGGTCCAATACGAAGAGCAGGTCGAGTTTGCGCAGCGGTGTATGCCACACTCGACGCTGGTCCCCTTCCTTCGAAGCGCTCCATGTTGTCTGTGAGAAATCGCATCGAAGGACACTTATAGTGGCAAAAATAATATGCAACGAAGTCCATGTACAGTACTCTGGTATGGAAAGGAAACAAGCTGCGTCCATCGAATGGACGCTGTATCTAGTGCATTATTTTTAATTAATTTAGTTTAGAAGCTAAATGCACTAAGTACTGGCAATCTACTTTAATAAAATAATCCGTGATTCCGATTCTTGAGGTTTTCATAATAACTATTTCAATACTACATGTATCGTATTGGGTCATTCCTGAAAACACAAAAAGCGATCGTTGTATTTGTGAAAGAAAAAGGATCCTGTAGCATTTTTTGCGACAGTCGGAAAAAGGCAGGATGCTGGTTGCAACAAGGAGGTTAACCTATTGAGCGTAATAATATAAAAAATAGGCTAACTAAAAGGATATCAATTTTACCGGCTTCTGTGATAATGGTTCTCGATGTCTGGTCCGAGTGTAAACACTTGTAGCGGCGTGTTATATCAACCTAGTAGTGTGATAGTACCTCCGCGTTTATCGTGGGCATGCAGGTAAGCCGGTGAAATGCTGGGGGACTGTAAGCGGTTAGGGGTGAAGCATTAGCATGGGGCTTCCGGCTGGACCGAGGAGCAGTGCGGGGCTTATTGGTGGCGGACGGCCTTTCATTTATTTTGCAAAATGCTGTCTTCTGCAGCTTTCGCCCTCATGTTAAGGCGCCGCCGCCGTATGACACGCGCAGCGTCCGGCCAGCGCCGTCACCAGCGTCGAATCACCCGAAGGGCACTGTTACCGCCATACATGTCAGCGTTTCAGTGGCTGTATGGGTCTGGGTGTAACCAGTCCCTAATTAGACTCACGAGATTCAACCACACTGGGTTTCGCTACTTGTTAGTCCGCTTTGAGCCGCTTTACTACTCATACTCACCCTGGATTATTGTAAGGCTAGCTCAGAGTAACAGACGTGGCCGGCCTCGCTCAATGACCGCTCAGGAGTGCTTGGGCTTAGTACTGGCGTGAGGGCGCTCCGCAGGACCGACCACATTTCTCAGTCTGGTGTTTGGTGTTACTACATCCGTGATGTCCCTGTTTCTGCGTTTCGGAAGGCGCCTTTTGGTGCTGCTGCTGAGATCGGATGCCAAGGCCCAAGTGAAGATGCCCAATTTGGATCAAGTCCTCAGCCTTCAAGACGCGATCGCCGTGAAGTACCCGCCTATGAGCTCTGTGTATGCGGTAATGGATGGACGCAAGCTACGGCTACAAGCTTCCGGCCGTTCTGAGATTCAGAATATGTTCTACAATGGCTGGACTCATGACCACTACGTCAGCAGCGTCTTCGTGTTTTCCCCGGACGGTCTCGTGATTGCGTGTGCCCTCAGTGCGCCTGGGTGTATGCATGACTCTCAAATTGCTGAGTGGGGAAACGTGTATACGAAGCTGGACAAGTTTTTCGCGTCGACTGGTGGGCGCGTGGTAGTGGACTCGGCGTTTTCGAAGACCACCTACGACTTTTTGCTGAAGACAGGTGAAGACATTGTGTTACCTACGGCTATTGGCACACAAGTGACATCGCTTCGACAGTCAGCAGAGTGGGAAATGCGCGCTCTACAAGCCGCGTTTCTGCGTCTGAAGGACAGACTCGCGTACGAAGAGAGAGGAGAAAGGAAGTGCATCTTGTACTCGACTGTCCTCTTGTTCAACCTTCGCACCCGACTAGTTGGTCTCAATCAGATCTTAACCACGTTCTACGCTAAAAGCATCGAGCGAACGGCTAATGAAATGTTTGACCTCTAACTCTACCGAGTTACTCGCGTGGCCTAACCGTAGCGCCGCGCATTGTCATCATCATCTGCATCAGCTGGTCATGGCGGCGATCCGCATCCTCACGGCGTGCGCGTTCCTCTTGGCGTTCTTGATCTCGCTGAACGCGTTCTTCTTCCCGGCGACGGCGCTCTTCCTCACGCCAAAGCCGCTCCTCTTCCCGGCGGACACGCTCATCGGCTTGACTCTGGAAAATCTGCATCCTCATCAACTCCATGATATCCTCGTCTCCGCCGTGGGCAAGTGGAGGTAGTTGGCGACCGACGAGCGGGCGTGGCGTGCTAGGTGCAGGCGCGCCAAGCGGGATCTGTCGGGTTGGCGTTGCAGCGTTGAGGTGACCAGGTTCATGCGTGAAGTCGTGTCCATCAAGACGCCTGGGAACGCTTGGAGATCTTGGGGCCAGCTCGAAGTCGGCGGTCGGCGTCGAGGCAGGACCCGCTGGATTTTCCGGAGCTTGAGCGAATTGATGCCCCGAGTCCGCAGTGATACCGAGGTCCGCCTCCGCCACGTCGTCTCCTTCACCGATGTCAGCACGCTGGGTCATCATGAATCGAACACGCTTCGCCGCACGCACCTCCAGCGGGCAGGTAGGGTTCCCCGTGGGAATTCATGAGCGACACAAGGCGGCAAACTTCCGGCGGAGGGAGTCCACGGTGCGGTTGTTGGCTCGGAAGTGCTGGTTGTGGATGGAGAGGACTAACTCCCACTCGTCACGCCCCAGTGGCAAGTGGTCCTCCATCGTCTCGAGGAAGCTCGACACTTCTTCCCTGCTGAAGCCAGCACCTCGGCCGGCAGCAGCAGGGCGTTCTTGGCGAGGTGTGCGGGCACTTGACGGCGTAGACTGGGTGGTCATGAAGAAGAGAACGAGCGTGAAGGCAATATAAGATGGCGGAGGATTTTGAATGGAGCGGGACCACGTTGCTACTTACAGATACACTCTTAATCTGCAACCAAAGTGGTAATATTTTTCTCCGTGGAGATCAGAACGTCGAGTAAATTGGCGACGCAAATGCTTCATAGACCGAACGAATGTGAGTCACAAATCTAAAATATGTTTTCAGGAATGACCCATTATTGGGGTCATTTAAGCCATAAAAAGAGCATTTCAGGCATCTAAATGACCCCATGGAATGATTCAAGTCGTGGTGTCGTGAAGTCTTCAAACGATGCTGATCTCCTCGTTTCGACCATGCTATATGTGCATCATAATACTGCTGCGCACCAACCAAAAACCACGCGCAGAATAGCTAGATACGGTTAGAAATTTTAACCTGAATCGAACACAGAATCAGAACTATTGTAAAAGCCGGTCGGAATGTCCACACCTTATGAATATAAAACTGACTCGAACGCTAATCATGTCTTTAATTGGGAGTGGCCAATCGTGCCGGATTAAGGTTCATGTTCCACTAGCCGAGCGCCGCCGCTACGCGGCGGTAATTGTGTGGTTAAGTAGTACCGTAGTGAGGGCCGTCCACCTCCGCTTCGCTTCGGTGGGCTTCTATCCGTGTTGAATATCGACAGTGGGCATGTATAAATGTATCTTTGTCGGTGGGAGTACTGTAGAGTTACTTGGTTGATATCAGTTTAATTGCTATCCCTGCGTAGGAGTTACAGGTATTGTCAGTAGATGTACCTGTGCGTAGCAAAGTAGAACTTTATGTATTGTACGGTACGATGTTGTAAACCGCGTCCACGCCGGTGCAATTATAATAGTTAACACGACTACAAAGTCGCCTCGGAGTACATATCCAAAGTAGACAGTGGTAGAAATAAACTTTGGCGTGAGCTACATGTCGTGCCGTGGTGGAACGATATGGTATTGGTATCTACCGTGTGCTTGGTTAAATCTACTTGACGCTGAGATCGCTAACTATGCGATGTTATCGCTCACTACCATATCAATATCAATGTCGTAGCCTGTTTTTAGATAACCAAACATCGCTACAGCGCTACTATTATACTCAGAAGTAGAGTGGGCTAGTACCCGATGCACTATCCGGTAACATTATCTAAGGTGGAATGCTGGAGTAGAGTGTAGCCGGATAAAGGTGCAAGAAGTTGCTTTGTACCGATCTTAATCAATCTGTGCATGGCTTGATGTTAAAATCTGCAGTGTCCTGCGTTGATAGCGATAGCGTTGGCTCTGCCAAGCGCTTAAATGCCAGGCTGGTGTGCCCCCGTTCGAGGGCACACCAGCCTGGCATTTAAGATAGCAACGATGATAGAGCAGGCCATAAGTGCTCCTATTACTATCTGACCTTTTGCATAAGTACTCATGTAAGCACCAACATAACCAATATCCGAGTACAGTATCGCACCCAACCGTAGGCCGTTCAACTGACTAACCAGACAGCTACATATCCATTGGCTGGTATCCAAGGCGTTGCCCACCAAGGTCACATCGACCAGTACGAAGACAATGACAAGAAATGGGAGGGATTCAGTCTTTGGCCGAGTAAATGTATGCCGATGTTTCACTTTGTATGTACCGTACCAGCCTCCACGTTAACATTTTGCTGGCACAACGTCTTTGCTGAGACAACTCTGCAGCCACATTGTTGGTAAGACGAGTTTGTTGTCTTGCTTCCACCAGAACGCATGTTTTCATCCGACCAAAAATATACAAAATCACATATAAAATGCCAGGTCCGTTCTGTATCCGACCCATTTGAGAATCTACCATCGTTGCCTCTAGACTGTGTAAGCCAAGCATTCCGCGAGCTGAGCGGGAGCACTGCTAGCGGGAACGAGCACGAGCAGCTAAAACCTCATGAGCGCTCGCGGATCTGTAGCTGCTCACATTAAATCGACTTTAAGAGGGGAGCGCTAAAGTGGGGCTGTTGCAGCTCCACGCACTGACTGGATAATAAAAAATACTTCAAAATGAGCGACTTAGACCACTTTTCATGCTGGTAGGGATACCATCGGCTTCTGTGGTTACTGTTGTCTACGGTCACACTCCATATTTTGTCATTGGACACACCCGTCGAGCGTAAAGTTGCCACAAAGTTGAGCCATTTTAGCCTATCAGTTCCTCCTTGAACGAGCTGCTAGTTGGTGTCGCACTTATCCGAGAGAGCAGCAGAGCCCCGCTCGCGATTTGAAGCGAGCGCGGTGTTTTTCGCTCGCTCGCACACCTGCTCGTGGGGTGCTTGGTGTAAGCTGCGTTGGTACGCAGGTAAACAGGCTGTGCCGGCCCGGCCCGCTTCTCCATGGCGATGATTTACGACGTGGAGCGTGCATTTCCATACCCTGGTACCATACTTCGTAAAATGTATCTCCCTAGGTGTCGGTTGCGAGGTCGCGTAGCCGCCGCAAACCCGCGCGGTATTTGCGGAGGCGGGCCCAGCACCGAGCATTCCAGCGAGCGGACACGTTGCCACAACTCGGAGTTAGTTTTCTTTATACGGGGGTCTGGGGATGCAACCCCCAAAATGCCTAGAATGCATGAAACCCGACCAAAGATCAGGTCCGTTCTGTAATCGATAGGTTACCGCGACGATTCCTACTCGCACACTGGCTCTCACTGCTTGTGCACACAAATTGGGCTAGGTGTACGGCTACATATGCTGAATGTGCACTACAGACCATCCGAGTCTCGGCTTGCAAGCCACAGCCATGAGCACGGGCTGTAGCCTCCTCTCTACTACACACACCGCCCACGTTGCAGACGTGATAGCAGTACTCTCTCCCTTGTAGCAACCGATGTGCCCGCGTGGGAGGAGCTTCCGAGTATTGCATACGATAGTTTCTCTAATTCTGCTTCCGCACTCAAAGACCGTGCACTACAGCGCATCGTGCAGCTCGTTGACGGGACTGCCAACGTGAACCAGAGCTGGGCAAAATCGTATCGCGATCGTAAGATTGAAAGATATTGACGCTTACGATCTTCCTGTCCATATTGATTGCAATCTCCTTTTCCGTGATTGCAATGATTGGCTCCGGTAGAACTCGGAGCCAATCAGCACCAAAACCAATTGATTCCGCCAATAAGATTGTCAGAATCGAGCCAAAGGAAGAAAACCAGTCGTTGGTGCAGCCGTATGGTGCAATGCGCGCCAAACGCTGAAGTATACCCGCGCACTGCAACCATAAGCCCTCTTCTAGCCCTGCATTATTAGCCAATTCAATCCCTGGTACTCAATCAGAACTCCATCGACATGAAGAACGTCGACATCGTCAGCGTCCTGTTCAAGAATTCCACAGCCACCCATCGCACGTGCTGCGTTTGCGGGGCCGTCCTAGCGCAACTGAAGCACGCGGGGTACAAGAACCTGATCTCACATCTTCAATGCCACCACCACGGCTACAAGGAAGCCGTAGCAACATGCATCAAGAACGCTTGTGCCCCCACGGCCAGCATGTTTGCTCCAAGGATGCCGCCAACACGTACGGCTGGACCAAATCGTGGCTCTGAAGAACTCCCCTTTGCGCACGTGGACGATCCAATGATTCGTGACGCTGTCCGCTTCAAGTCAATGGGCTGCTTCCGGCTGAAACGCTTCGAGGACCTGCAGCGCTTTCTCCACTTGTTCGTGGACGACTGCGACGTTGAACGGGGAGAAGATGACGACGGCGAGGCTGACGAGGTGCCTGGCAGCGACAACATCACCTGGTTGCGCCGGATCCCGATGGTGGTTCTGATACCTTCAGCAGGAGAGCAGAGGAAAATCGATGAGCTACTAGACGGAATGACGGCGCTCGACGTGATCACGACTCGACTTAAACACCAGGACATCACCATTACCACGGTTCGAGATATGCTCGACGTTGTTATGGAAGAGCATGAGGGTTTGGATGGCTATCTAGTTGTAAATGGGCAAAATCTTGAATTCCCCGACTTTGAAGATGGCGTTGTAAAAGTGCAAACTGCCTCGGAGATGTCACAGCACACGAGTGCAAACTGCCTCGGAGATGTCACAGCTCACGGCTGAGCGAAAGGCTGTTTCGCGCTTGTTGCGTTCGCAACACTCGACAGCTCCCCAACCCATCGACGCGCCTCCGGTAGCTTGATCGAAGCGAAAGCACGCTACCCAAGAGCTCGAGAACGCGCTGCCCAAGAAGGCTCGCCGTCGAACTTCTAATGCGTCGAAGTACGTTGAAACGGGGTGGATTCCTGCTACTTCAGTAGTGGTAAAGCGTTTTTCTCCATGGTCAAGAGCCTCGTTGGATATCTGCGCAAGAGCTTGAGCGCGTCTACGCTGGAGATAGTGATGGTTATGAAGTTGAACTGGGACTGGGTTACCCTGGGTTCGGTGTTGGCGGCGATCAAGCACTCTAACAAAGCCGAGTATGTACTTGAGAGTGATGACGAGTAGTAACTTGTCAATATATTGAACGCTCGCAAGGTTTGTGATTGTGAGTTTCAATAAATACCGTACTATTGATTGTTGTCCTCAATCAATTGTACAATCGAGATTTCCCCAGCTCTGAACTTGAACAAGTTTAGCGGACCAAATTTAGTCCAGAAAGGTACCTGCCAATGAGCTTTGTTCCCTGGGCACCAGCTCTGTAGTATGTCACGGCGCTCTGTCATTAGCCCTGGGTTCTCGATAGAACGCATGCCTGTAGAAAAATTGCATGTTCTGTAGTTGGCACAGTGTTTCTGTAGAATCTCACGTTTCGTCTGTAGAAAGTACCATTTCTTTTGTGACGGACGGCTTCTTGCTCTTTTCGTTGTTGAGGGTTAAAAGAGATGTGTATGTGGTGATTCAGGTGGCTTACAGCCCACTGCAGAGCAAGTATGGCTCGATACGCAGCTAGATATGGCATCTATCAAGTGATTGTGTGTATGTTTACGAATACTATCGCATCGAGCTAAGTAGGTTGTTCGATCGATGCTGGCGAGGTCAGAATGCATGTGCCAAACGTAGGTATGAGCTGGCCAAGCCCAGAATGCCGACTTGCACGTAGGCATTCCGGCTAATTCACATACAAATTGGTTGAGGGACCGATTAAGCTAAAGGCTCTGGTTGCTAATCGCCATAATAAAATAGAGTTTTAAAAAGAGGAGCGAAAGCTTAATATGAGTTTATTTCATATAAATATGAGTCTTCACACACAAAAAAGCCGAACATCTGGCCGATTTAGATATGAATTAGACATTCCGGCCGGTTTTCACAAAAACTATGTAAGCTCCATGAAGCGGCGGTACCACACACACACCACCAACTCTCCTACCGCACCCGAGCAAGGCAATCTCCTTTGCGTTGTGGATAATTATCGACTGCCCAACCGAGTGGCCAACGAGCTGCCGGTCAACCACCCAGTCGAAGATGTGGCGCTCCGCCGACTCTGGGAAGAAAAGCTTTCGTCCTGGGCGAGCAGCGCTCAGTTGGCCACCTTCTGCTGCTATCGCCAGCCACTTCCGGATCGTCTGCTCATGAACGCCGGTAGCAGCGGTAACAGCAGCAGCAGCTCGGCCTTCGTGGACTTGGGAGATGATGTCTTGCTTGGTATCGGCCGTGTACGTCGGTGCCATTATGGCAGTATGAAAATGAACGTAGAGGGCTTCTACATCGTTGGAGACAATCGAACCAGCCGCCCCACCAGTGTTGTGATTCCCGCAAACATTTTTTCCCGCCAACCGACTTCAAATTAGTTTGTGTAGGTTTCGTACTTAGCATCATTTCAGCGAATGAAGACATAGAATAGCTAATGCGATGCTATTACTGGACAAAACCACCTCGGCCATGGATTGACCAAACGGCCCCTAGTTGGCCATTTGCCTTACATGAAAAATTCCAACGCCTTAGTGAGATACGATAAGCCGTTATTCCGTCAATATAATTATGCATGCATCTAAAGACTCAATCAGAACGACGTTGTCCGTCCGTGCGTAGATCACACCTATTCACTAAGTACGAATCACACTAAGTACGATTAGCTGCTGAGCGCAGCGAAGGCAGCCCCGAAATCCTTACTATTGGAACCCCACCTTCCGGCGTGGTTCCTTGACAGCACTGCAGTACTAAGAAGCAAAAGGTAAAGTGAGATTCAGGTGACTTGGCCCTAGGATAGCTACTACTAACTTGATTCCTACGCTGGTCGCAGCTGCTCGGTGCAACAGATCTCTGGTCCAAGACCAGTTTCCAACACTCCTCCTCATCGGCAGTGACGAACAGCACGAACACCTCCTTGTTATCGCTCACCGGTCGACGCACTTCAGTGCAAGCCGACAATGCCCCGCAGGGCGACCATTCGCGGCGCCTCGACCGCCTTGGTCAACAAGTCTGCGGGCATGTTCTCGCCCTCGCAGTACTCGGGCTTCAGGACTCCTCGCTTGGTGTAGTCTCCGACAAACTTGATCCGGACATCTATGTGCTTCGCCTTCGCCGACGCGCCTTCGCCGTCAAGCTGCTTGAGCGCGGCCTAATTGTCAACGCGCAGTGCCATGGGCGCTTCGTGCTTTACACGCAGCTCTCCGAGCAGCTCCCTCACGCCGAGGAGCTCCGTAGCCATCACCGACGCCGCCGTGTACTCGGCCTCCATCGTCGACAGGGACACGCCCCCTTGCTTCCTGCACGTCCAGCTCACTGGCATGCCGTCCACGGTGACCAGCCCGCCGGTGACGGACTTCCGGTCCTCCTTGACGGCCGCGAAGCCCGCGTCGCTGTACGCGACTACTTCCAGCAGGTCGTCCGCCCCTTGTTTCCTCTCATTCGGAGCCGCAGCTCCTTCGTGTTGGAAACTGGTCTTGGACCAGAGATTTGTTGCACCGAGCAGCTGCGGCCAGCGTAGGAATCAAGTTAGTAGTAGCTATCCTAGGGCCAAGTCACCTGAATCTCACTTTACCTTTTGCTTCTTAGTACTGCAGTGCTGTCAAGGAACCACGCCGGAAGGTGGGGTTCCAACAGGTTTTGAGCCCAGATGAGCGATACCATTGATGAGGCCGCTAGCACAAAGGCAGACGTGCCGGTGTCAGCGCCCGTTGCCAGTCACAAACGGATTGGCATGGTCGAAGAAACAGAAGAGAAGGTCACTGCCGTCGGCCTGAAGAAGGACGACGGCGAAACCAAGAATCCTGCCGGCGACAACACGACGGAGCTCCTGGCGCTCATGGGCTCGCGGGACGGCTGGATCGGCTGGAAAAGTCGCAGTCCAAGCTCGAGAAGACGTAGGAAGGAGAGCGGGTCAAGCGCGAGCGCAAGATCGACCTGCTGCTCACGCCGCCCATGGATACAAGCCCGTTCGCGTCCGGGCTAGGCCGTGGTGCACGTATGCACATCGACCAACTTGGAGAATCGCCGCGCACGCCAGTCGGGAGGTCTCCATCGAGACCAGCGCCGCCACACCAGTACTTCGGAATGCAGCAGCCCGGATACGGCGGGCAAGTGTCAGAGCTGCAGCGACTTTACGCAGCGGCGCAGGTACAGCAGCCACCCGTGCCACCGCCGCAACCTCATGGTGCGGCCGAGCAGCGGGGATACGAACAGCAGAACCCAGCGGGAGTTCGCTATCCTGACGCGCGTCAAACGAAGCTGGCTATCCGTGCGTTTAACGGCAGGGAGCTGTACGTCGGGTTGGGCTCGGGCTTCCTGGAGTGGGGCAGGCGCTTTGAGAGGCAGGTGGCGCTTGCGCAGTCCGCCTGCGGGTCTGTGGCCGGAAGACGTGAAGGTCGATCTGCTGGGAAACTACTTGTCAGGCACGGCGGAGAGGTACTACAACAAGCAAGTCGAGGCCTGGTGGTCACAATTGCCGACGCTACAGTATGTTATGGAACGCATGCTAGAGACCTACAAGACGAACATAACCCCCGCTCAGGCGATGAAGCTGTTTACGGCGCCCAAGGACCCCAAGCGCTCGTGGCCGGAGCACTACATGTACCTGGTCGCGATCTCGGAGGCCTGCGGAGGCGGCGCCGACTACCTGGTCTTGAACAACATCGTACAGTACGCGTCCGCGGACTTGCGCACCGTACTGATGGTCAAGGTGGACGGGACTCGGACGGACTACCTGCAGCAGTCGGAGGAGCTCGCTCACTTCGCACAGTCGTGGGAGCTGGAGGCCAAGGGCAAGAACTTCGGGAAGGAGATGGTCGGCGCAGTCGGTGAACGCCAGCACAAGGAGACGCGGCGTTGCCACGACTGTGGTGAAGTTAGTCACTTGCGGGCTGCGTGTCCGAACGTCCGAGGTGGAGGCACGGCCGACATCACTTTGGCCGTCAACGAGGGCAACATGGACGAGACTACCTGGATCCTAGACAGCGGGTCCAGTCGCCACCTGGTCAACGACGCGTCGTGGCTGGAGAACGCGGAAGCGCATGTGGACTCGTGAGTGCAGCCCAACGGAGACCCGTTGGACATCTCCATGAAAGGCACGCTGACACTGAGGGTGAAGGCGTGTGGCAAGGAGCAGACGGTGGAGCTAGTGGACGTGTACTACGCCGCGAACGTGGTGCACAACATCATCTCCTACGGCAAGCTGGACAAGAAGGGCTACGCGCTGGCTGAAAGAGGCGGGCGCCGAGTTCTGGCCGCCAAGAATGGCGGACGTGTCGTCTTCGACGTGGACTTGCAGAGGACGGTACTCATAGTGCGCACAAGCGTCGTGAAGATGCGTGCGGCCCCGTCAGAGGTGATCATGGCTGTCTTGGACAGCGAGGCGACGGAGCCGGCGGAGACGTCGAACAACGCGCAGAGAGGAACCTTGCACTTTCACAAGAGACTGGGGCACCTGAACTACGACTTTGTAGAGAGGCTCGCGCGCGACCCCAGCTCGGACATCGAGCTCACTGATCATCGGCGCGTTAACTGCTTGACCAGTGCACAAGGCAAGCAGACCAAGAACAACAGGTCCTAAAAGGATACGGGGAAGCACTCGCCGATCGACCGCGTGGGCGGGGTGATCTGCTCGGACTTGAAGGGCCCAATGACCCCCCGAGACCGCCTGACCAACAGGTACATGATCAACTTTGTGGACCATTACAGCAACTACTGCAGAGTGTTCCTGGGGCACACGAAGGACGCAGCGGCCAAACAGTTTGAGCACTTCTTAGTGTTCTTCGAGAAGCAGTTCAATTGTCGGATCCACGTCCTCCGTACGGACTCAGGAGGAGATGTACCAGAACGTAGATCTATTCTGCAAGAAGACGGGGGTGGCGAGGCAGCGCAGCGAGGCGCGCAACCAGTCCAGCAACGGTAAGGCCGAGCGCATGCACAGAACCATCATGAACATGGCCCGGTGCATGATATTTGCCTGCGGGTTGCCGCTCAATTTCTGGGGAGACGCGGTACAGTACGCAGCGTACATCCTCAACAGGGCGCCGTCGAACTCGAACCCTGGACGAGCGTCGCCGATCAAGGTCCTCACTAAGCAGACGCCGCAGTTGGGCGAGATCGTGGTGTTCGGCTCGCCGTGCATGGTGTACAGGAACCCCGAGAAGAAGAACTTCGCCGAAAGGGCGCAGCACGGCATGATCGTGGGCATCGGAGAAGAGACGAAAGGTTACCGAGTGTACCTGCCAAAGGACAAGAAGGTGGTGACCACGCAGCACGTCAGAAACATCGAAACGCTCGACAAGGAGCAGAACGAGAACGTGCAAAAGCTGTACCTTCAGGACGACGAGGCCGAGGCCGAGGAGGAGACTACAGGAGACGCGGCTGCGGCCGCGAGCAGCTCCAAGAAGAAGTCCAAGAAAAAGGGGGAAAAGAAGAAGGGCTACACGCGAGAGCGCCACGTGACGCGCTCAATGGCACGACGCGCTGGAGACCAGACGGTCGAGGCCACCCAGCAGGAGGAGTCGAGCGGCGATGTAGTGAACAATGTCACCGAAGTAGATCCGCGGAACTATGGGGAGGCTATGCGTAGCCGTCAGAAGGAGAAATGGTTGAAGGCCATAGCCGAAGAGCTGCGGGCTCTGGAGGAGAACGGCGTGTGGAAGGTCGTGAGGAAGACCCGCGGGGCGCGCGTGCTGCACACGAAGTGGGTCTTCAAGACCAAGTTGGACGCCGAGGGGCTCATCGAGAGACTGAAGGCGAGACTCGTTGCCTGCGGGAACGAGCAGGAGTTCGGGGTAAACTACCGCATCACGTTCGCTGCGGTCATCGACTTGACCAGCGTCAAGTTGATCCTGGTGCTGGCGCGCAAGTGACGCGTTCCTGCGAAGCACGGGGACGTGCCGAACGCGTACGTGAATGCTGAGAAGGAAGCTGGCCTGACCATCTACATTCGTCTGCCGCAGGGAATGGTCATCTCTGAGGAGGTGCTCAAGCTACTGGGGGTCGAGAGCGCGAATGAGCTGGTGCTTGAGCTGCAGAAGGCCCTGTACGGCCTGAAGCAAGCCGGCACACCTGTGGAACCAGTTGCTGCATAAGAAGTTGGTCGCAATTGGGTTCGAGCAGAGCCTTACCGATATGTGCGTGTACTTCCGGTGGCGCGATGGTGTGTTGCTGGTCGTCGGCGTCTATGTAGACGACCTGCTTGTCACGGGCACGGAGCAATCGGCGGTGGACGCCTTCTTCGGGGAGCTCGAGGAGGTTTCTGTGAAGGACTTGTGGGAGGCGACCAAGTTCCTGTGAATGCGCGTACGACGATACGGACGGGTACACCTTGGACCAGGAGGTGCTGATCCAGGAGATGCTGAGGGGCTACGGCATGAAACGCGCGCACGGAGTGCGGACGCCAATCGGTCCGGAATGGAACGAGCTCCGAGGGGCAGAATGCAAGAAGTTGCCCGCCACAGGTGGCGCCGAGGTTGTCACCGTGAAGCGGTTCCAGTCCCTGGTTGGAAGCCTGATGTGGGTGTCGCGGTGCACGCGCCCCGACATAGCGTTTGCCGTGCACAAGGCGTCGAGGCGCACCCACGACCCGACCATCGAAGACTGGAAACTGGCCAAGAGGGTACTGAGGTACCTTGGCGGAACGAAGTGTTGGAAAAGGAAGGGCGCCGCGGGGATTGAACTCATGACATACCTGTAGAACATAGCTCGTTAGACCGTTACACCATACAGGCGCCCCGGTCGTCGTCTCTTCGGGCTGGGACTTGACACTGTCTGATTGCATATTCCAACATTACTCTGCGTTGCGGGCCCCCATCAGGGCCCGCCTACCTTACATAACTGACCTAGCACGGCGAGTAGTGCAGCGAGCCGACGAGGCGAGCGGAACGCGAGCACCCAACAACAACAAAAATTAACTTACCGCCGCGAAGCGGCGGCGCTCGGCTAGTAGTTATTAGTGGTAGTCAATTGCGCAGCAACCAGATGATTTTGTTTATTTTAAGGAGCAAAATACGCAGTAGCAAATCAAAGCGAGGCCAATTGACCATCCCAAATTGGAGTTCAGCAACAACAAACATTGTTTTACTGTCAAGCTTTTGCCTGAGAGGATAGCGAGCATTTCAAGCGATGCTGTTTTCATCACCTGTGTTAGCTCCGTGGGTAGATCTAACCCTCGTTATTTTACCTACATATCTTGCAACTTTTGGTGTGGACAATTTTCAAATTAATTGTCAGTTGGTGCAATACTGTGAGTATTGGCATGATCTCCAATATAACATAATGCGTCAAAACCAATTATTTATTGAGTCACAAATATTATTTCGGACCTCTGGAGCCAAATGAAAAAAAAATCGATGCTTGTTTGCAATCAGTGAAGATAGCGGCTTCGAAGAGTCTGGGCATCATGATCACATGCAATACGACACGTCTAAGGCAGGACAAGCAGCGATTACGAGTCCAATTATCACGGAATGGCGAGAGCAAGGGCTAGACCAAGTGCCGTCATGATCGGTCAATATTTGTTCCGTGATCTGAGTGCATGCTGACTAGTGTTCGCTGACTGTTTGCTACAGTGTGTTGTGATTTTGGATACATGCTTGTGGAGCTAATTTAAAAAAATTAAAAAATGAAAAAAAATAACTTTAAAAAAATGAAGCTCTTTTGATTTGGCGGAAGCTGACTTGCACGCGAAGGTCTTCTTTCTTACACCAGCCATGATCTCTTCAGCAGGACTAAATTCCTCTTGCTACGCCGTCTTGCGTACATGGATTGTACTCGACGATGAGTGCTACTAAACTGTGAGTACACTTCACTGACTTCTGAGTACCGTCGAGGGCGCATGAATTTGCATATCGCGCCCTAAATAAATGTATCATGCGGCCGAAATGATACATTTATTCTTGCCGTGCCGATGTATTATTGAGGGCGCTACTACAAAAACGGTGCGGCATTCTAGAATTCCAGGCTGCATACAAGTACCAGGTACTACCAGTGGCGTACAGCAACGAGAGGCCTAAATTGATAAGAATGAAGAGGATGCCATGGGGACGATGACCGGTCATTAGACTGGGCTTGGGCCAACAGCCAAGCAGCATGACTGCGGTGTAGTCGAGGTGTTGCTGCTGGTTTCGAGCCGACATAGTCTGGCAAAGCCTAAACTGCGTGAGACATGCAGGACCACCCAGTATGCATTTATTCGCGACCCTGCTGGAATGTATCATTTCGGCCGCATGATACATTTATTTAGGGCGCGATATGCAAATTCATGCGCCCTCGACGGTAATTCCAACTTAGGAAAGATGCCACGTCCGGCATCATCACCTGGACCAGACCGGAGTGAAAGCATCTGGGAAGTAACGCATCGATCCACTTATGCGGACACGTGAGTAAGCTAATACAGAATTCAAGTGGTATCTTGCAGAAAACAGAAGTTGCCCTAAAGGGTTTGTAGCACGTTATTCGTGTTCGCGAATAGCATACCGACAAGCAACGTATTTAGAGTTTAGTCATACTTTCAAGTTGACGCAGCGCACGAGTTTTCATGAAGTTTACGTACTTGGAAGTGCTCAGAGCACATTCCTCATTACTTAGTATTGTGTGTTCTGTTCGAAATTTCCGCGGGCGGATTTTTGAACCGCCCAAACCAACCTCCGGCCAATCTCCAGACCTGTACAATCTGATAGTCTTTATGACTTTTCAAAGGGTTGCCGCTGGCAGATTGCTAGTCGCCAGACCTCCAAGTGCAACGATGGAGAGCAGTGCAGCGACCACAACAACTCCCCAGCCGCGCCCCCCGCGGGGAAGGCACCGCTCGTCCCCATACCCAAGTACTCGAGCACCAGCCAGGCGATCGCCACGCCTGACACCATCGCCACCTGCATCTTCGCCGCTTTCTGCCCCGCCAGCAACAACCCCCCAACCGGCGTCTCGTGTGAGCAGTCCTCATGCTGGTGTCCGACGATCTCCTCGCTTGGCGCAAGAGCTACCACCGCCTGTACCTATCGTGGCATCACACAGTACTTGTGGGGCTCCAGGCCCAAGCGCAACTTCACCGGGCCCCGGTACAGCTACGGCGTCGCCGTCTTCCTCGACCCAATTGCTGTCCGCGACGGAGACGACGACGACTCAGCCTGTAGCTTCTGCGATCGATTCGCGGCGCCACCAGCTTGTGGTCCGCCCCATCATCAAGAAGACGCATGCGCAACAAGAGAGATCTTGTGAACAGCTCGACGATGTTGTCTTCAACGGAGCGACGTTCGGTGACATCATCACCAAAATCTGGGAGTACTTGAGCTCTCGCGTGAAGGCGAGGGCCGTTAAAACGGACGGGGTTTGGACTACTCAAGTTCCCACCAAGGAGCAGTGGTCGAAGATGATGCAGTTCAAACACAACCGCCACCTTGTCGATAGCGCTAAATCGGAGGCCGCTTGGGACAAGTGGCTGCAAGCCATGCGGGGGGAGACTAGTGTACGTGTACGGAGTGGCTATCAGTAAGGGGCAGGATCTGAAGGAGTTCGAGAAGGCGTGTATCGTTCCTGAAGAGACCGACCGGGCTGGTGCAACGGCGGAGAGTGGTCTCCATGAAGTAGTGGAGAAACTACAATCAAAATGGGGGCAGATATTTCAAGGCAATGCAGTGGTTTGGCGAATGTGGGCAAATCACTTGACAAGAAATCTCAACCGTTCGACTTGGGATGAAGCGATTGCTGAGCCCCCGCCCGTCCAAGTGTCGTGTCTTCTACAAGCAGCCGATTCCCGTGTCGAAGAACATTTAGCGAACGTGTCTCGCTCAGCAAGCATGGCCCTTGATTGCGTTAATGCATCAATCGCTGCTAACAAGCAGCTTCGGAAGGATTGGAAGGCGTTTGGTAGAAGACTGGATGATCAAGATACTGCTCTAGCTACCCGTAAATCTATCATTGAGGCTTTCATCAGTGATGTGCTGCCTCCGCGTGACGTGATCGACCCATTTGCGCAAATGGAAAACCTCAGCGATATCGAGCACCAAGAATAAGTCGTAACGAGTAGCAAGTCCTTTATTATCTCGTCGTAAATCCTAAGTCATCCGTTAGCTCCTCTTCTCGTTCAGCTCCGTTGAAATCTTCTGGCACATTGCGATGTTCCTTAGTGAGCTGAGCAACAGGATCGAAGAAGCCTTGGATGTTCCACCCGCAATGTTCAAACACTCGAGACATGTCAAACGCCGCAAACCGCTTGAACGTTCGGGCCACGAACGGCAAAAGGTCGTTCCCACTAGACTCCACATAGTGCCTCTGGAACGCTTTCTTTACGTAGCCAAAGAAATACTCGATTGGATTGTAGAATGGGCAGTAGGCGGGCAGGAATATCGGGACCACCCCAATACTCCTAAGAAAATGGACAATCTCTGGGTGCCTGTGAATGGACGCACCATCAAGAATCCAGACAGAATTAGGACCGGGATATTGACGCACATTCCCCAGCTTGGAGTAGGCGAAGTCGCGACAGCACTTCGTAAACTCCACACGGTCGAACGTTCCCTCCGTGTTGTAGTAGTCGATCACCCCGTTAACCCCGATGAAAGTCAGCAACGAGAGCCGTGGCTTCCTCTGGAAATCGCCACGAACGGCAAGCTTTCTTCCTTTGAGAGAGTACCCTCTTTTACGGATCATACATCTGTTGTCGAACGCCACCTCGTCCAAAAAGACCAAGTTTTGGTGATTCCAATCAATCTTACTCAATTCCTCAGCAAACCGGAAGATGTCGTGCTCCTTGATGTGCATGGCCCTGCGCTCAAGCACTTTCCAAGTGAGGCCGTAATCGTGAATAATTCTCCAAACCGTAGTCTTCGAAATAGCAAGACTGAAGTATCGCTTGAAGTCAGTCTGGGCCTCGTCTAGATATGCTAGAGGCTTTACTTGATAGTAGTCGTAGAGCCACTGCCGATGCGTCTCTGTGAACTTCTTGTCAGCAGCAGTGTTTGCGCGTTGAAAAGTGCCCGTTTCTTCATAAATTTTGATCCAGTTTCCGATTGTCTTCTCACACTTGTTGTAGATATGGGCGAGCTCGCCCTTCGAGTACCCTAGGTGGAAGTAGCCGTATAAGCAATGATACACCGTGTTAGGGTGTGCATGCTGCCTAGTGACAGCTTCCTCCATGTTATTGTTGTTATCAGCCGCGATTGACTCGCCAACAGCACCTTGAAGCCTAAACGTCAACTTCACCCGAACACAGGTGACCCACGTCACCACGTCTTTCCTCCAACAGCGGCAACAACAACTCCAATCCCACGCTTGTGTTCCAGGCCACTGCGATCCCCACCAACGGCGGCAGCAACAGCACTAACCCCACGAGCGCCGACAGCAACAACAACACTCACGCGTCGACGGTCCAAGTCAGCACCACCTCCACTCACACGTCGATGGCCACCTCCCCGAACGCCGACAGCAGCAGCTCTAATCACACACCAACGGCCCACGGCGCTACGACAATTACGAGCGCCGGCACTTGCACAACTCCTTTCACACGTCGCCAGACCGCGTCACCACGATCTCCACTAGCGCTACCAGCAGCAACTCCACTCACTCACCGGCGAACTCGCCACCAGAATATCCACGAACGCGGACAGCAGCGACAACACCCAAACACCGATGACCCAAGTCGCCACGGCCCTCACGAGCGCCGAAAGCAGCAACTCCACTCGCACGCCGGCGATCAGGAAACCACGATCGTCACCGACAGCGATAGCTTCAGACAGTATATCAAGGGCAGCTCTCCAGGATTTGTGCTCCAATTAATCACTAGCTGCAGCAACACTGTTGCAAGAGATACACGTCTCTGATGTATGCGAGGCCAGCACGTCGACAAAAAGCTTCGTCACGACAGCTAGAGCAGTAATAGCCAACTACATAAGCAAACCACCTCCCACAACCACACATACTTGAACGTACCGCCTCCTGAAGGTGTCCGCGATGCTCTGGAAGTCAGCTTTGAGCTCGTTGCCGCTTCCTTGCTGCAATGGAGAATTGTTGCCGACTGGTGATAGGGTATACCGTATAATACTTCTAGCATCCGACAACCCACCAACCGTCACGGTGTAGGGTTGACCGAATTAACAAAAAAACAATAGTTTTTTTTGGCGATGTACAAAACACAATTTTTGTCAGTTCGCTAACTAATCGTCTGGTGGGACCTCGAATACCCCCGCTGCCGCGTTCTCAACTACATCTCTGTCATCTTGCACCTCTCCAAGTTGGCGATCAAGCTGCCCCAATTGTAGCAGCGCATCCGCGACAGCAGTAGACGTCTGTAGAACGCCAGTAGGTAGAGCGGCATTGGCTATCTCGTCAGTAGCAGACGCGCCCTCCCCGGGCGCTGGCGCGCCATTGTTGTTTTGGCGCGCTTCGGGCATTAGAGCTCCAGTATTAGGTACGCTACACAAACATATTCCTAACTTAGGCTAAGTCTAGGACTGTCGGATGCTAGAAGTGCTCAACAGTAACGTGCCACTCTTTTCAATTAAGATGCTCCTATTGGCTGAAATCCGTTTGTCGGATGCTAGATGTTGTCGGATGCTAGAAGTATTATACGGTATACCAAGGATTTTATAAATATTGGCCAATGATAGGGCTTTGGCGATTCGCTGGATATTTCATGGAAGGGAGGCAACTGCCCAAGTTCCGCAATTTTGGGCGAAATTGACAATACTAGACTCAAAGTGGAATGGCCGTAACAGTAGCCATTAACTTGATCTGCTAGTGATGCTAGTGATAGAGCAACAAACATACAAACGCGTTAGCAAGCAGCACTAACAGTAAATAAGTGTTGTGAAAATCACTACTTCGAAGTAACGCGTTTGCGGAGTACACCAAAGCACTATTTTTATAAAAATAAACTTCCCAACACTGGAATTGCTCCGCACGGGATCCTTTATCAGCAGGCACGAGGAAACCATTGACTGAAATCACTTTTTCGGGCTGTTGGCATGTCAATTCAAGGCGCCTGTAAAGTACGTACTGTATGGCCCTTAGAGGGGGGGCGAAATACAGCTCGAAGTCATAGCTCGCAGATGAGTTACGTACTTCGAAGTAGTTGGTTTGCCAGCTTGCGCGGACTACCACTAAGCTAAAGAGGTTTCTAAGCCATGCATAGCGTTTCTACAGTGTACATGTACGTGTTCATCAACAAACGTCAGCTGGGTAAATCCCCATCCTTGTAAATTCGATCTTGATAGCAGCATGTATCGGGGTATTCGTACCGTTCAGTCAAACTTCAGATTTCTCTTCACTGCCGCACGTAGCCCTCCAGCGTCGATCGCGCGCGGAACGAGCATGTTCCAGGTTGGTACGCCTGTGCGTGGCTAGCCATCTGTGCAACAGGGAGTGCACACGAAGGCGCTGGCCACATCCAGCACAGCGTTCCCCGGGATGTCGAACAGCACGCGCATCTTCATCCTCATCCGAGCGACTGCAGACGCTGCTGTGACAGCCGCCACCACGCAGAGCAAGATAAGCACTGCGCTGTCCACTGCGACAGTTAACAGCAGCAGCAGGTACAGCGCCGCGTTGACTTGCAGCACCAGTTTGTAGCGCGCGAGTCCCAGCCGAGAGGTGGTTTGAGCCACGGAGACGCCCAGGCACAGGAAGGCCATGAAGCCTGCAGCATCAACCAAGAGTTAGATAGGGAGGGGAGAGAGTAGTGTATCAAACTGAAGAATCCTTAGGCGAGACCGTTGGGGACGCAGTTGCTCAAGCAACCGAAGAGCCCGACGGACCAGCGGCCGACGCGCAGCCCATTGCGGTCGAACTCGTCGGTGGCACCTGCGCCGACCTCGAGCTTGTTGGTGTACGCGGAGACGAACTCGTCCTTGGACGTCGAGAGCTCGAACATGGCGATTGAATTTGAATTGAACTGGAACTGATACTGAATCAGACGCGTGCATGGGCGGGGACACGAGTTGGGTGCTTGTCGCTTGGCTCTGCGATGTCTACACGAGCAGCAGCACTATCCAGCGGCGAGTACCAAGGATGGCTGTAATCGTTGGGCTCGTCCTCAAAGTGGCAATGCGCTGGCAGAGTTTAAGTTGGCTTGACAGGCAGAAGACATGGATCCCACCTTTGGATATCCTCAGATAAATAGACAACTGCACTGCAGTGCACACGCATGTAAGTTATTAGTACATTCGAGAACGTGGTCTAGAATACATTGGTAGGTGAATGCAGTAGCTTGTTGCCAGGCAATGGCCTGCTATCTTATACTTGGCAGCCGTTGGGGGCTCAAGAGCGAATGCTGGCACCAATTCAACAGTCGCTCGTCCTGGACGATCGCAATGAGATTAGCCCGGGGTCGAGGGTTTTCGTCACGGAAGATCTCCACCGCTCGGCTTAGCAGGACGAGCGCCATGTGGGGGCACTCGGCCGGCCATGTGCTTGCCATGGCAGCCCCACAACGTTGCCGCTTCAAGCTCGTACACGTGTACTATGTGTCATAAGAGCAGGGGGATCCACGTCATCTCGCCTCCCGTCCTCTCGTGCTACTACAAGATGATCCCCACAGCGCCCACCACCAGAACTCGCTAGCGAGAGGCCGCACGTTGCAGTGGAGCCACCACCAGAAAGACACGAGGACCCACCACAAATAGAGCAAGAAATTGCATTGATCCAATAAATAACGCGTTGCAACCTGCTATCCCCCCCCCTCCTCCTCTTCTTCTTCTCTCTACTCGTAATACCGCACTGCCGCGCGGGTCTCGCCGCCCGCAGTGGGGTCTGCGCGAGTTCCGGCCGCGTGATGCACCCGTCCGTCCCTCTCCGCGTGTGGTTGGTTCTCTATTGATTGCATTGAGATTCTGACTGACCGACAGAAGTCTAGTCCTCCTCCTCCTCGTCGTCCTCCGAGATGGCGTTGAGGCCCGTGGACGCGCTGGACGGCGAGCTGGCGATCTCGGCCGCCACGCCCGTGAACGAGCGCCGCATGTACGAGAGCTCCTGCAATAGGCACAGCAAAAAGGGTCCGTTAGCGATGGATACAGTACAGGAGCTGCAACTGTCTCCACTGAAGTAATTGCACCTCGAGGATGAGCTGCGCCATCTCGTCGTCGGCGTCGAGCGACACGAAGGAGCTGATCTGCAGCTGGGCGTTGTTGCTGGGGCTGGCGCTGGCGGGGCGGAGGCTCTCCATGTTTGACGCTGCTGCTTGGAGATTGATGCACGCACGTTGGCAACCGCTGGCAGAATGGGAAGTGGGCAGGCACCAACACGGGAATACTTTAGAGAGGAGGGAAACGGTCCTGTGGCTGGGCTGCTGGGCATTCGAGGGAAAACATGTCCACTCGTTGCGCCTGCAAGCAATGGACACTCGAAAAGTGAGGGTTCCCCACTAAGTACGAGACGAGACATGACGTCCGCCCCGCCTCTGCCCCGCACGCATTGAAGGCCAATGAGCGATTTTACAGCCGCGTTTTGGCCAATGGGAACGCGGAACGGGCCGTAGCGCGTCACATGCTGCTTGGGAGAAAGACACGGAGCGTCATTCTGGTTGGGCGACGCAGAGGGCCGACGTCATCCCGTGACGTCGTCAGCCGACCCCAGTTGAAGTTGGGGCAGCTGCCCGCTATCCTGTGGCTGCCGCGATCTTTTCCTCCTGGCCTGGGCCATTCTCCTGGTGCTGGGGCTTCCTGTCCGATGCATGAAGTCCTGGCGCTGCTGAAGTGCTAGCACCCCCCTGCACTCGTACATGTTCATGCTCCTGGGCACCCGGTCGCCGCTTCGCTGCTGCCAACTTGCAGTTTGGCGGGGTAAAGCGCGATCGGACGCTGGAAGGCCGTCATTGTCCTGTGTTCAGAATCAATCTTGCTTTTTGTATGGCCGCTTTTGGTCGCTCGGTTTCCACGGCCGGGCCGCGTACCCATTTAAATGGGATCTAAAATGGCGAGAAGAGCCCATTTTTCAAGGAGCTCCTCTCTTTGCTGTTTGTCGATCTCTTCATCAGCGTCAAAAGGAGCATCGGATGACGCCGCGGTGCAACGGCCCCAATTGATCCTGGTTTTTACAGGAGAGTTGTATATGGGGCTGCCTGTCTAGCGGTGTTTAACATGCAGCCCCGAGATACACATTTATTTTTCGTAAGTACTGCCTTACTAGTACTGGACTTTTGACTTCTGCAGTAAGAAATCGCATGCTCAACTATGTTTTTGCTAAACCAACTTTGCTTCACTCATCATAATGCGAAATCAATTTATGGTTGAAGGAGTGGCAGCGACCCCCTTCCCTCATTTCTGCGTGGGGACTTCCGACAAGATCGAAGTCTTATCTTTTCATGCTAACGATAGAGCGTCATTCGAGAAAGGCAAAGTGCCGAAAAATACCCAGCTACATGTATTACAGTTTCAGCAGTGACAACGACTGTGTCTTGTACATGTATTCGGGCTAACCCTCAGCATCGCAGCTCCAGTCTAAACTGCCGCTGGAGGCCGATCGGCAATTTTGGCTGATCCACATGAGACGGTCGCAATTTGGGCTATCCTGGGTACACGCTCGCAATCTTTTGGGTCGATTATGCCCATGCCTAGGTGTTGAATCCGGTTATGTCCGATTTCCCGTCATGCGCAGCTGCTGCACTGGTACAGGAGCAACCACCACTAGCGGTTCGCCACGCATTTGAGCTGGGCAACATCAAGTGAAGGCTATCAACGCCTGCGCAAAGGAAGGCACGAACGAGCTGCATGCGGTCGGTCGATGGGCTAATAGCGGCACTCGAGCAGCGGAACCAGTGTCCACAAGACATGATATTCCAGAGCGACCTGCACACGAAGCCTGCCTCAGGAACAAGGATCAAGCTCAGCAACAACAGCCAACAGCAGCACGGCGATACATTGCGTGTAACAGCGGTTGGCCATCGACCCCTTACACAGGCGGCGCTTCTTCCATGAGTTCTTACATGATGCTGGCCACCTCCGTGGTCTCCTCCACGACGACGGGGCGGGGCTCCATCGCGACGTCCTCCTTGGCCATGATCGGGTACGACGCGTCCGTGGCGATGCCGCACTGGTTGTCCTTGTTGCGGCTCATCATGATGTAGCCCTTCATGCCCCACGAGTCTCCCCACGAGTTCTTGACGAGCCAGAAGTCCTTCTTCTTGTAGACGCCGTAGCCCGCCGCAGCGACGCCGTGGTCCAGCGCGTCGGGCGCGTTGCCGCACAGCGGCCAGCTGTACACGCCGTGGCGGTACAACTGGAAGGTAAAGCTGCTCGCATCGATGGCCACGGCCTGCACGCCCTTGGTGGCGATGGCGGCCTGCAGCGCCGCCTCGTCCCCGGACGTCACGTTGGCGTACGCCGTGAAGTGGCCGATGGCCTTGTCGTCCTTGGCGTTGCACACGCCTCTGGACTCGGCCGTGTACTCGTAGTCCTCCTCGCGGTCGATCTTGCCGCCGTGGTGCTTGATGATCTCCTCGTAGCCCTCGCTCATCTCTCCGCCGTGGCTGCAGTCATCCACGCCGCCCAGCGTGCAGTCCACGAGCTCCTGCTCCGAGAAGGACTCGAGCTTGCCGGTGCTCAGCTGGTACGCGCTCTCCATGGCGGCCACGGCCGAGAAGGCCCAGCACGAGCCGCACTGGCCCTGGTTCTTCACGGGCGTCACGGCGCCGTGCTGGCGCCAGTCCCAGCTGGCAGGCAGGTCCTTGACGTCCTCGGGGCTCACGGAGAACGTCTCGGAGGCGCCCTTCGAGTCGCGCGCGCGGTAGCTCAGCAGCTGCTTGTACTCGGCGTCCGAGAGGTCCGCGAGGTCGTTGAGCCCCAGCGTGAAGCTGAACTCGCCACGCTCGTACGCGGCGTTGTGTGCCTCGATGCGCTGCAAGTTGGTGGCGAAAGCGCGGAACCTGCGCTGCACGAGCGCCTTGTCGTTGGCGTCGGAGCGGTAGCTCTTCTCGTAGTCCAGCGCGTAGTCCACGAACGCCTCCCACGTCTGCCGCTCCGAGGCGCTCACGGACGCGGGCGGGTCGCTGGTCAGCGCGTGGCACGGGGCGAGCGCCACAGCGGCCAGGAACAGCGAGCTCAGCACCTTCATCTTCCTTCTCTTCGTCTTGATCTGATTCTTAGCGATTTGAGAAAAAGATCTCCCTGACGCTTTGACTTGAATTTGATATGGGGTGAAGAGCTTTAATAGAGGGCGGTCAGCTTCAAGGGGGCTTGCATTAGGGTGGTCAAGTTGAAGTGGTGATCAAAATGCGAATTGGAACGTGAAGTCGACGCCTGTTACAGTAGCAAACAGTGGTCAGGCAACTAACGAGGCATCAGTTGCTATTGGAGGACGTACCAAAATGCACGAGACGGAAGCACAGCGTGATGAGCATCCAGAACATCAATTTGCCCTGAATGGCCGGCATCTGGGTCTCCAGGACGAATGCCAATTGATGCATAGCCTTCATCCCGCAGTTGCGCTTGATCATCATCACCAGCAGCCCAATGGTCATGACTTGAAGAAATGCGAACACGTAGACGGGAAGGACCGTTGCGCCGACATTCTCGAGGGTAATACCAACCATCTCTGTATGGTAGGGAGCACTCGGTAGATGCACGACGACCAGGATATACTGGCGTAGAACAAAGGGATAACAGCCTCCAAGTACGAGGCCACTACCAGACACTCGATAGTAAAGAGTGTTTCCAGTGAATGCTGAAGTAAGAGCGAGTCGTGTGAGCTGGATATTGGGGATGAGCTTCGTTCTACGGGTCGAACATCTTCCTCCCATGCTGAAGACGTCGGACTGGTAACGTCAGGAACCAAAGGGTGGACAGCACCATTCCGACTTAGAGAGAAGGAAGTCTGGAGTTTAGACAGGTTTAAAAAACTCTTGCGCGGCGGTAGGATATCCGTCACGCTTGGCGATCTTGAAGACACCATCTCAGAGATCCTTCCTTTTGGTGCGTCGTCCAGCAAAACCATTAACTTTTCGTGTGAAGCGGATAATTGGTAGCGAAGATGAGAGTAGACGTGGATGCCATCTCGATTTTGTTTCTCAAATCTTTGTGGGTCTCGACAGAGTGCACAAAGATCCGTCAGCAGTTCCTGACAATTTCCTGCACAAAGGTGAAATCTCGCCATTGTTTCAGCGATTCGATGGTGTAACCCGAACAGCATTGTTATCGTCAACGATAGGTCCACAGAGGTGATCAAGGTGACGGTCATTAGAGACGACGCACTTTGCATGCACGTGGCCATGTACGTGGAATTGAACAAGTCCACCGTGAATATCACGGCTTCAGGCGTCATGTCCTCCATGTGTGCGGTACATCGGCGCATGATATTTTTCAGAGCGATCTTCATCACTGGAAGCAGCAGAATGACCGGGATCTGGTAGTGAGTCCCATGTGCAGCACGAAATAACGCCTCGTACGCTGGATACACGAAGATCAGCAGACACTTGGCGTTGACAAAGTGGAGATACCTGGTCAATTGACCTCGGTGGGCCAAGATCTCGCGAATTATTCGGGCACCAATGATAACTCGAAACGCGACAACCAACACCACGGCGAGTACTGGGAACATTGCCAATAAGAAGAACGGTACTGGGAATATAAGGCGGGAACAAACCGCCATCGATCCAGCGATAACTCCAACCGAAGCGAAGAGAGACAACAGAACCAGACGAATAGTGGGGATCTTCACTCCATCAATAAAGTACGTGGCTTGGACTGTGAGTGTAGGAATTCCAACGAAAACCAGAATCGATGTTCGCACCCAGAACCCGTAGTTGGAGCTCCACCCTTCCTTGGGGTCTTGCAATGGCACCAGCTCCTGGGCAAGCACGAGGGTGATCATAGGCACTGGAGTAGTTAGGCAGACGAGGAGAACGTGCCGCAGCGACGTGTTCTTGGTGTAGGTTTCCAACGCCAGTACTCGGTGAATCGAGTATTTACCCCCGTAGTAGCTGACTTGCAGTCGCTTCCACGCGGAGAGCAGCTTCCAGCCGTAGGGCGCAAGAGTTGAACCCATTGATTGTCGATCAAACCACAGCTACAGTAGACGACGTCGATTAAATCTCTGAGCTCATCGAACGCAAGCCGCTAAAATTTCAACAACTTCTTGCAACGTTCTTATCTATTGTCAGCAGCTTCATTTCTGGAAAGTCAAGTTGACCACAAAAATGCTGGCAAAACAAAAATAGCAAAGTTCACGCGTACTACAGAGGTGCACCGCGTATTCAGCATGGGTACATACATCGTCTATAGAAGGGAATCGTACATGATAGGTCTCTGGTACATGTATTGTATTCAAATCCCAATCTACTATCTTGGGGTATTATTTTATACCGGTGCCGAAAACGCGGTGCACCACTGTACGTAGTAGTAAGTATTGACAAGAATGGGATTGGTAAGCTGCCATGTTGGCATCGAGTCGAGTGCCCGACAGCATGTTGCACGCAACCGCGGTGCCCCACCCTCTAAGGTCGTGAAAAAGTGGCCACTTGAGGGTTTTCATCACTATAAACCATTTGGTATCAGCTGGGGGCATCCATCTGATGTCCATTACAGCACCCTTATGAAGGTCACGCATCTTATCGCCTCTGCCTTGCGACTTGAATTAATCATTGTGCCTCCTCTGGAACTCTGGAGTGGTAGAGTTTCTCTGTCACTAGTGACCGTGACTCTCACTTCGGCTTTTGCGCTCATCCCACCACTTCACCAAGTTCCTTCCTAGTCATCATGGGCAAAGGACGCTTCATCGTGAATCCGTTCCCGGAGCTTCAAGTCACGCCGCACGACCAGCGTCAGCTCCAAGGCCTCGCCAACAACCTCATCATGTCCAACCTCAACAAGTACAACAGGTTCGTCTCGTCGGACAAGGGCAGGGTCGATCCGAACCGCTGGAAGAACATCAAGGACCGCGAACAGCTCAAAGTGTACGCGGAACGTCGAGACACAGCGCACTCAGCAGGAAGCAGCGACCTCACTGGCTCAGGTCTTCCCATGATTCTGTGTGTTGGATCGCTGGAGGGCAAACTAGACGACCTCATGTACGGAGTCATGAGCGAAGACTTGGAGACGATGCGGATCAAAGCCTCGTACGTCGATGACGTTAGTGGTGCGGCAGTGCTGAGCTCCATTGTTAAGCCAACTCTAGAAGACCCATTCCAGTCCCTGATAGTCAAATGGATGGAGCTCGACATTCCGTTCGCGTCCATGAACCTTGTCAAAAATCGAGACTACGTCTACCTCGAAGGCACAGGCTTCGTCACCTCACAGAGAGGTGATCGACTCGGGTATCACCTCCTGCACTCTGTCAGCTTTCCCCAGACCCACGAACTCCCCAACCGGATTCGTGGCAACGTCTCGATCATCGCGTTTTGGCGCCAGTCAGGCGCCAACGCGATAGAAATGTACGCGACGGGCATCTTCGATCCGTGTGGAGACATGATCCGCATGCTCGTAGTGCCTGGTATGGCTTCTGCCTTCTTGTCCAGTGTCAAGTACTCGTACTGCGGACAGATGCGCAAGCTCTCGTTCAATCTGGACAAGGCGTACACCGACTCCAAGCAGCGAGGAGCCCCCAACAAGAAGAAGGTTTGCGTGACGTGCTCGTCACCAATCACCAGTCGGCGACTCGGAGACTTGGCCAAGAGCAACAGCTCGTGTAAGATGTGCTTCAGCCACGTGTGCTATGCGTGCAAGGTGACCCGCAAGCTGAGTTTCGTGGACTCGGATCTGTTGCTGTCCAAGAGGAAGGTGACGTTCTGTACATCATGCATCAGCTCGGTCACGAGCATGGGCGCAAGAGACTGCGCCCGTGCCAAGATGCTGTCCCAGAAGGGCGCCATCGACTACGCCAGCATCCAATCGAGCTCAACTGGCAGCAGTGAGTACACTAGCGAGATGCCCTACAGCAGCTCGTAAATTACACTGTACGCTCTCGACCCTAGGAATGATGAAATATACTACTTACGTGCAGTATACGCTCCCTATGAACCGGTATGCTCTCACCTTAACCAGACTAAGAATCTAACCTCATTTTGTGTTGATCCAGCGAAATTTAAAGCTGAAATCAGCACCTACATGTACCCGTACGACGTATGTTAGAGTTCCGACAATATTGGGACAAACATCGCTATACCGTACACATACCGAGGTGCGCCAGGGAAAGCTGTGTGACGTAGATCAGTATATTGATCAGCATGGACTGAACCATTCCCGTATGCGTCTCCAGTACAAACCCCAACTGACGCCACGGAGAAAAGCCTAGAGTGCGTCTCAATACGATCGCCGAGATAATCAATGAGCCGAATTCCAATGAGCTGTACGCCAGCACATTCAGAGCGGACGATAAGAGTTGCGCGATGGTAACCTCAGTCATCGACGCGTAGAATTCACGGTTGGGCATGTAGAAGAGAACGCTGCGATACGCGACTGTAAACGCACATTCAGAGCTTGTGTGAGTGACCTGGATACGATCAGGTTGATCGTATTACATTCTGTGCTTACCGTAGACGACGGGAAGGACCACCTCCACATACTCCACCAGTATCACGTACTCCGTAATGAAGAGTACTTGAGTACTCTTCTTGACAAACAAAGCTCGCTCAGTTTCCGAAAAAATCGAGCTGATAACGGCTTTATCCGCTTCAGCAGGAGCACTTCGCACTGCAAAGGTCTGAAGCTGTGGGAAAACGTCATCCAAGGTCTCCATTGGGATAATTTTTCGAGTTTCAAACAGTCGAATGGTCTCCACGCTGTTTGCTGTAACTCGTGTTGTCGACGTGCGACCATTCTTCGCATCAATCGCTTTGGTACCATTGCGGAATATGCTTGTACCGCAGAAACTCCGGTGCCTTGTATCATTCAAGCTGCTGTCTGCTGCCAGGATTCTCACCGCTACCTGTAGGAAACTTTCTTTGGCGAGTGGATGGTCTTGTGGGATATTAGCCATCAGCACCTTCACTTCCTTTAGAACCGCCAAAACGTCCTGCATTGAGAGCCAAAAGTGCACGACATCGATTACCATGATGGTAACAGTTAGCGTCCAGGACGAAGCACTCTGCAGAGCGTTCGAGACGTAAACCGCGTTGAAAACTTCCACGATAAAAATGACCGACTGGGGCTTCAAGTCGTCGTAACCCGCAAGAGCTCGACTCACCCAATTCTTGGTAATGAGCTTGATGACTGGCAGCACGAGCACGAAGCAGGGCCCGGACAAAATAATATAATAACAATAGCATTGGTATTATATTTACGGAATAATTTATTATTGTAGTAGGTGTGCTCCAGTTTAATACAAAATATTCAAAAATACTATTGTATTTTTCTCGGTCCAACCATTTGTGAGTTGGCAAGCACACCAGTCATTTGAGCCGTGGGCCGCAAGCAGCTTGTGCCCACACTCCTAGCTTCATCCCTCATTTCCAAACTCACCCAGTCAAGCAACAGCCCTCGCCTCGCCTCGCCCCGCTCCCCATGTCGTCGCGCCAGCTCTGTGCCTTCTTCTTCGCTGACCTCGGTGAAGGCCGCTACGAGTGCAAGAAGTGTGGCTGTACCCGCAAGCAGTCGCCCGGTACAGGCTACAGCAACTTGCTGGGGCACCTTGCTGCCAAGCACGCAGGCTACGCGGACGAGTACGCCCAGCTGCAGGCCGCCACCACTGCAACAATGGACATGTTTGGCTTCGTGGACGACGTCACGCTGAACATCTACTTGTGGATGCGCTGGATCATCCAGCGCAACCTGCCCGTCTCCGAGGTCGAGAACAAGCTCACGCGCGAGGTCGTCACGATAGAGCCAATCTCTATGCGAACGCTGAAGGCTTTCATGCGCTACGTTGCTCGCAAGGTTGGCCAGAAGCTCTCCGCTGAGATGGGAGACTCCTTCTGTTTGATGTTCGACGGGTGGACATGCAACTCCCTACACTTTCTGGGCATCTTCGCTGTCTACGTGGTGAACGGAGTACGGTGTCAACGGCTGCTCGCACTTTCCCCGATGGACGGGAGTCAAACGGCCGACGCTCACCGCGAGCACATCGAGACAGTGCTGAGTGTATACGGGAAAGGGTTGGACGCTGTCCGCTTTTTGATTGGAGATAATTGCGCGACCAATCAACGCCTCGCAACCAACCTAGAAGTGCTCTCTTGGCTGTGCCAGCCACCGGTTTAATCTCGCGGTCAATCGGTTTCTGGAGGATTATCAGGATCAGATCAGCCTGATCCAAAACCTGATGATCCAGCTCCGCCAACTAAACAATGCCGCAGTTCTCTCACGGGCGACTTCGCTGAAGCCGATCAAGGCCAATACAACCCGTTGGTCGTCTACCTACGCCATGCTCGAGCGCTACGTCGACATCCGGGACGCCATTCTTACTGTCAGTGCCGTGGAAGAGCTCGTTCCACGTGGCAACGCCCATCGCCGCGTCGCAGGTGTTGTCGACAAGCTAAAAGAGCTTGACAGTGTCTGTGTCAAGCTGCAAGCGGAGGCGTGCACGATGGCAGAGGTACGCCTCCTTTTTGATGCATGTACTAAGAAGTACCCTGTCATGGCTACCTACCTGGGCCCGACGGCGGATATTATCCACTCGCCGGATTTTGAGGCCGCCGTTGTCAAGATCCAGAATGATGTTCCCCTGACTACCGGTGAGCAACACGCTGTCGAGGACTTTGCTGTGGAGCCACAAGAACCAAGCCCAGCTCCGCGCACTCGCGTTGATTTTGCATCGACCATCCTGCGACAGGCAAAGAGGCAACGTCTGTCAGAACGCGTCGCGACGCAGTACGACGAGCTCCTGCACAATGTTCCGCCAACGAGCAACGCGTGCGAGCGCCTCTTCTCGAGTTGCAAGCTGGTTCTCACCTCGCTGCGTTCATCGACGCTGCCGGCGAACTTCGAGCGGATGATGTTTTTGCGCGCGAACAGTGATATGTGGACTAGCGCGACCCTTCTGGGCTGCATTGAAGGTGACGAAGAGTAATTGCGGTTGAGGTGAGGTGTAAGATGCTGATCAATACACTTAAATAACTGCAATAACTATTATTGCGATGTTTGGTATTACCATCAGTATTACGGATCGCCATGGTGCTGAAATTGCATTGGGAATTGTATTTACCAAGCCCTGGCACGAAGAGCACTTGGTTCACACCGGTCAGCGAGACGAACCCGTAGATGTAGACCGGGTAGATGAACGTCAGCGCGACCTGGCAGTTCATCACTGCTATTTGCTGGTTGATCTCGGCCAGCAATCCTGGATCAGCGCGTACCCGAGGCCCAAAAATCCGGATGAAGCAGATTGCCATGACTATAACGTCCGTTGGAGCCGCGCAAAGTACGCCAAACGGAAGTGGGAACACCGTGGCTGAGCACACGGCATAGATAAAGGCGAGTGACACTGCAGACGCCAGAAACGATATATAGGTCACCTGCATGCCAGTGAGCTTGACTCGTGGAGCGCCTTGGCCGATCTGAATGAGCAGCGTAGCGTTGATGAGACTGGTCACCACTACAGCTCGGATAAAGAAGACCCAGTTTTTATCCACTCCAGCTTCGGGAGACTCCAACGGGGGGAGTTCTTTCAGCAACCTGATCACCAAACATGGCAAAGGCGTCAAAAGGCAGATCAAAAGCACCCGTCTAGCGGTGATTTTGTTCGCGTATCCACTAAGCTGCTGGAGACGCTCCACCGAGTAATGCCCTTGAAACTCGACTTGGAACGATGTCCAGGCTGACCAAAGAGCTTTGCCAACCGATCTCATCTGCACTTGCGACGGAAATACACGAAATGACACAAGCAGTAAGGTGGTCACCTCGATAGACACGACCAAAAATAAGGGGGGGGGGAGGGGGCTAGGAGATATTTCTGACCTCGTTGGTTGAGCCAACCAGTGTCTACACCGGCTAGGACCGTTGCTTCATGCAGGATCGCATCTCGTTCGAAGGTGGTGGGGTGGTCTGTGAAGATAAAGTGCAGGCTGTATTGTGTGAACAGACGAGTAGGGGTATCTCCAATCTCTCAGCAGTGAACGTAACCTGGCAGCGTGCTGCGCGCTCGAAACATGCATCTTCCGGCGTGGTAAGCGTCGACGTGCGTGGCCATCTGAGCGATGCTGCACGGACGACAGAGCACCACGAGCGCGGCGTCCTGGAGGATGTTGCCGGGGATGGAGAACAACGTGCGCATTTTGGCGCGCAGACAAGCGATGCTGGCTGTTGTAACAACTTCCGCCAGAGCGCACAGAAGCAGTAGAAGAGGGCTGCCTGCCGATGCAGCCACCAGTCCCAAGAGATAAAGTGCCACGTGTGTGACGAGGATGAACGAGTACCGAGCGATTCCGAGGCGGACGGTGATCTGCGCCACCGTGATAACGGGGCAACAGAATGCCATCAAGCCTAGGGACAAGCATAAGAACAAAGAGTTAGGACGAGCAGGTACGTGATATTGACTCAGGTGGCAATTTACCATTGGGAATGAGGTCGTCGCAGCAGTTGAAGAAGCCGTTGCTCCATTCCCCGACCGTGATGCCGTTGTGGTCGGCCCCTTCGCCGAGTTCGAGCTTGTTCGGGGACACAAATGATGTTGCTGGTTTCGCTGGCGGATGGTAAGTCATGGCACTTGCTTGGACTGGCGACAGTAAATTGGATTGTGTGGAGAGAGCGAGGGAAGCCTTTGCTTCGAGGTGATGTCGATTTTATTCGCGGTGGAGGGGGCTGTAACTAAGTGGCGTCTTCGAACAAAGAGCCATGCAGGAAGAGGACAACCATGAGCCAATAGTGTTCATTAAAGAACCATCGGAATCTCGAAAGCTTATCTACCAGCTCTCTATATGCCGTACATCTGTACGCACTCCCCTCTCGAACTCCGCGTGCGCCTCCGACTCAAATGTAGAAGTGTGGAATCGAACCGGAAAGCTCGGGTAAGTAAGTGACCATTATTTACTGGAAATCGTTCAACTGTTCGAGCTATACAGTGCTGGATGTTTCTAACTGGTGTACTTAGCCTTCGAGAGTGGAGCGAGGGGTGAAAGAGCAGGTCCCAGGTTCGTAGGACCCCACGTGGGTGGATGGCGCAGGGCCCACACACGAATACGAGCAGAACGTCCTCTGTAATGTTACCAGGGATGGAGAAGAGCTCGCGGATAGGATGATGATCCCGATAGGGATAACCACCAACTGCACCGACGTCAAACCGGTCGCGACGCTGATGTAGACGAGGAACGGGTACTCTACCGAGGCGGAGAGATGGCCCAGTAGATAGAAATCAACGTAGGCGCCGATGACCAGCGAGTACGGAGCGAGTCCGAGGCGTTTACTGATCTGCGCCATCGACACCACGGGACGCAGGACTCTATGGAGCACAACGGAGTAAGCGTCGACTTTGAAAACCTAAAAAAAAATGCTCGCTTACCGTTGCAGTCGTTGAAGCAGCCGAAGAACTCGGTCTTCCAGGCGCCAAGCACGATGCCGTTGTGGTCGGTGTTGCTTCCGTGCCCCAGCAAAGTTTCTTCCAGGTAAAAGTCCTTCTCAACCTCGGGCTTCAACTCCACCATACTACAACTTCAATCGTGTCGGCTTCGGAGAGGATTCGGTTGTGATGGAGGAGTGAGGTTACTGCCAAAGCCTTATTGGCTCTACTGTAGACACCTTCCATCATTAAGGCCGGAGGTAGGTATGATACAATGGAATGTGAAGAAGTGTCGAACGTTTTCTAATCTTTCACGCGCACGACACCAACGCCGCGTATGTAGAGTAAACGTGCTAGCTCTCTCAAATACACACCACAGCTCTCTCTTGAGGGACTATCCGAAGGTGTATCCTGGCAGTGTCGACCGAGGCAAGATGGCGAACGTGTTGATCTCGAAGGACTCGGCGTGTGCAGCCATCTGCGCGACCGAGCAGCAGCAGCAGAAGACCGAGGCGAACACGTCTTCGGTCAACGACCCGGGGATCGAGAAGAGGTAGCGCATGCGGAAGCGGATGCGGATCGTGAAGAGCATCACCAGCACGCCCATGATCACGGCGAGCGTGCTCACCACGTCGAACTTGGTGATGGCCGCGCCGATGGCGAGCGCGTCCACCGACACGTACGAGAAGAGCACCGTGAAGAAGTTGGCGATGCCCAGACGCGCGCAGACCTGCGCCATGGAGATGCCCGGGCAGAAGAACGACGTGATGGCTAGCAGATACACAGCGGACACTGTTAGTTTTTAAGCCCAGGTCTAGGACTCAAGCAGCAGCGCTCACTCACCATTGGGGACGCACATCGTGTAGCAGCTACTGAAGAGCCCCATCTTCCACTTGCCCACGACGAGGCCGTTGTGGTCCACGCCTTCGATGGCGGGTGTGGGAGCCATGGGCACGCTCGCGTCGTCGGCCTTGCTGCTGGGCATTGCTGTCGTCGTTCAGGTCGCCTTACCAAGCTCGCGTACTTTAACCGAATGTGCGGCCGTGCACCCCGACGGCGCCACTGCTGTATCCTGGACTGCGACTCTTCATGCGGATCCGCGCCCGGTCAAGCACAGCGAGCGACGCTTCCAAGGCGGCGGCCAAATGCGGCCAACGCGGCGCGTCCTTGGCGTGAGGAGATCGGTTGCAGAGCGGGAGCAGGCATGAACGATGGAAGAGCGGTGGCGGTCAATAATGGAGCGCTGTGTTGCTGATGTTTCTGAGGGTGCAGCGCTTCCTCCGCCGCTCAAGAACCTCCAAAGACAGACAAGGCCGGAGAGGAGACCTGAACACGACGGCGGCAGCCTCGACCCACGCGTGTTTGAACTCGGTGGCGAGCTCGCCTGGTTTCTTGCTGCTGCAACTTGAACAAGCGGGTCGTTCACTGGTCGTCAATCCGCGTCGATCGGCAAAAAGATAGATGGAGCGCTGCGAGTGAACTGCAACCGGGTCAAGTTCAAGGCGGTAAACCGTAGACAAGGCGAAGGCGCGGCCGTGACTGTCACAGGCGGCGAATCTCGCCACCTGCAGCGCTTGAATTGAAGCTGCGGCCTCACACGTCGCTGCACTTGCCTGCTCCGGTTGCCTGCCCAATGGCCGAGCGCCATGCGCGAAATATTGGGCCAGCAATGCTTCCCGGCGAGCCGCAGACCCAGCACGTCAGCTCAGCTGGACGACCGACAGACGAAGGGCAACTACAAGCGCTTGAAGCTGCACAACGGGGCAAATCCCCACCGCCCGTCGCATGTGGATCTTGAGCGCTTGAAGCTCAAGCTGCCGCTGGTTTAACGCCTCTACAACATCTGCAAGCCCGGCCGGGGGACCCGCGCGGCTGGCTGGGGCCGATCCCTCTTGCGCGCGTTGAGCTTCTGGCTGTTGTGAAGTAAGGGCTGTCCTGGAGCTTGTCCGCTTGAACCTCTGCGCGCCAGCCAGCCAGACCGGAGCTCCAACGCCGCCACCACCGGCAACAACAACGACCTCCTCTTGCAGTTTGGTGCAATTCGCTGCTCTCATCCTGGCGCAAGCTGCTGCAATCAAGTTGCCGCCCTCGGGTTGCAGTTGCAGGCAGGAACGCCGCGCCGCTCACTCGCTGCTGTTGCTCTGACATGCATACCATCTGCAGCAGGTCAAGCAAGACACGTGAGTGTGCACCGAATGCACCGGAATTGTCCCCACTGCAAGTCGCCGTTGGTCGACCAAAGTCCCCATTGGCATGCCATCGATCCCACCCGCCTGAAGTGAGATGGCTACAGTGTTAATTCATACCGCGCCAGGGTACAGTACATCTCCATTTACCGAGGGAGACCCGGCCTCGTAGAGCCCCACGATGGAGCAAGGAGAGCTGCGCGCGCCCTTGAGGGGCGTTTGTCCAATCGCAACCACCTTTGAGCAGCACACAAGGAGGGGGAAGGGGGCTCTGGAGCCAAAGCCTGGCCATCCGCTCGAGCTGTGCATCAAGCCCGCTTGCTTGATGCAGTTCTGGGGACCATTCCTGGCCTTGCTGGGTGCCGTGTGGACATCCCGACCAACATGAACTCGCTGCTTTAACATGGTCTGAGCATACTGAGCCCAAGTCATTTGACCCATCTGGTCCTACGTTGGCCCGTTTTGCGCAAGCACGAGGATGGGCTCCGCTGTGAGAAATCAACCGACGTGCAAGGCCAACACCGGCAGGGCCCCCACTCCTCCCTGCGCAGGTAAGCCGCCACCACATCCAACTCGACACCTTCCGTTGCCACGAACACGAGCTCATGCCTATATTAACACTACGGGCGGGACGGTTCAATAACGGATGGATCTCCGTTATTGAACATGTTTGGTGTGATGAACACCAAAGAGTCGTGGACAGCGCAAAGAAGAGGCAAGATCGCCAAGCGCTGATTGGCCGGGTCCCTTCACCATGGCCTTTTTCTCACCCGCTCACTTCAGCATCTTCTGGTGGTCTCCGCCATACAAAAATGCACACAACCGCCGAGCGCTGCTTCGGCTCAAAAAGCCGACCGCCGCCGACGTTGCCCATTCCGCAATCTGCGCCGCGCCCGTTGCCCATTCCGCAATCTGCGCCGCGCCCCGCACTCCCCCGGCCCGCAGTCAGACACAGAAGACAGACACAGAGAGAGACCCGCACCCCGGCCCATGTTCCGCCTCCACCGCCGCGCCGCCGCCTCGCTCTCGTCCGCCTCCTCCAGCCGCCTGACGGCGCTCGCGCCGCGTCGTCCTCATGCGCGCGGCTTCCGCGCGATCCCGGGCGAGGGCGCCGACAAGCGCGCGCTCTTCCAGCAGAAGGGTCTGTACCGCCAGCTCGAGGAGAAGGACAGCTGCGGCGTCGGCATGATCGCCAGCCTCAAGAAGAAGCCCTCGCGCTCCACCGTCGTGCAGGCCAACGAGATGCTCGTGCGCATGTCCCACCGCGGCGGCTGCGGCTGCGACCCCGCGTCCGGCGACGGCGCCGGCATGCTCGTGGCGCTGCCCCACGAGTTCATCGTGCGCGTGGCTCGCGACGGCGAGTTCGGCGCCGCCGCCAAGCTGCTCAACCTCGAGAAGGAAAAGTACGCGGTGGGCAACGTCTTCTTCAACAAGAGCGCGCCCAACGACATCCCGCGCGCCAAGAAGACCTTCGACGACATGGCCGAGGCCATGGGCCTCAAGGTCGTGGGCTGGAGAGCCATGCCCACCACGTCCAACACACTGGGAGCCACGTCGCTGGCCTCGGAGCCCCACGTCGAGCAGGTCATGGTGCTCAACGAGAACCCCAACCTGTCCGGAGACGACTTCGAGAAGGAGCTCCTGCGCTTGCGCAACGTCGTCACGTCCGTGAACGAGAAGAAGTTCTCGGACTTCTACGTCAACTCGCTGAGCAACCGCACCATCACGTACAAGGGCCAGCTCACGCCCGAGCAGCTCTTCGAGTACTACGACGACCTGTCCGCCAAGGACTTCACGTCGTACGTGGCGCTCGTGCACTCGCGCTTCTCCACCAACACATTCCCGTCCTGGGACCGCGCGCAGCCCAACCGCATCATGTGCCACAACGGCGAGATCAACACGCTGCGCGGCAACAAGAACTGGATGTACGCGCGCGGCGGCACCCTGCACAGCTCGTACTTCGGCAACCGCACGTCGGACCTGCTGCCCGTGTGCTCAGACTCCAAGTCGGACTCCGGCAACTTCGACGCGGTGCTGGAGATCCTGACCAAGGCCAGCTCCTGCAACCGCTCGCTGCCCGAGGGCATGATGATGATGATCCCCGAGGCCTGGCAGAACGACCCGCTCATCGCCCCGCACAAGAAGGACATGTACAAGTACCAGTCGCTGCTCATGGAGCCGTGGGATGGTCCAGCCATGATGGCGTTCACAGACGGAAAGTACATTGGCGCTACGCTGGACCGCAACGGCCTGCGTCCGAGCCGCTACTACGTCACCAAGGACGACCACGTCCTGCTTTCGAGTGAGATTGGTGTGCTGGAGCACCTGCCCGAGAAGGACATCAAGTACAAGCGCCGTCTGGAGCCCGGCAAGATGTTCCTGGTGGACTTCGAGCGCGGCATGATCGTGTCGGACGATGAGGTCAAGAAGTCCGTGAGCGAGAGCCGACCTTTCAAGAAGTGGCTGGACGAGAACCTCGTGTCGCTCTCGGAGCTCACTGCCACCAAGAAGGAGGCCCCTGTTCAGCAGCGCCGCCGCCACAACTACGCCGAGCTCAACCGCCGCCTGAACATGTTTGGTTTCACTACCGAGACAATGGACCTGCTCATGATGCCGATGGGTATCACCGGCAAGGAGCCTCTCGGTAGCATGGGTAACGACGCGCCGCTGGCTGTGCTGTCAGAGCAGCCCAAGCTGCCCTTCGAGTATTTCAAGCAGCTGTTCGCGCAGGTGACGAACCCGCCGATTGATCCCATTCGTGAGGAATTGGTTATGAGTTTGATGTGCCCTGTGGGCCCGGCTGCGAATGTGCTGGATGCGTCTGCGGAGCACGCCAAGCGTTTGATGGTGGAGCACCCGGTCATGTCGAACTCCGAGATGGAGGCCTTGAAGAGCACCAACAACGCCGACTGGACTCCGAAGGTTCTGGATGCTACGTTCGCTGCCGGAAGCGGTGCGCGTGGTCTGGTTGAGGCGCTTTACCGTCTGTGCGAGCAGGCTACGGATGCGCTGGTGAACGAGAAGGCCCCTATTATCGTTCTCTCGGACAAGCTTGCCGGTGTGAACCGCTATCCGGTGCCGTCGCTGCTTGCCGTAGGCGCTGTCCACCAGCACCTCCTGCGCACGCAGCAGCGTACGAGTGTTGCGCTGTTCGCGGAGTGTGGTGACGCTAAGGAGGTGCACGACTTCTGCACCCTGCTCGGTTTCGGCGCTGATGCTGTCAACCCCCACATGGCGGAGATGGCTCTGAACAAGATGAACGACGAAGGTCTCCTGTTCGCACACTCCAAGACGGAGATGGCGAACTCGGAAGTGTTCGACAAGTACCGCGCGGCCGTGGGCAAGGGTATCCTCAAGGTCATGTCGAAGATGGGTATCTCCACGCTTCAGTCGTACAAGGGTGCGCAGGTGTTCGAGGCTGTTGGTCTGGGTGACGACATCATCAGCATGTGCTTCGAAGGCACGAACTCGCGTATCCAGGGTACGGACTTCGAGGCTCTGTACACCGACATCTCGCGCTTCCACGAGGCTGGTTACCCGCTGCACTCGGACATGCTTCCTCTAATCCGCAACCCGGGCAGCTACCACTTCCGTAACGACTCGGAGGTGCACTACAACTCGCCCAAGAACATTGTCGCCCTGCAGCGTGCCGCCCGTGAGAACTCGCGTGAGGCTTACGCGCAGTACGTCGAGGAGACGAACGAGCTGTGCAAGCGCGTGAACCTTCGTGGTCTTCTGGACTTCAAGTTCGTCGACGAGGACAAGATGCCTAAGCTTGAGGAGATGGAGAGCGTCGCTGACATCGTGAAGCGCTTCAACACGGGTGCTATGAGTCTGGGCAGTATCTCCCAGGAGACCCACGAAGCGCTCGCTATTGCGATGAACACGATTGGCGGACGCAGTAACACCGGTGAGGGTGGTGAGGACGTCAAGCGTTTCACGACGCCTGGCGGCCCGCCCAACCTTCGTCGCTCGGCTATCAAGCAGGTGGCTTCGGGCCGTTTCGGTGTGACCATGAACTACCTGACAAACGCTGACCAGCTGCAGATCAAGATGGCCCAGGGAGCGAAGCCCGGTGAGGGTGGTGAGCTGCCCGGCCACAAGGTCAGCGACTACATTGGCTCGATGCGCCACACGACGCCTGGTGTGGGTCTGATCTCCCCGCCGCCTCACCACGACATTTACTCGATTGAGGATCTTGCTCAGCTGATTCACGATCTGAAGCACTCGAACCCGTCGGCCGAGGTCTCGGTGAAGCTGGTGTCTGAAGTTGGTGTGGGTGTTGTGGCTGCCGGCGTGGCCAAGGCCAAGTCGGACCACATCACCGTGTCTGGCCACGACGGTGGCACTGGTGCTTCGTCGTGGACGGGTGTGAAGAACGGCGGTTTGCCGTGGGAGCTGGGTCTTGCCGAGACGCAGCAGACGCTTGTGCTGAACGACCTGCGTTCGCGTGTGAAGTTGCAGACGGACGGTCAGCTCAAGACTGGCCGCGACGTCATGGTTGCTGCTCTGCTCGGTGCTGAGGAGTTCGGCTTCGCGACGGGCCCGCTGATTGCTCTTGGCTGCATCATGATGCGCAAGTGCCACCTGAACACTTGCCCCGTTGGCGTCGCCACACAGGACCCGGAGCTGCGCAAGAAGTTCCAGGGCCAGCCTGAGCACGTGGTGAACTTCATGTTCATGCTGGCTGAGGAGGTGCAGGACTACATGCGTCGCCTGGGTTTCCGCAAGCTGGATGACTTGATTGGCCGCGCCGATCTGCTCAAGGTGAACCAGGACGCGCTGCACTACAAGAGCCGCAAGCTGGACCTGTCCCCGCTCCTGATCAACGCCAGCACGCTGAACGAGGGCGCTGGTGTGAAGAAGGAGATGGAGCAGGAGCACGAGGTCGAGAAGTGCATCGACATGCGTCTGATCGCCAAGGCGAAGGATGCGCTCGAGAGCAAGACCCCGGTTGTGATCGAGGACGTTGCGACCAACCTGGACCGTACGCTCGGCGCCACGCTGTCGCACGAGATCTGCAAGCGCTACGGCGAGCAGGGTCTCCCCGATGGTACGGTCCACCTGAAGCTCAAGGGCCACGGTGGCCAGAGTCTGGCCTTCGGTCTGGCCAAGGGTGTTCGTCTCGACCTGGAGGGTGACTCGAACGACTACGTGGGCAAGGCTCTGTCTGGCGGTGAGGTAGCGGTGTACCCGAGCCCGGACTTCTCGGAGCGCGCCAACCCGGAGAACGTGATTGTCGGCAACGCTGTGCTGTACGGCGCCACGAGCGGCGAGGCGTACTTCTCGGGCAAGGCCGGCGAGCGCTTCTGCGTGCGTAACTCTGGCGTGAAGACCGTGGTGGAGGGCGTGGGCGACCACGGCTGCGAGTACATGACGGGCGGCCGCGTGGTCGTCCTGGGCCCCACCGGACGCAACTTCGCGGCCGGTATGTCTGGCGGCATCGCGTACATCTTCGACGAGGACAGCAGCTTCCAGAAGAAGTGCAACATGGGCATGGTGGGCGTGGGCCCGCTGACTGAGACGGCGTCGGCCGCCGAGATTGAGGAGGTCAAGGCGCTGGTCACCAAGCACCTCGAGCGCACGCAGTCGCCCAAGGCGCAGAAGCTGCTGGACAACTGGGACGCTTCGGTGACCAAGTTCATGCGCGTCATGCCGTACGACTACGAGCGGGTGCTGCTCGAGCGCGCGGCAGTCGTGAAGGAGACCAAGAAGTCGGCTTCCGCCTCCGCCTAAACTACAACGATCACTTAAAGATATGTACGAAGGGAAGATAGTAAAGAGCATGAAATGTATAACCAAGGTAATCGCAGAACGGCTATGAGGTTACAAAGTGGGCATGAACTCCACATGTCAATGTTGATACAAAGGTCTCGACGCTTGCAGGAACTCTCGTACCGCACAAGGGCGTTGGTACGTCGCATTCGATTCGAAGAGATTGCGACTTGCTGACAATATGGACATTGCTTTTGGTGGTTGTGTAGTCGAACATCGAGATAGCGGCTTGAAGAAGAATCAGGCATGCGAGCCAACGTGCACGTAGTGATTACTTTAAAACTGTCTGCAGATCTTGAAAGTGAGGAGATAGGTGGCTGGCTGGCTACCTATTATCGATCGGAATGGTCGACTTACAGCAGTGTATACGTCGCGACATGCAGCGGAAAGGCTGGAGGCGTCCCGCTCCCGGCCTCTTCAGTCTTCTTCTCTTTCTCGATCACGACAGGACTCAATCGGAATCTCTCCATTCTTTTGATGTTCTTCTCTTCGACAGTCAAGTTGTTGCCACTCCTCTTTTCATCAGCTTCGTCAACACACAAAAGTGCCATATAACAAACTTTCTTGTTTGCATCGAGAAACGGCTTCGCAAATGTAGACAGAACGCTCTCCTTGCACGTGTGTGTTTTGGCCATCGTCAGCTGCAACAAACAAAAACGCTCCTCCGTATAGGACGCGTACGTGCCAGCGGACGTCACCTTCTTGCCTTCAAACCTCCACTTGGCAACCGCATCAACTGTTTTACACGTGCTTGACGCGGGGATCCAGTAGTCCATCATGTCAGGGTTTCCTGCCCACTCCGCCATCACCGCTGCGTACTCTTCCAGTGTGTTACCTTTGCGCTGGATGGTTGGATCTTCGTCCGATCCGGACGACCGACCGAAAGTTACCGTTCCCACGTCCTGACGCATTACGCCGCGCCAACGATCCGTATTGGTCTTCCGATTCAAGTTGTCGTACTTCATATAGGATATGCCAATTTTGTGTTGCTGGCGTACTTGTGAGCGGAAAAGTTGTTCGCGTGCAACATCCATGAGGCGAGGATCGTTCATATCTTTCGCAACCATAACGAATTGATGGAAGAAGTCGGGTCCCATTATTGTCGACAAGGTATTCAGCGCCAATTTCGACGAAACAAACGCTCTCCAGTAAAATAGGTCAGTGTACTGCTCCGGATCTGTCGCGTCACGTACTCCCATCATGCGAATGCGGTCGATGTGTTCTTGTGAGCCAGTCCCATTAGGAGTCAGTAGAGAGCCTGCCGTTGCGGTGCTGATTTCACGGAATGCAGCGTGTAGTTGTTTCTCGGCCACACCAATCGGGATCACAAAGAAACGAACGCTTCCGCCTGACACGAAATACCGATCAGCAGGGTTGTCCAATTCCGCTTTCCTTGCCAAATCCTCCAAGTCGTCTTCTCTCCAGTACGGCAGCAGACAGGTCACCTGGTCTACGCTACCCTCGCCCTTTAATTTGAGTTGCCCCGATGTCGCTAGCAGCGTGTAACAAGTGCCAAGGTTTTTATTCTTGAGCTGCGTCTGATTCATGCCGTCAATACAAAACCAGCAACGGTGGTCAGACTCGTCACGGGATTGCGACTTGAAGATGGCTGTGTAGATGTCGGTGTCTTCGTCGAGCCACTCGTAGTACTTGCCTTGGTCAAACAAACGCGTAACTGGGAGTGCCTTTCCTTCCGTAACATGGCGGTGCCATACAACCGGTACCTCATTGACGATCGCCAGGTAGAAGCAAATCAACGCCAAAATGCAGCTCTTGCCCGTTCCTGGACTTCCCATGCAAACGAACTGCTTCTCGAATTTCGCATTCGTGTCTTCGAACAGCTTCTCGTTGAATGCGTCCCTGAACGCCTTCAGCACACACAGGATCTCCCTCCGCACGTAGAACTTTGAGCCGGTAAATCCAACGATGTCTCCGATCGCTTTAATGCCCTTCAGCTGCCCGCAATTAGCGTCGTTCCAGTCGAACAACTTCAGGAAATCTTCTGTTTTCTGCGGCAAGCCTCCACTTTTCCTGGCGCTTGCTTTCTGCTCATCCAAAAACGATGATGGGGCACTGCCGATCTTCTGCTTCTTCGAGGTCCCAGTCAGCTCTACCAGCACGTGAACCACGTTATCGGGTATGCGCTGGCCAAAGATATCTTCTAATTTGTTCGGCGGGTACAGTTTTGTAAACGGCGGCGTACCAGTGTCGTCCTTCGGAAGCCCTCCCAACAAGAGCTTGCCCAGCTTCTTGTCGGCCGCTATCCACTTGTTCTGCCCGTTCTCCCCCGTCTTCTTTGCCAAATAGAGAAGGAGTTCATGGGGACGAACCCCCAGTTCACCGGCAAGCTTCTCCTGCACGCTGCGCACCTTCTCATCGAGCCTCGCCGTCACGGGAACGATGACCCCCTGGGTACGGAAAACGCCACAAAACAACTCGATCGTGGCATGTGTCGGCGGGGTCATCTCCACGTTTGCTTCGCTCCCTTCCTTTACTGACGGCGGCGTCATATTCCCCTCCATGTTGCTCCGGTCTGCGAGCTTTTTTTCGAGAATGACAGAAAGAAGAAAAGAAACACGGACCAAACCAATTAGAAAAGCTCTATCAAAACTTTTCATTTTTTTATGGCCCGCATGACAGCAGCTAAAATTATCCTGGCTACACGCTAAATGACTCACTTGATCAGATTACATTTAATATGCATTTTTTTTGTGATATTATCACCTTGAAACAAGCACGTCTGCCGTCCTCCTGTGTTGCTTTACCAGTCGACACGTTTACTGATGTTGTGGTAATCCACCACAAGGCGTTGCAAGTTGCAAGACTTAAACGTCAAACAGTTTGAGCGTTGACAGGTAAAGAGGGATGCTATCCTTGCTATCGTTCGCCTTGATCACCTCCGGATTCAATTGCAGACTCTCCATTCTGCTGTCCTCACTTGCCTGCATGCTGTAGCCATTACCGCACTAAAGCACCACAACACACACACCTGCATCTATAAAACGCGAATGTCCACAACACCTCTTCGTTGCACGTATGAGTTCCATGCTCCGTTAACTTCAGAAAGCAAAACCGCTCCACCCGAGATTCGTTATTAGACGCCTCCGTCTTGTTCACAACAAACTCCCACTTAGCAACAGCATCGATATTTCCACCCACGCTCCATGCGGGCACCCAGCAGTCCATCTCGTCAGGGTTACCACCCACCTAGTCGTTACCTGATCCTCCGTTGTTTCATATTCGCCCGCAATCGCGACCAGATCTTGAAAGTGCTTGGGTTTCACCGCACGAAGCAGACGCTGCCATCGCCAGCTCCGAAGTGATACACAAATCTCCAGTACGTTAAATGGATATACTGCTCCGGGTTCGTAGTATCCTTCACTCCCATCATGCAAATGCAGAGGCTCTGCTTGCCATAGTCACGCCTATGCCATGTGAGCAGCTCCTCTGCGTCCTGAGGCGTGAAACGCCACAAAGATGTATCGACAAGCTTGCTGGCAACATCTACCGGGAGTAAAAAATCACGAATACTCCCACCTGACACACGATCTTTCCACACGTCGAACTGGGAACCAGTAAAGCCAACGATGTCACCAATCCCTTGGACATCCTTCACCTGTCCGCAGTCACTGTCGTTCCAGTCGAGCAGCTTTAAAAAGCCCCCACTGTCCGGCAAACAACCACTTTTATTGCAGGTTCGCTTGAATGACACCAATGGAACTTCGTCGTCTGTCTTGTGTCGATTTCAGTAGCACTGAAAATATTGCGGGGGCTCCACAAGTATTTGAACCGGCGAGATTAGTGGAAATTCCGCCTGACCAGACTCGCTTTTCACAGCAAGAAGCTCTCCAACTTCGAGTCGACCTTCACCCATTCCCATCACTCCTCTTTTCAGCGTCATGTGGTGCGGTGGACGTGTAGCTCTTCACCGACGGTTTTCCTTATGCTCTCCATGTTCACGTCGAGCTTCGTTTTCACAGCAATCATCGTCGACAGATGATACACTGCGCAGTACACCTTAATCTCATTGTCAACTATGCCGGTGTCCTTGCATGCCACAAAACTTGTCATCTCCGCGGCTTCTTAGAGACTACCTAGAAGAGAAAAAAAGCTAGGTTAACAGCCGAACTTACATATTAAATGAGATTCATGAGAATGTATAATTACAAGGGCGCATGGAGCAGTTTAAACTCACCTGGGATGCAGGTGCTAGCAGTCTAAGCACAAAGCTAGTTTAATATGACGGCGCCTGGCGTCCGAACGGCAGCTCGCGTGGGTTGCCATCCTTGTCGGTGAACAGCCACTTCTCAATCGCTTGCAGTGCCGACGGCGTCTTCTGTAAAGGGGCAGAAGTTGGTCGAGCAGTAGTTCGTCTTGCTCGCCGCGGGCCCGTTGTAGTTTCTCGTTGCTTGAAGGGGAAGAACTGACTCGTCGTCATGCCAGCACCTTCTCCACTGAAAGCGCCAGTCTGTGGCGTAGCCTCCACCTTAGCCGCAGGAGTCGTCGAGTTCGAGCCTGGCGTTGGCAGCAGCCAATTGGCGATGCGATCCGAGAGCGAGTTCACCTGCTTCTCGGTATCCACCACCCGCTGCCTCTTGACTCTCGGGGCTTCGTGCATCTCCACGTTGCCACTCGTGCTGTTGTTCTCCGCACACTCGCGCTTCCGCATCGTCGGCGGGAACGACGCCACTGCCGAGAACCTCGAAGACGCCGTGCGTTCCGGCGTCTCCTCTGGCACCACCTCCTTCCCTTGCAGTGGCTTCGGCGCCGAAAAGGAGGAACTGAAGCTCCTGCTCTCCTCCACCACCAAATTCTGATGCCTTCCCACGAACAAATGCAACTCGTTCGCCTGGTTCCGCAACAACTCCAACTCCAACTCCAGCGCCGAAATCTACAACCAAAACCAAATAAAAATAAATAAATATATCAGCATACCCCTCAATAATCATAAGAAAAGTAAAACATGTAAAATCTCCCCAACTTACCGGGGATCGTTGGAACCTGCAACTGAACAAAATTTCACTAATTGTATCCTTGTCGTGCTTCTTGAGCACGTGCCACCTCTGCAGCTTCCGCTGGTCCTGCAGACTGGCCAATGGGATGACGACGCTGCCCACCACCTCGTCCGCCCCGATCCTCTCTTCCTGCATTAAATCCACCCTCAACGTCCCCACAGCAGCGGGGAGGCCTTGGAACATCAGCGCCTCGTTCCAGCGCGGCGTGTAGCCCACGGGCCGCTTGGACGTGCACTTTTGCTCCATAACTGTCGTGCTCTGCAACTGTTCCGAGTCGGCGTTGTTGACCGCCGCGGCCGCCACGACCTCCGCCGTCACGCGCACGTACGCGCGCTGGCCCGAGAGGAAGCCCGCCTTGAAGAGCATGTTGCGCCCGGCCTCCACCTTGACGTCCAGCTGCGCGACGCTCAGGCCCGAGTCCAGCCGCTCGTCCACGCCCGTGACGGCGTTGTAGCGCAGCTCGCGCTGCAGCGCGCGGAGCTGCGAGGTCTTGGCGGCGCGCGCCTCCTCCAGGCGGCGGATGCGCGCGGCCACGTCGTCCACGGCGCTCATTTCTTCGGGCAGGAAGAGGGATGGGGGGGGAAGGCAAATGCTGCAGTTGCAGGGAGTGACGGCGGAAAAGGTCGCGAGGAGGAAACTCAGAGTTTTGGTTTGCCTTGGGACATCCGTTGCGGGTTTGTTTTGGTCCGACTTTATTTCGCGAGGGCCAATAGATGGCGCGGAGCGGGGAGGTATACTGAAAGCAAGTGAAACGAAACACGGAGGACAGGATGTGTAGGTTGCAGCTGGCTAATTTTGAAACGGAAGCTGGGGCCACGAACAAAGATTTTTCATTTGAGAATGGATGCATGTTCTATTGAGGCGTACGCCTTGCCCCTCGAAGACTGCAATGCACGTTGTTGTTTATCATAGCGCAGTCCAGGCCAATGCTTAGCAAATGCACTGTCGACTCGCAGGACTATCATACCACAACTCTTCGCCATTTTTTACAGCGCTTCTCGCTGCATGATGTTTATTGTGCTCAAGCGGCGATGGTATTTTAGTCTGGATCAGTTGGACTGGAATGAGGATCATGCTGAACTAAACCTCACTTATCATTTTAGTGCACCAGTGTGCGGCTTCTGCAGTGTCGGATAGTCTTGGACCCTCACCTATATTAAGTTTGCAGCGGTCTTGGCCACCGATACCCATACAGCCGCCGCTCTCGAAATAGATGCCCTGGGCAGGATATCTGCGGCAGCATGGATCGCTAAGAAGATTGTAAGTTTAGCGGCTAAGCCTTAGCGGAGAGGGTGCTTGAACCGGTGGCTCCGATTTTGCCGCCATTTTGGAGTTCATTCCCTAAAAACTTATGTTACAGTGATCCCAGCTTCCTATTCAAAGCCGTAATATACCGGTAGCACCAGCATCTCCTCGTCTTGCTGCTCGCCGCTCGTCATCTGCAATCTCACACTAAAATGCAAGCAGTGCGAAGCTTGGTTTTCGGCGTCAACTTTTGGTAGTGTATACTTTTTGTCACCTTAAGAAAGTATCCCACGACTGCAAAAAGTAACGCGGCTGAAAAACACGCACCGTCGACGATTGGCTATAATTCTGGTTGTCGCTCTCGATTGGTCCATAAACCGTCCTGATCCCTCTCTTTATTCGTCCAAAATCAAATACGGATTGTTCATTGGTCAAAACCCGCTTTTCGGTCGCAAAAACATGTTGCCCCGGTGGTCTCGCCACCACCGCCCCCCGTTCCTGCGGCCCCCGTCCGCCCGTTCAGTGCCAGAAATCCCTCCCGAGTTGCTCTAGCCCCGTCGCGTTGTCCACCATGCCCGCCGGAGAAGCCAAGCTCAAGACCACGCCGCTGGACCCGCGTTTCCCCAACCAGAACCAGGCGCAGCACTGCTGGACGCGCTACAACGAGTTCGTCCTGTGCCTCAAGAACAACGACGGCGACGAGGACGCGTGCAAGAAGTACCACCAGTACGCCGCTTCGCTCTGCCCCAACTCCTGGGTACGCTCTCCTTCTCCTTTCTTTATCCATTGGCCGGTTAGCACTAGCCTAAAAAATGGTTAGAGACGTTTAGAGAATGTTGTTGCTGACGGTGTTGCTGTTGTATTGTATTAGACGGAGCGCTGGGACGAGCAGCGTGAGGAGGGCACGTTCCAGGGCGTGCAGTACTTCAAGGAGGAGTAAGTCTGCGTCTTGTGATCCTCATCCTCCCTCAAGTTCATCATGTGAAGGTCGTGAGAGAATGCAGCGTCGCTGAGTACCGATAGCTGTTTGAGGTTATTCGCCACACGACGCTGCAACTGACAGCAAATCCCCTCCAAAATGAACGTTTGCCGTCTTGCCTCTTTCGGCCCCAACATCCTACGCCGCGTGCATCATTAACCTGCAAATATCAAAACGAAAAAAAAGAGAAAACCATTGCAACACACCGCAACAGCTTCACACACCACTTTTTTGATCCATCATCCCGCCCTTGTGAGCCAATTATGTCAGGTTTCTACACATACCGCTATTATCCGGGACCATACAGCGTAAGTAAATGAAGATGCCGAGTGCCTTGACCTTCGAAGTGTTGGGTCGCTATCACCGCGCGCGGGCGGCGACACTCACGCTGCCTCACGGTCCCGTCCACACACCCGTGTTCATGCCCGTGGGCACTCAGGGGGCCATCAAGGGGCTCACCACCCCTCAAATGCAGGAGAAGCCCGTCGACTGCCAGATCTTCCTGGCCAACACTTACCACTTGGCGCTGCGTCCAGGCACGGACGTGTTGGCTCAATTGCCCGGAAAACTGCACGAGTTTATGCAGTGGCCGCGCAACCTGCTGACGGACTCGGGCGGCTTCCAGATGGTGAGTCTCTCGAGGCTCTGCGAGGTGTCGGAGCACGGCGTGCAGTTCGAGAGCTTCGTGGACGGATCCACCATGATCCTGACGCCGGAGGCCTCCATCGCCCACCAGAACAACATCGGCGCGGACATTATCATGGCCCTGGACGATGTGGTGTCCAGTCTCGAGGACGACGACGAACGGTTCAAAGAGGCCTGCGGACGCACAGTGCGGTGGCTCGATCGCTGCATTCAAGCTCACGCCAATCCGGACAAACAGAACTTGTTCGGTATCGTCCAGGGGGGACTGGATGTGAGCGAAGGGGGACTGAGAGATGAGTGTTTAAGTGAACTCATTAAACGGGACCTGCCAGGTTACGCTATCGGTGGATTGGCAGGAGGGGAATCCAAGGAGGCGTTCTGGAAGGTGGTGGCAAAATGTACCGCTCAATTGCCGGAGAACAAGCCGCGGTATCTCATGGGCGTCGGATATCCCCTCGATCTGGTGGTGTGCTCGGCGCTGGGCGTGGACATGTTCGACTGCGTGTATCCGACTCGCACGGCGAGATTCGGTACAGCAATTGTTCCGTCGGGACTTTTGAAGCTTAAAAGCGCCAAGTGCGAACACGATGAACGACCCATCGACGACACGTGCGAGTGCTTCGTGTGCAAGAAATACTCGCGCGCGTACCTGCGCGTGCTGCTGAAGAAGGAGGAGACTTTCGGCGATCCAGAGGAGACCACGGGCAGTATCGGCGCGCACCTCATCACGTACCACAACGTTACGTACATGCTCAACCTCATGCGTCGACTGCGTCAGTCTATCATCGACGAGAAGTTCGAGGAGTTTGTGCGCAACTTCATGCTGCAGCAGTTCCCGAACCGGGACTACCCTCAATGGGCTGTCGACGCCCTCACCGAGGCCAAGGTTTCACTTGACTAGGGTGAGATCATAGAGATAATTGACGAGACCTTCATCGTCCAGAATCCACTACTTGTTGGTTGTCATTTTACTGTCGTCCCCTTCGTCTTGTCAAAGGCACTTCACTACACTTACACTGGAGAATTTCTAACACTACGACGTCTCTCTCTCCTCGTTTCACGCAGTGGGTCAGTCAGACAGACAAGACCCACCACCTTGGAGTCTTGACGTGGGGAGGTTTTGTCTTGATGGGAGTTCTTGGCGATGAAGACGCTTGCTTCTCTACGTCAGCTCTGCACATGCATACAAAGATATGAAGGTACTCACAGGAAGGAGGCTGGCTTCCCTGCTGACCAGCCCGGCTTGGTGCCATCGGGCCGTACCGGTGGGCCACGCGCAAATGGTGTTGCTGGTTGGGGGCTCGGAATTTTGTGCAATATTTTCACTCGTACTGCTCATCTTCGAGGAGGCGCGCTGATGTGGCACTTAAAATCGCTGGTTCGGATGGTGAGGCATGCCTCCCATAGGCGACAACTGCAGTTGTTGCTGGCCTGGTTGTTGCGGTTGCATGAAGCTGTAGGGGCCTGAAGACCCAGATCCCGGGGGTCCATGCTGCGTATTGACATAACTTGGCTCGTTCCATGACTCCGAAGGCAGGGTCGAGGAGGTCTGCGGTGGAAGGTTGTCGTCAAGCCCTGCACTTTCCAACAGGACGTCAATGTAGTCTCTGCCCCCCTCCTCGTGATCTGACTGCTCCTCTTCCTGCTGCTGCTGCTGTTGTTGTTGCTGGTAGGACGGTATCCGTTGTGGCAGGAATTGTTGTGGCTGGGACATCATTGGTCGCTGTTGGAGCTTTTGGTCGACGCTTGACCGCGGGTGTGGATAGCCCATAGTGCCGACGTTACTCTCGAAGGTTGACATCATGTTCTGCGACGGACTTGGGTCTCCGAATTTGAACGGTGAAATCATGGAGTGACTCTGCTGCTGGGGCGGGTACGATGACGCGGCAACAGAGGACGAAGAGTTGACGTTCACGGTCGTTGGCCACCCTCTGCAGGTCTCGGTCTTGATGGTGCTCGTCCATCCGTTGCCTGGCCCACCCTTAATGCTCACTGGCCCAAATCCAGACCCTCCACCGTAGATGTTCGGCTGCCGGTTCATTTGAGGTCGAAATTGCTGCTGTTGTGGAGCCTGGCGCTGCTGCTGTAGCGGATAAACATCTTGACCAACTGAGTGAGACGAAATCGGGAGTACAATCGACGCATCGGCCTTGACACTAGAGGCAAAGATCGTCTGCTGCGACGACGACGACGTTGTAGAGGAAGACATGAACGCTTCAATCTGGCTGATTGACAACGGTTTACCGCCGTTGACTCCAGGATTGTAGTTCGTCAGGAGCTGGTCACTTCTGCGACGTCCGAGGTTAATGGCACTTCTAGGAGGGCCGAAACCCCCATTTCCACCCAAAGGCGGCCCATTCAAGTTCATGCTCATACCCATCGAGTCTCCAAACCCAGGCGTCAACACATGAGGAAGACTCTGTCGCTTCCCTCTAACCGGTTGGTAGGGGTACCGCTGCGATAGCTCCTTCGCCTCTGCAACCTTCCTCAAATACAGCATCTGCTGCTGTGCGGTCGACGCGTTCGCAACGGAATCGTTCCGAGCCTCCATCTCCAGCTCAAACTCTTGTTCCGCCGGGGTTCCAGCGCGTTTCCGTCCAGGCAACGAAGCCGCCGACGCCGCTTGGGCTGCTGCATGAGCAGCGGCCGCAGCCGCAGCCAATCCGTAAGCCTCCGATCCAGGCAGCATTCCCGTAGAATGGCGACGTCCAGCAGCCGCCGAGTTCAGGAACGTCACCGTTGCACCCGACAGCGTATTGGACTTCTGCCTCTTGAGCGCTTGTTGCGTCGGCAATTGGTTGCGAGCATCCGCCAAGTCGTGGGCTTCAAACTGCTGCGCGTCCGCCTGCGCTCGCGCCTGTTCCTGGGCGTGCATCTGGTTCATGAGGTCGATGGGGTTGCTCTTGATGGTCGCGGCCATGGCCGCCGACATGACGGCGGGGTTGGCTCGCTCCTTGCGCTTGATGAGCTTCATCCGGTCCTTGTCCGCGCGCAGGAAGAAGGGGTGGCTGAAGGTGCAGATGTTGGTCTGCGTCTTGGTCCACTTCTTGAAGCCGAAGTAGTTGAGCTGCCGCTGGAAGCTCGAGACCTTGTTGTGCTTGAAGTAGCGCGGCAGGATCTGGCTGGCCAGCTCCTCGGGCTGGATGATCTGGAACGCCGTGCCCTCGTGCGACCACGTGATGATGTCCGGGTCCTCCGTCTCCAGGATCTGGAACAGGAAGCGCAGGAACTTGGGCACGCCCACGTTGCGCCGCTTGATCACATGCACCTCAGGCCTCTTGGGCTGCTCCGGTGTATCCATCAGCTTGGCTTCGTTCGTGGTGTCATTCAACTGCTGCTGCTGCTCCTGCTCCTGCTCGGGCTCCTCTTGCGTTGCCACGAGCGACGCGCGCCGGGTGTCGCTGGGCTCCTCCTTGGCGCCGAACAGCGGGTAGCTCGCGGTCTCCAGCGGGCTGAAGAGCGGCGCCAAAGGGGGTCCCATGGCGTCGTCCGCGGCCGGGAAGGGACTGCGATCTCTCTCGCCGAGCATTCTGCGTTGTGCCGCATCCCTTCAAGGCCAAGAAAATCTTCGAGGGAAAAACTTCCACATTTGGCCCAGGCGCGGTTTGAGCCAATGAACGGATTTAGAGCGGATTTTCAGCCAATGAGAGCGACGCTGCGGGGTCTTTGCAAAAGATCATTGCAGCGCTCGACTAATGTGATAAATATTTATCTGGATGTCCGGGTAACTGTTGCGAGCGGGCGGATGCTGACTACTAGTTGCCTCTTGCTCTTGGTGCGTATAGATGTATGAGAGACGTCATGGGATAGTTCTGCTGCTGCTGCGCGTGGAGGTCTGCGTGCCACTGAGTCAAGGGGCAAGAGAGACGAGAGAGAGAGTTCATGTACCCGTTATCTGCGAAAAGATCTTAGACCCGCTAAGGTTCCAAAAAAGGAATTCCACGTGGATTCTCGAACGCTGGAGCCGGCGGCCGCCGTGAGCCAGTGCCCTTGGTGCCGTTGCCCCCAGCACTGGCCCGAGCGTGCTTGCGTGCGTCGAGCACGAGCTCGGCGCCTGGAGCCCAGCGCTATGTGGCCGGTGCCGCGCCACTGTGCAGAGCGGAGCAACGAGTCAGCCCAGTCAGCGCGAGCTGAAACGCCGCCGTATCTTCTCACGACGAGCGGACGACTGGTCTGGAGAGAAGGGTCCACCGGACAACTTCAACATGGTGTGCGACACATCACATGACGTGATCATTGCGATACAGCTGTAACCGGTGTCCTCCTTGGTGAGTGACTTCAGTTTATCCTTCCTCATCAAAGCGTGGTGCACGTTTCAGGCGACCGACCGATACCGCGTTTGTCCGAGAATAAGGTCGATATTCAAGCGACTTTATTCTTCACGTGTCATTCAACACAATAGAACACAATGTTCTCGATAGCGAGTACGTCTGAGATTGTCGACGCGTTGAGGCAGACGTTGGGTTTGAAGCCTACATGTGTTGCTTAAGATTCAAACACACCAGAGTATCCGTTGCTGGCTGGTAGTGGAGGGTCGAGGATCTCGAGGGTACGTGCATGTAACCTGATCGATGGCGGAATGTAGCCCTCATTTCCCAATCGGCGGACAGGAGAACAAGACCCAAGCGAAGACAATAACCATCCGTCTTCTAGCGCGAATGAGTACATCGCCCGCTGCGATCGTCTCCGTTGCTGCTGCTAAAGCCCCAGCGGCAGCTGCTCAGTCAGAGTGGGAACCAGATTTCGTTATCGTCAATGGCGTCTCGGAAGAAGAAGCTGATAGCTTCGACGACAAACCTGAGAGCGTGGACGACGATCTTCTTGACGTCGAAGATCTCGAAGCTCAGATGGAGGCGCTAGCTGTTGAGGTCTTGGACCCTACGACTGAGACAGCTCGAGTGGTCTCGTCCTTGGAGTATCTCGAGACTGACGTGGACGACATTCTCGAGTTCCTGGGGTCCGATGTACAACAAGGCGTTAATCGCGTGCTTGAGTGCTTGGGCAACCTATGTCAGACTGACATGGACACTGCGGCGGAAGGTTTTCACAGCGAGACCAGGTCCTTGGTTGAGGCCATCGACAGCCTTACTGAGCAGATTGACACTCTAAGTAGGTGCTTCAGCGCGATGAAGGGAGGGCTCAGCGCTATGCATCAGCTGCTCGATGTCGTCATCAACGACGTAGCCACACGCGAGGATCTGTATGAGAAAGCGGCAATGTCTGGGAGTGGCAACTAAGAACGACAACCGAGGACAGGAGATGGATACATGTAACTTCAACGTGGTGGTGAACACTAGTAAATAACAAAAGGGAATGATTGATGTCATAACAGGTATATTATTACTATTTTCCTTTCTTGTGTCAGTCATTTTGAGAGAATCTACGCCAGCACGACGCAAAAAGGAACATCGACGGCATACGACGTAACGATGCACTATAAACCCGAAAGAACTTTTTGCATCAAAGAACCTCGATTTTTGTTTTAACTTGCGTTAGTTTTTCGAGCGGAGGCAGTGGCATTACACGCCCGCTATTTCATGGTGAGATATTCTACACTCCAGATTTCTCCCCGTTCGAAGATCATCTACTTGTATGTGTACCTCCCACGAATCTCCATCTACTGCTAGCAGAGCTGTGGAAATATAGATTGTTTATTGATTGATCTCTGTCCGCTGGAACAATCAATGATTGCAATCTCTACAATCTCAGCAACAATTATTGCAATCTAGCATTCTTCCTACTCTTGCTCCGCTACCTCCTCTTCATTGTTGTCTTTTGACTGCACAATTGCGGTCGACACATCGGCCAGCGTCACAAGATCCCAGTTCAGCTTCAAGAACATGATGACTTCGAGAGTCTCGGAGCTCATGCTCTTCCGCAGGTACCCGATGGTGCTCTTAACGGTGGAGAAGAACCGCTCAACGACAACAGACGTTGCTGGAATCCAACTCACGGCCAAGTACTTGGACTGACGAGTACTCCTCTTGCGGACCTTCTTGTTGATCTTTTCGTCCAGTTCTTCCGCAGCCCTTTTCCTCTTGGACTTGTTCGTTGTCGAGGAAGTTGCTACGGAGCGCGGCTGGTTTTCTGGTTCGGCTAGTAAGCGATGGAGAGCTTTGCGTTCATTTCGAAGTAGCGTAAAATCTCCTCCGCCTTGGATCTTGGCCAAACCACGCTCAAAGTCAGGGGATTCGACGATACCCGCGTCTGGAGCGAGATACTTTTCCATGTTTTCGTAGTCGTCCATGACAATATCGAAGATGTCGCGAACGGTTGCCACCGTCATGTCGTTGCGCTGCAACTTCCCCGTGACCACGTCGAACGCGGTCATCTCGTCGAGGAGCTCGGAAATCTTTCGCTGTTCGCTCACAGATGGGATGAGGTCCACAAAGGGCACACGACGAATGCCATCCGCCTCTGCATCCGGGGGGAGGTCGCGATCCACCTCGCAGTCGTCCTGGAAGTGGTGCAAGTAGGGACGAAAATCCTCGAAGCGCTGGAGCATCCGATAGCAACCACTCCAACGCAGCTCGTGCAGCGGGACGGGCTTGTATGTGCAGCCATGTTGCTTCAACTTAGCGATCCGTTTCACGGTTTTCAGCTTCCGCATCATGGCACTCACCTTCTTAATCAACTTCATGTGAGGTTCCAGCCGCGCACGTACGGCGAGGTTGAAGCGATGAGCTGCACAACCTACGAGGGCACGTCCACTCTGCGAGCAATGGCCTTGTTGGTCGGCATATTGTCTGCGACGATGGCCAGCATGTCTGCAAGATGCAGACCGTATTGCGCGAGCACCAAATCCAGGAAGTCGATGTGCTCGGCGGCCGTCATAGATGCCTCGTTCTGGAAGGGTGAGAAAGCCAAAAAGCGCACGCCCTTGTTAGTGGCAGCGAAAATAGCAATCGCGTGCTCGGCCGAGTCCGTAAATCCATCGAACACCAGTACGAACTTCTCTCCAGCCAACTCAGCGCAGATTTTGCCGTCCACAACTCCAACCAGAGAAGTCATTCGTTTCAGGAGGGTTGCACGATCCATTGCCTTGTAGCGGATGGCAGAGCGAATGACAGCGTCATCAACGTGGGCGAGAGGGAGGTTCTTGAGGACAACCAGCTTCGTCCATCCGTAGGTATCAGCAGCATCCTTGTGTACAAACATGCTGCGGATCGGAGTACAACCTTTCTTAGCACACTCCTCCGCTACAACCTCGAAGCCAACGTGGTGGCTGCGTAGGTGCGTCATCAGGTTCTTGTAGCCTGCACTCTTCAGCTGCTTCACTACGACATCGCAGATGGAGCATGTACGCTCAGTTCGGGTGGGGTTCTCGAAGAGCAGCTTGACGACTTCGGCGTTCTTCATACTGGAGGTTCGGGGGGGGGGGGGGGGGCTCTTGTGCTTGGTGCAAATTGAAGAGTGATGAGAGAAGCAAAGGGCGGTTTGGTAGTGACCTTACAGCTTTAGCGAAATGGCGCGAAAGCGAATCTGGTAGCTGCTTTTTCTCCCCCAGGCTCGGTTCTAGCTCTATGGTTGGCGGAATGCAATGGATGCCGCTGTCATTGGCTCTGCGGCAATCTTTCGATTGTGATTGCCGATTGGGATCCCTCCACAATCAAATTATTGTGATTGACAATCTTGACAATCTTGCAATCGCAATCATGTTTTCCACAGCCCTGTACTGCTAGTTGCATCCCCGGGAAAAGGAGAGGAACGATGGGTACTTGCTTCCAGCCTTTAGACTTTCGCATGTGACGTCAAAGTCATTGATGCGCGCATCGGCATCAGCGGGAACTTCGCAGCACTTCTGATTGCCCTTCTTGTTAGGATCGATGGAGCCGCGTGCCGCCGCGCAGGCCTTCTGGGTGAAGTCGGCCGTCAGGAATCCAGTGCTCTCGTAGATGATGCCAGAGCCGTCACCTCTGGTGGTGTCAGGGACTCCTCCAGCACACTGTAGGCGAGCCGTCTTCGAAGCACCATCACTGATGGCAGAGGTCAGTAACCACGGTATGTAATATATGCCCGGGTGTCGATCAGTACTTACACGGACAACAGCAGAGCGGCGAGGGTAGCAATAATGGTCTGGACCTTCATCTTGAGGAGCGTGTACAAGTTGCGAGTTGGAGTGGGTGAAGTTTTCGAAATGATCCTGGTCGGTAGCAGAGGCGGAGGCTGACCCCTCAATTGTTTGCGGACGAGGTTGTCATCCGAAATCTATGATTCAACCTCCCTCCTTCAATTTCCCATCGTATGAGGAGAAATACTAGAACTGGCTAATCGATCAATTTTACATGTACAGTAATGTGCCTCAAGAAAGAAGATCGGAAAATGTATAACCTGCTAGACGCTATCCTACAGCTGTACTGCTTGTGTATAGAACTCATACGAATCCCTCAATAAATGATTTAACTTGCCAATTGTATACAAATCAGGTCTTCTTTATTGAGGTACATTACTGTACCATAGTACGGTGTTACCCTCCCATCTCACTCTAAAATCCCATGAAACAGCGTCAACAGCGTCAAAACAACCCGGTACTAATCAACCTCGAATCGCGATTCGTACATGTACATGGTACTGTACGCAAGTCATTCAATCAACCAACAGTGGCACTGTTGCCGATCGTCAACAGTGGTCAACAGTGCTCACTTGGTTTATGTATGGGGAGGGGGTGAAACGGCCCTCCCAGGGTTGCTAAAACTAAGCCTCCGATTCATCAACTGTGTGAGTGGTGCACGGGTTTGAGCCCAGGCTTCAGCTTCACATGGATTCGCTCGTTCTGAGGAGGTGTCAGTGTCCCCAGGGCTTTCGCTGTGAGTGCTTGGGTGTGGTGGTGCAGTCCATGGAGATTTGACGCCCATAACACCCGTCCCCGAAACAACCTGTACAAATAGTTTTATTGGCTCTTTTCTGAAATGGTTATACCGAATTAACTATGTTATCACATACACTTCAGCGAACCGATATAGACCAGCGAATCGATGTCCCGTCTATCAGAAACGTACGCTTCAAATGCAGCAGCATTAAAACAAAAAATTATTGCATGTTAAGCTCTACTACATCTCGGAACATGCCGTCAAAATCATCATCTAGGCTAAAAGTTCCTACACTCTTGTCTAGACATCCTGCAACCAAAGCTTCTTCAACTATGTCGTCAGCATTCTCGCAGACCTCAGTACTTGCAGCAACGCGGTCTTGATTTCTTCAATCACGTCGGGCCGCGAAACAAAACCGCATTTTCGGAAGCCGGCCGAAACCGTGGAGGTGTGCACGTCGGACCACGTCTCGTGGATTCAACTACATAGTAGTTTCCGGTCGGGGGCTTTTAGCTTTAATGCAACACCAGGTTGCCGCGCCCGTAGCTGTACCCTTAAATGGCGTATCCAACGGTTCCGCAAACGCACTTTTAGTGGGCCATTCCACGTCGCACGGCCGGCTGACAAACGGAAGTTGCATTTGGGGGCACTTTCATCAACGTCACGTTGATTTCGTTTGCATACTCGACGACTTCGTCGGTCCAGTGACCTGAGAAGTCGTCCAGTAGCAGCAGAATTGGCTCTGACATGTCCTCGCGGGCACCCAAATGAATCTAGTGTTAACTCACTATTCCACCACCCTGTAAACAATATTTGCCAGAAAGAAGTTACCGGAAAAGTCGTATTGATAGAGCACCCGGAATGATAGAGCACTTGTCGAGTTTCTGTCTAGCACATCGGAAGGAACGTGTACTTGCTATCTAGTCAGCCCAACTAGCACAAAAAGGCAAAATGACTTGATTTTTGCATAGGATAAAAGTACACTAAATCATTTTCAAATCCACACGATCCTTCAAGAAATACACCCTTAACAAGAAACGATACAGCCATGTGCATGTTTATTAGAAAATTGGTGCTCTATCAATACGACTTTTCCGGTAGAATACAATCAAAGCTTTCGCAAATATAATTCGTACCTTTGGTGTTTGTGTACACTTGCATTCCTGTCTCCCTTTGAGCAGGAACAATTTGCTTCTTCCACGTCGACTCGCTAAAACCGTGCCGCCGTGACTTGTTTTCTTCACGGCGCTCTGTGTCATTCGATGACCGCATCTTGAACACGACAAACGGCGAGTATTTAGTGCCGAAAGAGTCGCCGAGAAGCATCAGAGTCGCGCGATCTTTTGACTTGCCCCCGCACCGCACCCATACAGTTTTGCTTCCGGTTTTAGCTAGTGTCTGTTTAGGGAGGTACTCAAAAAATGCAGCTAGGAACAAATACTTTGTCAGCTCAAAGTAAAACAAAACAACATGGACAACAATAAATTTGTTAGTCAAATAAAAATGCCTGTTTGATCTGCATTATAAATGTGAGTCGCTCCAATCTCGGCGGCTTTTTGCTTGACCTCTTCAGCAAACTTCTGAGCTGTTTCGAGGAGGTCGGGAGGTCGAATTTGTCCTTCGCGTGTTTTGCAGCGCAGCGATAGTCGATGTCGAGCCTTGAAGTGGTGTTGCCAGCACCACGACGCCTTGAATGGTGCGATGCCGGCTGCTTTGGCGACCTCGTGCGCTTGAAGACGCAGCATGGTGGGTGTGACGGGCACACCTTCGTCACGGAGCTCACTTATCCAGCGAACTAAACCCGCCTCGTCCTCCTTAGACAATATTGTAGCCTCACCTTTCTTACGCGCCTTCTTTTTGTCTGCACCACCAACTTCATCGCACAACGCTTCGATGGCGCGCCGAGAGCTCTTCCAGCTGTAAATCAGAGTCCGTCGACTGTTAAATTTAGCCTCTGGCAGCTCCGGATAAAAGTGGTTGAAAGTCATCTCAATATTGTTGTGGGCAGCAAAATGGTCCAAGACCTTTAGCTTGTGTGAGGTGGCAAAAGATGAAACCGTGTGCGTCTTCACCTTGCGGCCTTCGCCGCCGGGCAGACGAGGCCGCCCTTTTGGACGTCGGCGCTGCGTGGGAGCCATTGAATGGCGAACTGAGCTCGGAAAAATACAGTTCGCGACCTGTATGGGATAACTTAGGGTGCACAGTGTTTCTTCCCGCGCGGCCTGTGATTGGTCAATTGGGTGGTGTATGGCATAACATATAGAAGGTGATAACATAGGTAATTCGGTACTGTAAGTAATAGCAGGTACTGTTGCCGATCGACCCACCGTGCCACTGTTGATCAAATCTGTGCCGTACTGTACTGTACTTATGTACGTACTGGCATTGAGATTGATTAGTACAATACCATGTCGCAAGACACGCACAGGAGGAATTTCCATAAATCAGTGATTTTCACGGATTTTACAAAATGATTGTGATAGCGTGAAACTACTGACTCAGAGCTTTGGCAAATAGTACAGTATATTATCCTGGTAGTGCAACGGGGTTCACGTTGTACGGACAGCCCAATAGGGATTAATTCGGAATATGTGGACCACCCAACTCGTAATTAGGGGCTCAATACAAATTTGAAGTATAGGGCACTTATAATTTCACGATTAAGGATGTAAAGGAAGAGGTTTGTGTGATACAAAGGGTCGTCAATATAACATTATACAGGTAGCAATGGTGTTCAAGCAGCAGGCCGCATTGACTGGGGACGAATGAAGCCACTTGCATGCATTTTTAGGGACAATTTGGATTGTTGTAAGTCCCAACGGCGTCGTCATGAATAATGAAACGTCAAGCAGGAATAACGTCGGTGCATTTGCGAGAAGGGCAGGAGCATCACCACCGAGCATCATGAAAAGCCTTTTAGTTATACAAATAAGACCCGGAACTAAGTGATTGCTCACACATGCGAGAGCGGAGGTGATGAATAGCAGCCAGTCGGGGCCCCGTCCTCGCTGTTCGTGTCGTCTATATTTGTGGTAGCTCCTCGGCCGCCACCTTGAGGAAGCTGATTCGCGGGTGCAGCGTGACCAGCTACCGCGCCACCACGATCAGCTGCACTTTGAGAAGCCCACCGACGTCGCCCACGCTGTCCCCATCGACTGCGCCGCGATATATCTAACAAACCAAGATAGTAAACCGAGCTGTAGTTACTACCCAGATGCAGGGTTGGCAAGCTCTGCAACCACGGCAGCGAAGTATATCCCTTAAAAGGGTGGGGGCGGCTGCCGCAGTATCAGAGCTCACCAAGAGCGCAAATTGGGTAGTGAGAGGGGAATGTACTCTGCGGATAAGCTGATGAAAGAGTTCTATCGACTTTCTGTAGATATTCTAATTCTACTGATTGACACTGTGTGACCACCCCACCCCCGCACACACCATACTGCAACTTTCTTTCAGCTTTGGTTTCTGGACATTGCGGTTTGATGTACTCTCCCTATATGATACGATGTGCTTGCTCGGTACTGAATTTTACAGGAAGCTTTCTATATCGAGGCGCTGATAGATTAAACTTGGCGGGTGTTAATGTTGCTGTCAGATACGTGATATGTGTGAGTAGTACAGTACGATCCAGTACGCTTGTGATTTATAAATGTGATGGATTATCAAAGGCAGCATCGATGTACTTTCGAAAAAGAAACGAGTCCGCGCGACTCTCCAGGTACGTGTTTTAAGCAATTCTTGTAACCTGGTGCTTCGTCGCGCTGACGCTTCGAGGCAAAGTCTTTTGTATACTGGTCGTCGTCATTTTTTTCTGCTACGCTAGTAGTTTTATTTACGGATAACGTATTTAGAATGAAACGTTGCTTTCATAATTGGCCTAAAAGCAAAGTCCATACAGCGCTACCAGCCCAATCTCTCTAGTACGGAAGTGCTATCTATACACAGTCAGATTGATATATTATTCCGATGCAATCGCTCGTTGCGTGAGGCGCCAGTCGATAGACACCACGACGAGGGCTGTAACCCACTTAAGTATACGCTGAAAGGACCCCCCCCCTTCATAACCGAGTTGAGGGCCGCGGTAAGAGACTTACGAGAACAGAGTAACGTTGGGATTCGATATCCTAAAGGAAGCGTATACTTTTTCTTTCTACGTTGTAGGAATTCGTCACATGCGGTAGGTCTTCAGTCCACAATAAATTTATTTATGATATGATGGACCATTATTTTTATGGCCATGCTATTTTCGGCGGCTCTGAAAATAAATGCGTTCGCCTGAACTAGCAGCATTTGCTGTTATGAGCACTGTCCTCATTGCTACTCGGTCACCTTTATACTTGGCTTTACATAACCCTATTTTAATCTAAAGCTGCTACCGATGCATAAAAGCCAATACATAGTGCAGACTACAATTTATTCTAGGAAATGCACCGTATTCTGGATCCGTTGAGCTCATACGCTTTGTTCGATCGCGAAAAAACTGGCGGCGGAAGTGACCGATGCAAAAAAATAATGGGAGAGTTTGGGCCTTGTATTTTGTCCTCATCAAGACAAACACTGAATACAGTTGCTACAATTTTAGTACACCAGCCAAGTCGTATACTCCACTCGCATAGCCTTTGTATGGGCGATGGAAGACACCATCTGGAGAATGTTAGAGAAATGCAGCACGTGCTGTGTCGCTGACGTATTTTTGAGTTTTTTTGTTAAGAAAAGACTGATGAATGCGAAACGCTGCTGTGTGCGTCCATATTTTCTGTGTAAGTCTCTACTCTCTCCTGGCCTCTTAAAATAGACAGTGGACGGCTGCAAAAGCCATTATGGCTTTTGCAGCATTATAACCATCGGATACTAAGCGCAGCAAAACCCACACTGGAACCCAGTTTATGGCTACCAGTTGCGAGCATCCCACACCTTACCCACTAGGAAGGGGCCTTCAAGCGTAGATCAGATGTCATGTATACGGAAGTGCCATGTAAATTGGGGCGCCTGTCTTCTGCCCTTATAGTACTGTACCGTAGCAACCAGAATAGATATTAATATGGTCAGTGATAATTTGATGTAGTATTGTTGTAGATAACACGTCATCTTCACTACTATTTGTAGTACTACTATAGTTCCGCAATTAACTTGAAATTTGTATGCACACGCTAGTACTATACTACTATGCCTTCATCAGTGAATTTGGGCGAACGATCACAATCACATGATAACGGGACCGTCCTTCTCAATAGCAAACGCCTTCATTGGAGCTCATCGACGCCATGACAATGCTACGACTCTCTCCAGTATCCCCAGCAATCCTAGAGCAAATATCGAGTTTACTGGTGGATAAAGCGTCTGCGAGTTGCGTTAGCTGGCATTATCGACGATTCTCCTGAAGCCTAGAGTCAAGCAGGCATGCAGTTAACACATCAGTCAGCTACTTACAGTGGAAAGGAAAGAGGGTTCTTGTTGTATCCATCACCACAGGGCGCAATCCTGATTTCCTCCATCCTGCTACTGTAGCATCTTAAGCTCGTTCTTGCCAGAACACTTGCCTCGCACAGCATCGTCCGCTACATGTACACTGTAGGAGCTGTGCGTGAAGGAATTTCCATAAATCAGTGATTTTTCACTGAGATTTTACAAAACGACGGTGTATCTTCAACATGGTGTGCTAAACATCAAATATAACAAACATTCAAGTCATGCATACGACTGGTGCCGAACTGAAAAAGGTACACGGTCAATTATGGCGAACCTCGCGCAGCAGCTTGCAAGGCTCCAGCTCGGCGCCGCGGGCGCGCGCCACCGGCCTTCCCGGCGCCTCAACGACGCGCCTCCCATCAGCTCCAACATCGCCTCTGTCTCTCTGCAACGGAGCTCGGTCCAGTTCTCGCTCCTCTCGACGCTAAGCTGTCCGCCGCAACTCGTCCTGGCGCTCGGAGACGGGCCCGAAGTGCCTATTAACGGCCAAACCACGGGCTTCCTGCCCTCGGGGCCAGCCTTCCACGTCGCGTACGCGTATAGCAAGCCTCTATTAGCAGCTGTGGATGAAGAGGGGGCCGTGGGAATCGTGGATGTCGCCCTAGGACGTCGAAAAGGCCGCTGGGTGGGCCATGACAACGCAATTTTCGACGTCATCTGGACACAGGACGACGCTCGAGTGCTCACAGCAGCTGGAGACCTCCAGGTTCGAATTTGGGACGTGGAGACGGCCGGACGCAGCTCTGGGACGGAGGTTACGCCCGTCTCGACACTGACAGGACATGACATGAGTGTGAAATGTGTCCGCCAGGCTCCGGATAGTGCTCACGTGTTTGCTTCAGGTGGACGAGACGGGAAGGTGTTGCTCTGGGATACGCGCGCGGCAGGTAAACCCGTGGCTACGCTGGAGAACGTGCATGCAGAGCCGATGTCGTCCAGAGCATCGTCACCGAACGTGAGCTTCACGTCGCCCATCCAGAAGAGAAGACGGCGAGGCGCTGCCCCACCGTCAACGTCGTCGCCACGCAGCGTTACGTGTGTGGAGTTTGGAGCTACAGGGAATGAGATTATCACGGCAGGTGCAGTGGATGCAGTGGTCAAGTTCTGGGATATCCGACGGATTGGTTCCAGCGCGTCCACTGCTGGTCGTGGCAAGAAGAAGGTGGTGGCTAAAGCTCCGGTGCCGACTCGTGAGATCTCGTGCTCGACGCGGGAAGGCTCACGTCGTGGTATTTCGTCGTTAACCTTTCGTACGGGTGGGGTAGGAGGTGCGTCTCGCCTTCTTGTTAACGTGCTGGGCGACTCGCTTGCTGTAATTGACATTGGACAAAAGCAGCATGACGCTAGAACGGTTCTTCGTTGCACCGGGCACCAAGCCACTTCGTTTTACAACAGAGCGACGTTCAGTCCGGATGGAGATTTCATTGCTGGAGCATCCGCAGACAGTGTCGTGTACTTGTGGGACGCGCGTTTAGGTGCTTCGTTTGGTAATTCCCTATCGTTAACGAGGTCAGCTCTCGGCGTCGAGCAACGTGCACCATGCTTCGCGCTTAAGGGCCACCTGAGCGAGGTGAATGGAGTTGCTTGGAGCTCTCACGACTTCACTCAACTAGCGTCTTGCTCGGATGATGGTACTGTGCGATGCTGGCAGGTTGGTGGGGAACGAGACCAACGCACAGGTTCCCGGTTACGAGAAACAACCGCAGAATCTACGAAGCCATTTGAGCTGCAGTTGGCTCCAACAACGGGGGTTTCGTCTGAAGCAGCAACGAAGACGGAATGGGCGAACTGGAGTGAATTTGTCGAGCAGCCCGAAGGTTTTGCGTACCGCGTTCGAGGCAACGAGCCGGCACTAGCACCGCGTCCTTCATCTCCAAGGCGCAGGCGAGTCTCCACAGCGGACACGCGGAAAGGTTCCCCTCAGTTTACCCGGCGTAGCACCGAACCACGACTGCACCCTGTCCACGAGACCCCCGCTGCTCAGCAACAGCCACAACAGGAACCGCAAGGCGCACACGAGGCCCAACCACAGGAGAAGCGGCGCATCAAACTACGCCGCAAGACGCAGAAGCAGCTTCCAGCTCAACCGAAGCGAGCTCAGCGAACCCTGCTGGAACTTTGGGGGCGGTAAAGTTTCGCCTACCTGGTTGCGGGTAGCGCTTGGTCTCCTGCACAACAAATTGACAATATAATGCATACAGTTAAATAGAATAATTAGACTTATCGCAAGGCCTCCGCCACCACGTTGCAGTTGTCGTTTCAACGATACTGATGACCGCTCAATTTCAAAGTCAAGTTAACAATCTTCTCGACTTCTTCTGTGTTATAGCTCGGCTTCAGCGATTTACATGACGTCCTCCTCGAAGGCCTTCTCGAAGACGCCAAGAAGTTGGTCGATGTCCTTCTCGTCCACAACAAGGGGCGGGCACAGACGAATAGTGCTGTAACAATAACAAGACACCAAAACCCGTTAGCAAATCGATCACGCAACACTCACAAGCCTCTAAAGTCAAACGTACTTTTCGCCGGCGGAGATGATGAGCACCTGCTTGGACAGCGCGTACTGGATGAGCGGGCCCACGGGCTTGGAGCACTCGAGGGCCACGAAGAGGCCGCCCTTGCCGATGGGCTTGCGGACGTCCACGACCTTGTCGGGGAACTTCTGCTGCAGCTTCTCCAGGCGGCTGGCCAGGTAGTTGCCGCGCTTCTGCACGTTGGCCAGGAAGTCCTCGTCCATGATCTTGTGGAGCACCGTGTTGGCCACGGCGCATACGAGCGGGTTGCCGCCGAACGTGGTGCCGTGCTGGCCCGGGGTGATGGCCGACGCCACCTTGTTGGACATGAGCACGGCGCCAATGGGCAGGCCGCCGGCCAGAGGCTTGGCCAGCGTCATGATGTCGGGCGTCACGTCGTACAGCTCGTGGGCGAAGAGCTTGCCCGTACGACCGAGGCCGCACTGCACCTCGTCCACAATGAGCATGGCGTCGTGCTTGTCACACAGAGCGCGCAGCTCGCGCATGAACTCCGGGTCGGCCGGGTACAGGCCGCCCTCGCCCTGGATGGGCTCGATGAAGACACCGGCCGTCTTGTCCGAGATGAGCTTCTTGACGCTCTCAATGTCGTTGAACTCGGCGTAGTGCACGCCGGGCACGAGGGGCATGAAGGCCTCACGAATCTTGGGCTTGTGCGTCAGAGTCAGAGCGGCCGCGGTACGGCCGTGGAAACCGTGCTTGAACGAGATGAACTCGATCTTCTTGCCCTCCAGAGGCCTAGCGAAAAAATATATGGTAAAGATTAGTTGAAGTTGCAGGTTAGAGACACCACACGTCTTGCAACGTTGCAAGGTGGTTAGAGAATTTTTGTTGCTGTTGCCACGTACGTTCCCTGGGAGACGCGGTTGGCGTACAGGCGCGCGAACTTGTAGGCGCCCTCGTTGGCCTCCGTGCCCGAGTTGCCGAAGAAAACCTTGTCGAAGCACGAGTTGTCCACCAGCGTCTTGGCCAGCTCCAGCGGAGCCTTCGAGTGGAACAGGTTGCTCACGTGCGTCACTTTCTGCAACATATAAACAAAGTTTAAGTGAACTTTCACCTACTGCTTAAAGTTGTGTTTAAAGTTGCCACCCACCTTGCCATTCTCCACGAGGCTGTTGTACCAGTCCTCGTCGCCGTGACCCAGACCCGAGACGGCAATGCCGGCGTAGAAGTCCAGGAACTCGCGGCCCTGCTCATCGTACAGCTTGCTGCCCTTGCCGTGCGTGAACACGAGGCCAGGCTCGCCGCGCACACCGTCTGGGTTGTACGTCTTGGCCAGGTACTTCTGCTCGTACGAGTCCGCGTTGAAGGGCTTGGCGGCCGCGGCAAAGGCACGCGAGGCGCCAGCCGAGGCGCGCTGCAACTTCTGGATGGAGCGAAGGGCGGGCAGCATCGTTTAAGAGGTGTTAAACGGGGATTCGGGGGAGCGAGCAACAAGCGCTGTTGCGAGCGTTTCCGGTTATGCGGAACCTTTGGTCGTGGATCGGCTTTCAACTGCGGTTTGTATGGGGCCCATGGGAATTTAAGGGAAATTCATGTGGACCCCATCGGGCCGCTCGTCCAATCACGACTTTGGATGTTTGGCGAAGGGTAATCGGCAAGATGAGCGCTCTCGAGCAATTTGCTGGGTGAGACGAGCGACTTGCAACTTGTTGCCGAACTCGACGGCCTGGCAAGGTGATGACACTGGTTGGTGACTTTAACGTATCGTAGGAAGTTGCCGAAGTATTCGACTTTGCACCTGATGATTGGACTAACTCGTTTCCAAATCGTTTTTGCGCGATAAAACCTCGTGGCTCGGACGAGTAGCAGTCAATTCAGGGAGCAAGGCTGGGTCCATCGCCTAGATATTTGCTAGCGCGCTCGCATGCCATCAACGCCTCTCCTCTTTCGCATCCTGGTAGTATGAACAAACCCTAGGCGGCCCAGGCGAGTTTGTCATCGAACGACATTAACCAACCTTCATGCTACACTAAGCAACATTAGTCTTACGGTACACAAGGTGTAGCGAAAATCTCAGCAAGGCAAAAAGCAAAAGGTCAGGTATTTTGTAAAAAAATGCATGGGAAAGCCATGCATTTTTTACACTAGAGCTGCAAATATCCTTTCGGCGGGATGTCACAGACGAGGTGAGTATTTTAATCTGTGACTGTACACGCTGCAGTATACGCCATTTCGTAAAACGCAAATATTTTGTCAGCAACAGCGACATCAAAACCACCGAATTGCGGGCTGCTAGAGCCCGCCAAAAGCAAAGCAAAGCGAGCAAGGCCATGCATTGTATGGATAGGGAGCAGCTGAAGAGCGCAATTTATCTTGATAGACCGCATACTGCAATAGCAACTACAAAAAACACCGAACAGCGAATCAAGCGGGCTTCTAAAGCCCGCGAACCAGTTACGTCTGCATACGCCCTCAAGAACAGAGGAGAACAGAGGTACATTCCTTGCTTGCGATTCGCAAAGTTGCGAACTCGGCGGTTTGGCTGATATTCGAGGAGATTTGAAGAAAATTGCAGAGAGACTGATTCGGCCGCCTCCTATTCGTCGTCGGGTTATGATTCGGAGTAGGATATAGAATACACCGGGTATTTGTCCTTCGCTTTGACGCTGTCCGCCCGGGCTTCCTTTTGCACAGGAATCCGGAGTGCATCGACGACGTAGGAGCACTAAAACTCTGTTTGATAAAACATCGCAGTCACATATCGTCCGGATCGCTTGAATATCTAACACACAACAAAATTGTCAGCGCTCAAGGCCAGCATCATTAACACTGACGCCTCGAATTGTCAGAGACACCATTACTACATGTACAGCGTACATATTGTATAATACTTCAAGTAGCAAGAATCGTACGCTTTCGACCAATAACGTGTTTGTGTTGGAGCTCCACTTCCTCTGTGTGCATCGTTGGCATCTGACATCAGTCTTGAAGGAGAAGAAGAAGCTACGTGGCGAAAAAGTTGTACGTGCACAAGGTCGAACTTCGACCTTCGACCTGGTCGAAATGGATGGGTCGAATGCATTGGATCAGCGTTGCTAGGATTTCGTCTGTAGTCGGTAAATGTTGGAGGATTCAAAATGATGTTTGAAGTGTTGCTTATCCGACTGAAAAAGCCACATTTCTCTACTTCAGTATTTTCCTTTCTCTTGAAATACTACTTGGAAGTACTACCTAGTCTAGCACTTCGGAGCAATAGGTATTCAGTCGATTCGCCGTCTAAGGCGCTAGTCTAGAAATTCGCCATCTTTGCTCGCATATTCTCAGCGCTTCTTCGATACTCCTGGAACGCTTTGTAATTCTCGTAATTCTTGTACTGGCCCTTTGGGAGCTTCGCCATCCCCAACTTGCCGGCAACGCAATCGTCGGATTTGCCCGTCATGTCAGCCACTCCTGTGTTTTCGCCTTGGCTTGGTAACCCGTGCCAAACTGTACATCCTCACGTACTTGACCAGGGCGTTCCAGTTAGCGTGTTCAACTGCAGCCTGCTGCGGCAAGTTGTAGCTTCTTAGCAACGCTCTCCACGGATTCGCCGTTATTCAGCCAGCGTTGCAGCAGCATTTTCGACTGCGCCGCTGTCATGAAGAAGCCCCGCTAACTCCGTGGTCACCTTCGCCTCCGCCCGAGTTGGATGTCCATTGTTGTCTTGGATCGATAAGAAGTTGGCATCCGGGGAGAAGCTCTCGATGGCGGCAAAGAGGCAAGCAGCGACCATCACGAAGTAGGAGATACGCATATTGGACGTGGTCGACTGGTTTACTAAATGTCCGACGGAGGTTCAGGCCATTTCCCGCTCAAATTGTAAGTTTGTCCATCGACTTGACCCTCTAATTGGTATGCTGTAGTTTTCCAATAAAACTCATCGTTAATTAATATCCAGGATAGTTTAGAAAGTAGGTAGATGAATCTGCGGCCGTGTCAAAGTAATAAAAAAAATACTCGATTGTAGATCTTGTCGACGCCTTCTGAGCGTTAATCAAGTCGATTCCCTTGCGGATCTCGGCACACTTGGCCATGCCAGTCTGCTCCTCCTCCATGTACATCATCTTGCGCTTCAGCTTGGTCGTGTCGAGCTCCTCCTTGTACTGCAGCATCTGCATGTCGCTCAGCTGCTTCATCTTCTGCTCCTTGATGGCGCTCAAATGCGTCGTGCGGCTCTGCATCTGCGTCTGGAATTCCTCGGGCAACGTGACATTCGTAATGGCAACACTGGTGATTTGCACTCCGTAGGTGTTAAACTGCTCGTTCAAGCTGCGTTTGATGTCCTCCGTGACGCAGTAGAGCACCTTCTTCTCTTTCTCCTTGTGGTCATCTCCCCCCTCTTTCTCTTCTTCATCTTCCTTCGGAGAGTTAAACTCGTCAATTGCCAACCGATTGGTGCGGAAATTCAACGCGCCCGTCTTGAACCTCTCGCGCATCGTGCCGTCTCGGAGTTGGTAGACCTCCGTGTGCTCCACGCTGCGAGCTAACGCTCGTACAGCTTCGTCTTGAGCGGCTCGGAGCTGAATCTCCAGCCCGTTAGGCCCTAATTCGTACACAAAGCGGCGAACAAGCTCCGGGTCTTCACCTTTGGACTCGTCGCCCATGATGCGAAGGATCAGACACATGTCGATGCCCACAGTCACGTCGTCCGCCGTCTTGCAGCCCTTAACCGGTGTGTCGAACACGATGTACTGCTTCGTCACAAGTTGGGACACCTGGGTAAACAGCGAGGCGAAGTGCATGCCTGGAGGCCACACGGGCGTGCGGGAACCATCGGGTTTCACGTAGTCCACGTCCTGGCCTTGGTGCTGCACGAGCGCGTAGGTGCCTTCGGGTACGCGGATGTAAGGCTTGACGGGACTTCGACCGGGATTGATGATCACCACAGTGTTGCCGTGGCGACAGGCACCGTAGAGACGGTTAACACCATCCACACGTCGTGTACTGCGGTACAATAAACGCGTTTGGTGCTGCCCCGGCAGCGGCTCATCGAGTTTACTGTTCCAACAGCCCATCGGAGACTTGGTCGGGAAATTTCGGGAATGAACGTACAGTTAGGGAGGAGAAGAATGAAATACAGTTGAAAGGATCTGACGACTATGGGAGACTGCACTCTTAACCGTGGCGAGTCAATATCCATCCATTAGTTAGGTCCACCACACTCTCTTTCAGTCTTTAAAATTCCTGGCTACGCGCATAGAGCTTCACGATGGTTCGCCGTGCTACTCGCAACGACCGCTATGACCGCGCCAACCACTTGGTCCAGAGAGATATCAGAAAGCCTATCGACGCCATGAAGCTGTTCAATGCCCAAGTGCTGGACGGTCAGATCCCCATCGTCCTCACGCCTCATGATCCAACGATCATGACCGTCTTCATGAAAATCCCCTCAGGCTTGTACGTTAATTGAACTTACCAAAAAAACTGCGAAAGATAACATGAAGTTAGACTCACAGATAATAACTGTTTTGGCAGGTGGGTGCTCAAGCAGAAGTGGAATGCTCACGCTGGGATGATGAAGCCCGGGCTGAAGATGTTCTGGCCGTCGTGGTACCGCGTCTCGCACGTTGTGACCAAGCAGGCGGTGACTTTCGCGAATCCGGTGCACGGGTGCCCCACGTCCGACAACGTGATGGTAGATATCGACATCTCCATCAGCTTCCAGATCGGCCCAACCGAGAATGACGCGTACACTTTCGTGTACAGTCTGGGGGCTCACCGGTTCGACGAGCTGCTCTACAGCTTGACCGAAGAGGCCATTCGCGGCCTCGTGCACTCGGTGCGCCACGACCAAGTCCACGATCTACGCGAAGAGTTCGCGGTGGGGATGAAGACGGATCTCAACGCCAAGTTGAAATCGTACGGCGTCTTCATTCAAAACGTTAAAGTGACCAACGTCTCGCTCCCGAGGGCGTTATCGAAGACGCTGGAGGAGACGACGGCGTTCAAGACGCGGATGGAGGAGCAGGAGAAGAACCAGGAGAACCAGATGCGCATCCTATTGAACCAAGAGACTCAGCAGCTCACGGCGCTGGAGAAGAAGAACGACCGCGCGATTCAGAATTTGCAGGCGGAAAGTGAGCGCGCGGCGATCATTCGCGACCAGAGACGCACGATGGCCGAGGCCAAAGCCCAAGTGATGATCGCCGAGCACGTATCGAAGAATGAGAACAAGGTTAAAGCTGCGGAAGGCGACAAGGCCAACGCCGTTGCCAGTGCGACGGCGCAGACGGTGGAGCGGAAGGCGCTGCCCGTTGCAGAGCTGAAAAACCTCAAAGCAAACTTCGAGCGGTTCGTGAATGCAGCGAAAATCTGCGCTGAAGCGAAGATTCAGGCGGCGGAGAAGGCGGCGGCGAAGATTCTGGCGAATGCCGAGGCGGAAGGGGGATCAGCGGAGTTTCTGGTGGCCAAGCGCGCCTTTGACTATAATGAGAAGAAGCTGGGGGTTGAGGCGTCGCTGCTGGGAGCTGCCCCCATTGTTGTCAGTGGCACAAATGGGGACAAACTCATTGAGGGCACTTTGCTGCGGGCGATGCAGACTTCGAATTGACTGGAAGAGCAACGTGAGGTGCAGTTTGATGGCATTTTGATATGATTCTAGGATAAGTACTGAAGTACACTGAATTCTTGTTTTAGTGGATCTCAAGTATTAAATACTTGTTTTGGTATCGCGGCTTCTTCTATCGTTGAAGTTAAGAGAATCATTACTGATGATGGCAGTCAAGAAAATCGTCGATACGGACATGCGGATCTGTTGGTCTTGGAGTGCTCGAGTCACTTTCCGTTTGCCTTTCAAGCTCACAAGCATCGCAATCATCCGTCCAAGTTCGTGGCCCACGGTCTTCTAGCGTCTGTTGCTGCCTTCTACGGCAGCTGTGCCGCTGCGTCCGGGGAGGACCTGGCAGGTTTGCAGTCGGTTAAGAACCTTCGCAGCGTCGACGAAAACCGGTTCCTGAGCAGCCACCAAGCGGCCGTGGATGACGAAGAACGAGGGGTTTTAGATTTTCTGAAGCAAAAGAAAGACCTCATTTGCCGGCATTACCAGCAAGAAACTGGACAAGATGTTCACAAGCGAAAAAACAGCCGAGAAGAACTTTGTGCGCTGGAACAGTGCCATCGCGAAGGACGAAGCCGTGGCGGCCAAGATTGAGCAAGCCGTCCTAGCAAAAGGCGAACACTACGGGACTCTGCTAACTCAGTTTCGAAACCTAAACCACCGCAACCACGGAATCCTCCGCCGCTAGGCTAACGAATTGTATACGAGATACTTGCCTACCATCAGCAAAAATATAGTAGTACGGTTAGCTCAAATGGACAAACTGGCACTTCGTATATATTTCAAGAAAATTATTGCTACATGTAAAAAAGATGAATTTGTGCGGTTTTACTCGTAAACACTCTGCGTCCTTGAGGCCCGTCTTCTAGCGAAATATATTCGGGCGAGGCCGAACTCGGGTCTGCGTCTTCACGTTCAGCACCATGGCGATTGGCACAGCAATGGAGCAGGGGACCGAGGGGGTGATTTGGAGAATGAACTGTACATGAGAGCTACAGTAGTTGGCCGGCCACCCTGAAGAGAGACATGTGACGAACGAGTTGGTCCTTAAAACCTAAAACAACCTAACGGATGGGATTATCCGTTCTAGACTGGCACTTCAAGTAACTCGGCTCTGGCAGACTTGGCAGCATCTACAGTAGTACCGCTGAGTTGGGACAATGAGGGCCACAATATCGAATTAAAAACAAATTATCTCTTAAAATATAGAAACCCAGAAGGATCGGAGCGGCGTAGATAAAGTTGTTGAAGTGTAAAAATCTTTAGTAATTTCCGTTTTTGTGCAAAAATTAGTGATGGTCGTTCGGCAACTACATGTTAGCAAGATTTACTAGACACTAACTGTAATTTGCACGTACAGCTGACTCTACAGTTAGTGTATAGGGAGAACACTATCCCGACGCAAACGCGATGGACATTCTACCAAATGATCATTCATTTCGGTGGCTCTAACTTCTACGTGCGTCTCGAGACTCCGCGTGTGTAGGAGAATTTCAAGCCCTTTATAGAGGTAAAACTAGGCGTCAAGACGACAGAAAAACCCAAAGAGCTCGAGGAATCTTCAGTCAGAAAGGTGTATGTGGAGTGATTCCGCACTGGAGGTGAGTGGCAAGTCACGCTGTTCCTTGGCCAAGGCAAATATTACGAGTGGATAAGAATACCTATATGAGACGACGGTAAACAAAAAATTACTTACGAACCCAAGTACGAATCGCGATTTAGTGGCTTTATCAGGAAGAGCTCTGTCTTGCGCACATTTTGAGCCCTTGTTCACTTCGAAAAACTGAAAACTCGAAGAGTAGTCGACACTCAAAAAAAAATATCTCCATTTTCGGGGGGTCAAAATCACGCCACGTTTCGAATGATAGTGACTCCAATTCTTTCTCAAAATTCGCGTAGCGTATATTATCGGAAAGCTCTCGTTAAAAGCAATCGTATTAGAGTGTTTTCCGCTTTCTACGAGTAACTTTCACTTTTAAACTTTTGATGTCCGGATAGGTACGAATTTGGATTGGTCAACTTTAAAGTCGATTGATTATCTCGATAACTCTCAATGGCGCGTTAGTAACATTTTGTTTGCCGTAGTCTCATATACGACAACCACTGCCACCTCTGAAGCGGAATTGATCAATCAGAAAGGTATGCTAACGACCTGTTAATGAAGTACAGTGCATTTCGTCACGTTCAGCGCAAGCTTGAACGCCTTGTAATTCTTGTGAACCTTGAACTGGTCCTTCTAAAGTTTCGACATCCTGCTACAAGTCGTCGGATCTGCTTTCCGGAGTACAAGACAGCCGCCGTTCGTCCGCCTTCGCCTTGCTTTGGTAGCCCGTGCCAAGCTTTGCAAAGTATGCGGAATGTTTCGTGCGAACTGACATCCTCAAGTTCTCGGCGAGGGCAATTTTGTAGTTTTAACTAAGTAGACCTTTGGTGCCTTGCTCAATTGTATGGTGCCGTTGACGCCGTAAGCTTATAATGAGTTGCCAGACCTGCACGTAATAAATGTATCACAATGTCTTGGAGGTAATCAAGTGGCATCGAGTGCCTTCCTCTTGGTGCCAGTTAATCGTGCGTTAGTCTCTGTGAAATGGCCACCGCTGTTACCCTCTGTAGATTCCATCCAACCGGTATGCGTCTCTCCTGCTTGCTGCTTGCCTCTTCGCAGTCACCGAGACCTTCTCCTCGGATGTCAACCAAGTTCTAATCAAGCCAGGAAAACAATCCACGTGCAACTCGGTTCTTGATAACGGAAGCCAAAGTGACCATGGACTACGCAGGGTTTCTTTATTACAACCAGCAGGCGAAAAAGCTGCTGCAACGCTGGCTGAACAATGGAGAATCCATGGAGAGCGTTGCGACGAAGCTGAGGGCGTAGAACTTGCCGCAGGATGTTGCAGCTCACCACCCAAACCGGGAAGCTACGGTCAAGTCAAGTACATAAGGATCTCAGTCTGCTCGGAGCATCCAGACTACTTCGCAAAGTGCTTGAAAAGCGCCGAGTGTCATGCCGTAGATGCCCATCGCTTCTTCCGAATCGCTGTCGCTCAACTTGAACAAATCCATTACTTAAGTAAAAGTCGCCTCCGTGGGGCAAGCTCCCGTGTTTTTTTAGTCTGTCGTATCTTCGGAAGGTGGTGAAGACCTAGAAGATATAGGTCTTCACCAACCTCTAAAGGTACGACAGCTTGTGTGGTGGCAGGCCATCATTGCTCAGTTGTCGTTTATGAGGTGACGTGATAGTCGCGTCCGGCATTGCCGCGAGTACGAGTGTTCGAAATTTATATCTGGTTGCTCGACGTTGTCCCTTGATCCATCATGTTCGGCTAGATGCCCATTGACTGTAGCTCCCAAACTCCTATCGAAGAAATATCAAGTCACAAATACACAAAATGCATGTAGTTGGGAGGTAAGAATTGGTTAATTGAACGGCCCTCTCTACGGGCTGACAAATGTCTCAAGATTACTACCCCAGATTCTAGGCCGCCGACGCTCGAATTTGCTGGACGCTTTTTCGGTAATACCGGAACAACTGGAACGCCCGGTAGTTCTTGTGCATCTTGTACTCGCTTCTCGGGAGGTGTGCCATATTGAGCATCCCGGCAACGTAGTCGTCGGTTTTGCTGTCTATAGCCCACCGCATTGCCCACTCCTCCGTCTTCGTCTTGCTCTGGATGCCCGAGCCAAACTTTGCGAAGAAGTCGGGATGCTTCGAGCGGACTGACATCCTCATGTACTTGACCAGGGCATTCCAGTTCGTGTGTTCTACTGCGAGCTGCTGCGGCAAGTTGTACACCTTCAGCTTTGTCGCCACGCTCGCCACGGACTCTCCGTTGTTCAGCCACAGTTGCAGCAACTTTTTCGACTGCGCGCTGTTGTGAAGAAGACCTGCTAACTCCATAGTCACCTTCACTTCCGCCCTCAAGGACCGAGTTGCACCCGGTGCATCGTCCTTCTGGATTGATGAGAGGGTGTCGACTTGGTTGGTAGCCGAGGAGAAGGTCTCGCCGACTGCAAAGAGACACATCGCGACCACCAAAACGTACGAGAGACGCATACTTGATATATTCGCCAAGAAGAAGAAGTTGGAGTGAGTTCGCTGGTGAGCGGCGGTGTGTGCCTGCCACGAGGAGAGGGCTCCGATTTGAGCCATTCACAGCTGTAAACAGAACAGAACAACGTGTGCACGTCGCGCTCTCTCGCACACTTGATTTTTGTATCGGCGTATCTTTGGATGGGATGAACCCGCTCTTCTCGCGTTCTTAACCGGGGGTGTACAGTGTACAGTACACTGGGACTGTCTACAGTGCGCGCGGAAATGATAGACGAAAGTCCATTTTTTGTCCTATTTTTATCGAATCAACGCCAATGAGACTGTAAGTTTTACCCAATGATCAGCAGCTCCTGGCGGTTCGTTTGCGGTGTCGCTTGCTTGAATCCGACACGTGGGGGCGGAGCTACAGTACTTCTCCGGTCCGGAAAAGAATTAACAGTTAGGTTTTTCTAATAAAACCTCTCTTTATTTTATTGGATAAAAATAATAGCGACTACGATGTACGACCAGCGCTAATATGAAGGTGTCGACACAACAAAAGGAGCCAGCCCCTATCGGCACAACAAAACGAGCCAGCAACACGATAATGGGGCGGGCCAAGGGCACCGTCGACATCCCTGAGGAAACGCGGCAAGCCATCGCGCTGTTCCTCGCTGAGCGGTCTGTGGGCGGCCGCTTGAAGCGTGGGGCAGCGTCGACACGCTTGACCACTGTTTCCTGACCCTTCAAAACGTCATGGAAACAGTGATCAAGCACCACGGACACAACGACTACAAGCTCTCGCACTACAAGCAGCGGCGTGGACTCTCGTCAAGTGCATCTCCGACAGCGCTGACATGTGAACCAGCTGCGGTAGAAAGTGGGATTCACCATCTTTTGTGTGGAGCACTTCAGTTTCTCTAATTCATAGTACATCATCTGATAAATCATAGCTCTAACATTGAGGCTTGTTCTATTGGCTGAAATCAATGGGATTCGAACACTGATTTGTCGCATATCAATCTAACCAGCAAAAAACCTCGTGGTTCCGATTGCTAAAACAACCGAAAGGGAGGGCTATTTTAACGAAACTGTGGGGCTGTATGGAACAACTGTTTAAAGTACTTTAGAATGATTATTTTAGTTTTGCGTAATTCCAACTAGCAACGACACAGCGAAAAAAACCTTAGAGGGGTCGTGGATACCTCCATTGCGAGCGTGGTAGTTAGATACTGCGTCGTGTTAAGCGCTCGTAAAAAATATACCTGGAAAGCCCGCACTTAGAGCTTTCGAATGCAGGTTTCGCAGCATCAATACAGTCATTACTTTTTCAGATATGCATTGGTATGTGAACTGTTAATTCTTTTCCGGACCGGAGAAGTATCAAACACGAGTTTTGCCGACAGTGTAAAGCGCGAAAATGATAGACGAACAACTTTGGTAGCCGTTTAATGCATCTCTTAATGCTGTTTAAGTGGTCTATGAGCTGGCTAAGACTTCTCTAGTACTTCGTCTTATGGCCTTCGAGGCGGTAGACCTCCATGCAGCGTTGTTTCATCGACCCAACGAGGTTCTCAAGCGTCGATAGCGGAATCTCCTCCCATGCCTTCTTGATGGCCCTGATCAGGTCCTCCCGGGTCTCGTATTGCTTCCCATTCAGGTACACCGCTCGAGCTAGAATTCCCCACAAGTTTTCGATAGGATTTAAGTCCGGAGACTTAGCAGGCCACCACATTACACGCACACCTTGATCCTCTAGATACCACTTGGCAGCCCTTGCAGTGTGAATGGAGGCGTTGTCATGCTGAAACTGGAAGTTTAACCCGTGATACAGGTGCGCGAACGGGAACAGGTAGTCACCCAGCGTGATGATGTACTTCTCCGCGTTCTGCTTGCCCTCCAGGAAGGCCAACTCGGACTTCCCCTTCACACTAAAAGCGCCCCACACGAACACACTCCCACCACCTGACTGCCGATTAGAGTAGATCTGTTTCTCCTGCCTCAGATCCCTCCAATAGTACTGATAGCCATCAGGGCCGTCTAGGTTAAATTTCTTTTCGTCAGAGAACACCACTCGGTTCCATTTGCGCCCATGTTCCACAAACTGAGTGGCCCACTTCAACCTGGCCGTGATGTGGGCCGGTTTCAGCACCGGGCATGCAAGGCGCTTCTCGTGCACCATGTTGTCCGAGTCGTGCAGCACCTCCTGCACTCTGCGCACTGAAATTGGAAGCTGCAGATTGTCCTTCAGTTGTCTAGCGCTCACACCAGTCTTTGATGCCTCGCGTAGCAGGCGGCGCTCAGCGGTAGGCGTTAGCTTCCTGGGCCTTCCGGTGCTCTTTGCGGTGCCGTACGCCTCCGGATCGCGCAGGAAGCTGTCCACCACCTTCCACGAGCGGCTCACTCGCTTTGCGATCGCATTAGTAGACAGATTTCCTTCCTTGTAGGCTAGTATCTGACCCTTCTCGATGTCAGTCAGCGACTTGCCTCTCCCCATTGTTAATCTGTAAATTTTAAGAAAGCAATGTTGCAACAGCCACGGTTAGTGCTTCTAGTATCTATTTTAGCACATACAAGCATCAACGGGTCTCGTAGCTGCTGCAATCGCTGGGAGTACGCACCTCGGCTATCTTTTTCACGCTTGGGGGGGACTGAGGGAAATGAAGTTTGGGCTGCTGCTCCGCCCCCACGTGTCGGATTCAAGCAAGCGACACCGCAAACGAACCGCCAGGAGCTGCTGATCATTGGGTAAAACTTACAGTCTCATTGGCGTTGATTCGATAAAAATAGGACAAAAAATGGATTTTCGTCTATCATTTCCGCGCGCACTGTAAGAACGGCCATTTCAAATCTAAGCCCATTTCAAAAAGGGGAAATGACAGCACTCATAGGAGGTGGAGAACGCATTACCAACACATAGCAGTGCTGTGCCCGCACAACAAAGCTGTAGCAGCACATCAAAACTGTGCCAACACAGTAACCACGCTGACGAGCACAAAAGAATGTGGCGTCTTTGGGCGTGTGGCCGTTTTAGATCTGAGCGCAGGCTAGAAGTGGTTAGGTAGCGGCTAGGTGGCCATAAGCCAATCATATTGTACTTACAACGCGTGTCACAAGCCCCCCACTGGCGGCTCCACCGCCAGTGGGGGCGCCAGACTTCGCCAGACTTCGACGCTCTAATGCGGATCCCCTGGACGGTGGCAGCGTTCGCTGTGGACGCCGCTGCAGCGGACGCTATGCTTTCGGCGATGAAGTCTTTCGACATCTCCAAGAGCAACACGATGGCGTGCACCCTCTGCATGGTAGAGGAGCCGCACAAGATGCGCTACCGACTCTTGAAGTGCAGCTCCGAGTCGTGCGAAGAGGTGAGCGAGCTTAAGTGTGTTTGGCGGGGGAAACTCCTCACCTGCCTACGTACAAATCTCGTCTCTATCTACGTGTTCAATGAGCACACGACAAGCGCCTCCTCACCCAAGCGGAAGAAGCTGACTGAGGCCCAGAAGACATTTTGCAGGGAGATGGCTGAGCACCACCTACGCCCCATGCGCATTCACCACGCGCTTGCGAGAAAGTTCTCTCTCCCCCTCGAGAACCTGCCCGAATTGAAAGTGGTTCAGAACTTTGTTAACCACTACTCTCGGAGCTACCTGGAAAACCACGACCGCATCGACGAGCTCAAGAAATGGATCCATGCCAGAGCCTTTTCAGGCTCTGAGACGATGACGCAGCCTTTCACGTTTGGCTGGGAATTGGATTGCGAAGGAAAGCCTGTAGTTGGGAACGGATCGGATGAGCGCCCGTTTATCGTTGGGCTGACAACGAAAGCGCTGATGCTGCGGCTGCTTATTCCTCCGGAGAATTTTATTCTCCACATTGACGCTACGTACAAGATGAACTACCGAGAATATCCTGTTGTGGTGGTGGGGCTGTCGGATCGCTCGCGCGGATTTCACGTCGTCGCCGTTTTTGTTGTCTCGCAAGAGACACAAGGCGTTTTTGAGGCCGTGTTGTATTCCCTTCGGCGGCTGTTCTACTGGCTGACTCAAAAAGAACTGATCGTCAACTTCGCCATGGCTGACGGCGATCAAGCTCAGTACAACGCTCTGCACACGGTCTTCGGTGGAAACCCTGCATTTCGATTCCTAATGTGCTTTTTCCATATGATGGAAAAGGTTCAAAAGGCTATCAAGGGTTTTCCCTCGAGCGTGGCGGCAGCTGTAGTACGTGATGTGTATGATCTGCACTTTGCGCGAAGCGAAATGGAGTTCTTGCAGACGCGGGACCGGATTTTGTTGGAGTGGGCGAGAGATCCGTGCCTTTTCCACTTCTCGCAGTACATGAGCGCGCAGTGGCTATATGGAAGGTTTAGCACGTGGCAAGCGTTTCCGACACCAAGTGGCTTTGCCACAACGAATAATCCGGCGGAGACATTCAACGCGCTCTTGAAGCGCGACTACACCTTGCGCCGCCGCCTAAAGATGGGAACGCTCCTGCGGGAGCTCAGTGCCTGCTGCGAGGATCAATCCTCGAACACCCGCCCGTTCCGATTTGATGTCGTTCCGACAGCCTCCCTCATGCGCCGTGCGTCGGATCTTTCTCGCCAAAAGCTTTTAGGTGTGTGGAGTCCTGTTTTCCCTGAGAATGAATGTGCTGGAGGCCCTGTGATGGTCCGCGTTGTTTCGAACCTGGCGCCGCGTGTCGTTGTAGCTCCGAACAAGCGAACCGAGGATGGTATCGCGGTCTCAGCGCAGATGAGCGTGAATTATGCCCGCATGGAGGTGCAAGGACAGCCCTGGGGAGGCTGGGTGGTCGACGTGAGCAACCAGAGGTGTGCCTGCAACTACTACTATGTCTTTGGTACGTGCATTCACGTTTTGGCCGCTCTTCGCGCAACCGCGCACGTCGACAGCAGTGGCCACAGCGTGCTTGTAAGTCGTAAGAAGCGGAAGCAACCCGATCAGCAACCTGGACGCCAGGGCGAGCGGCTGAACCAAGGAGGAAGGCCGAGATCGATCGGCCCAGCACTCAGCTTCACGTGACCCAGCGCACGCGAGACGCACACCAGCACCTAACAAGACGTTGCAAGAGGTTGCCATGCTTGATACGAAGCCGGTCAGCACGAGGGTTTCCTTGATCAAGCCCAGCTGCTTCAGATCGGCGTTGCGAAAGATGAGTTATGGTAAGTTGCTGGTTTCCACTTGCATCCAGCAGTGTATGAGCGAGGGCATTGCACATACTACATTCCTCACGTGAATACACTTCCATTAAACCTGCACGGAGTGCTCCTTTATCTATCGTCATCAATTCCTAGTCACTGCACTGCTAGACTTCCAGAAGTACTTCAGCGATCAAAACGTGTCCAGCACTTAGTGGAGGACCTCAATCATCGATGCGAGAGGTGGAACAGCCACTAATGGTGTGTACACGCACGATCCACCCGAGGATAAGCTCCTACTCGTTTCCCCAGTCCCTCCAGCACTCTCACTACTTTCCTTGGCTGCTCCAACAGTCGTCGCATGAACAACAAAACCAAGTTTCCTTGCCGTAGTTGACGGTGATTTGGGCACCAGCCTTGACGTCTTCGATCATCTTGATCAACACTTTCACCGTCGTTCGGTTTTGCATCTCCACGAAAGCGGCATTCGGTTTGCAGGCGTGGCTAATGAATCGCGTCACAGACCCGCACTTCAGCGCTTCCACGTAGACGAATTTTTTTTAGCTGACTTCGCGTTGTACAGCATCGTGTAGCCGCTGTTCTGCTTGATGGCCTTCACTGGCTGCCCCTCGACAACCGCGTCGTATTCCGCCAGTTCGCCGACGTACTCACCAATCACGTCGCCCACATCGAGTGGTGTTGTGGTGTAAACACCGAAACCAACACGCCCAGTGTCATACAACTTGAGCGACGACCTAGCACGGGGTGCGTTGCTGCACAGAGCGCCGAGGTTGCAACATTCAGGGGTGCAGTACACGGCGGAGCCGTAGTTGTCACATGCGTCCATGAAGCAATCTCCTACACACTTGCACTTTTCAAATTCGCCCAAGTCTGGGAACGAAATCCCGTTCGTCACACACTGCTCAATTTCCTTGACTTCACGAGGCCAGGTCACCTCTGCGATAGCATCGCGTTCGTCTACGGCTGGTGCCTTGTACAGTGGACGTCGCGCGCGCAACGACTTCAGGCGGCTTTTTACTCCGGGTAACTGCAACAGCTTCTTGATTTTCAGTGCACTCAACGTCTTCGCGTGGTGAATCTGCATGCCACTCCGCGTAATAGCACACTTTGCGAGGTCACGGCGCTTCCGCGAGCGAGCAACATGCCACTCACCAGGTCGTTGCTTCCGCTGGTGCCGGATGGTGGCTCTCTCCGGGCGTGTCGGGATGCTTTTAGCATACTTCACAGCGTCCAGCAGCTCTGTGTCGCTAGGGCCAAACGCAGCATCAGAGGGGCGAGGGGCAGCGTCCGCGCGGCGAGATGCAGCGTCAGCGGGGCGAGGTGCAGCCACGTCACATAGACCGAGGTCTTGGTCTTCAGTACAGCCCGCAGTATACTGAGGCTCCGCTATAAAAGTCGTCTCATGGTCAGAGTCGGACACTAGGTCAATAATGGTCGGGCTCACAGACTTTTCCTCGCTCAAATCGCCACTCCAGTAGGTCGTGTAGGCATAATCGGACGCTTTATTCGGCTTCTCTGCAGCCTGGAACGCACCGGGCTCTCCAGACGAATCACGTCGCCTTCGCTTCGGGTCTGGAACGGCGCTCCTTTTGCCGGCAGTCTTCAACGCAGCTACGGCAGGTTCCTCGCGCGCCTCACGCAGCGAACCCATAGTCGCAACCGTAGCCTGGTCGATCACGCGGCGAATAGCCGCGGTGAAGTCGCTGGCACGCGTCGGAGCGTTATGACTACCGGCTCGAAGCGTGAACGTACGTAGCTTCCGCCATTTGGTCTCCTCAGTCTCCAGAGCGTTGCCGAACCGATCCTTGACGCGCTTCATCAAGTTGTCTAACGGTAGAATCTCCTCCGTGTCGAGCGAGACCGGCAGGTCGACGCCCGGTGCATCGTCAACGCGCAACACGACCGCAGTACGGCGTCCCCTTAGATTGTCACACACAAACGCACGCGAGTAGTATGTTATCGTGTCGCCAGCATGTAGGCTTTCCGGCTGCAGCTCAGACGCGCTGAGGCCTGGCATCCCGCGTCGCGAAGTGCTACCCTTGCCAGACGTTCGTGTGAGCTTGTGCGGAGGAGACGAGGGAAGCAGATCTGCCGCCTGACACTTAAGCCTACCACTCCAGCAACATTGTAGTAACATTCGGACCACCTTCACTCCTTCACTACGAGCGGCCGAGCCATTTACTACTACTAGTGTTGTTCCCTCGCGTGCCCAGCGTAGATATCCACGCAATTAGCAGTACCCAGCACTAGGTTTTACACTCCAGCCAGTATTTAATGTGCTGGACAGGTGACAAGTCTTGCGCATTCCTGAAGCGCTTTGTATTTTCGGTGAATGATCGGAGCAAGCAGATTGTGTCTGGGAGGTTCATTGTTCACCAATTTTCTCACGCAGAACACATACTAGACAGTAGGCCGATTTGAATGAGCCACTTGGTAAGTTCTGGCGGGCGAATTTGAGTGTGCTGGACGACTGTGAAAGTCGCATCGCCTGAAAGCTACTTCAGTTGACCGGAGCGATCACATGACGTCAACAGCTGACACAAGCTTCACGAGAAAGAAGTGACCCTACTGTATAATGCTGCGTGCGCCCGTGATGGCACGCAGCGGCCATTGCGATGCGGTAGGCGTTTCGCTTCTCGGGAGCTTCAACAGAAGCGCTTCCCTTGCATGACATGCTGGCACCTTCATGCACGTTTCGGAGTCCTTAATACAGTACCGAGCCAGCTTTGGACCGTGGGACCGATGACATGATTTGCTCTCAAGTAGCCAGCCTCCAGGCCAGACGGGCCTCTGCTGCGCGCCGTCTTTGGCCTTGCCCGCACACCGTTTTTGCGTTATTGTGCGTGCATTTGTTGTGTTGGTCAGATTTTTGCGTGTGATTATAAGGTTTTCTCTAGGAGGTGCCCGAGCCCATGCTACCGCTTTGCTCGACAGCAATGGGGGGGGGGGGGGGGGGTTCACACTGCCCGGCACCGGCATACAGTATACAAACGTATACAAATCCCTTCCGGCATGCTATGCCGGAGCTATTAGGGGCCATACAAACTTTAAGATAGCTGTACCACCTGCCTCTGAGCAGGTGGTATATTTTGCACCTTTCTGGCTGATTTCCGGAATAGCGCGAATAGCGCGAACTTTGTATGCCGGTGCCGAGCAGTGTGAACCCCCCCAATGGTAGCTGCACGGTGAGTTGATAGTGGGTCATTCCTGAAAACATAGTTTACATTTGTGACGCGCATTTGTCCAGTTTCTGACACATTTACGACGTGATTGGTATACTCGACGTTATCGGCCCCACGGAGAAAAGTACAGATTCCGCCCTCACTTCCGTCACGCAGTGCCACTGTTACGGTACTAGAGTGATATTTATTATAGAAGGAGATTACGTCTTAGAAGTGAAGTTCAGAGGCTCGCATAATGACCTCGTCCACACGTGAATACCTCGCAAGCAGCACCCAAGCCTACCCTCAAACTCAAGCCTACGATCGACATGGTGCGTTGGTTGACCATCGGACAGAAGCGCGAGCTGATCGCTAAAGCGACCGAGTGTCCGGCGCTGTCGCAGTCCGCACTTGCAAAGTGGGCGACTGACGCGGGAGGCAGTTTGTGAAGTGTCTAGTGTAGTGCAAACGCGGGAGGTATCTGCAGGTCCATTTTCGCGCGCTCAGTTTGATTTCAAAACAAGGCCGCCTTGTCAAGGCGGCGGGAGCATTTACCCTATAAAATAATATTATAAGCAGCTATCAGGTTATCAACTGATTTGGGTGACGGAAGTGAGTGCGGAATCTGTAGTACGTTAAGAACATAATCGGGTTGCCAATTGAGAGATAACACTTAATTTGTGTATAGGGAAGTAACCCCTTCGGGCAACTGCACAAAAAGTGTCAGTTCGGTCAGCTTGGGATCACACATTTTGCCACGAACTATTGTGCTGGCCATAATACTTCGGACCAAGATTTGTCGTCCAATTACTCCTTTAAGATGATAATTTTCCATATACGGTATTTAGATATAAGGGTATTTTTCGTCCGTAGATTCCGATTTTGAGGTCAGATTTGCCGAATTCGGCGTCGGTTTTAAGATATACATGTAGACCGTTTAAAAAGCGCTCTCGAAAGCTTAAAAGTTGGTGGAAAGGGTTACATTAGGGTCAGCTGATCATTCATCAAAATGCATTTGATTTGATTTGTTGCGGTTTAGATGGCTAACTACTCCCAGGATCGCGCTCAGCTGCAATCCCGCCTATAGATGGCGTGCCCGTGCAGACACGCACCTACGGTAGAAGCCCCTACGCAATGACCTAATCGGTCATGTCCTATAAAACATGCAGAAGTATAAAGTGCTAGCATCGACACACTACCACGGAGTGTCAGGAATCCTGACTCAGGATCCACTCTTGGAAGACCTTGTTGTCGAAGCTCATGCCATCGATGACCCCGCTCTCGTATCTGGTTTTGTCGATGAAGAAGTCGACGTGACAGGATGCCTTGAGTGCGTCGATCCCAGTTTACCCGTCGAGTTTTAATTCCTGTGTTGACGTCGTTTAAGAGCGTGCGTCGCTCTTGCTATGTGGGTTCCTCGTTAAACAGCGAACACGTATAGTTCTAATACTCTTGAAGTGTTTTCCATGTGCCAAGGAATACACGAGCATGCAAGCTGATGCCTTTTGCCCTTGTGTACGACACGGCATTGGCCCATTTTTCGCTGCGTTTCGTCATAGTTGGGTAACATCGCCACCCTTTAGGAGCGTCATAGACCCCGAGTCCAAGGAGGTCGAGCTGGTGGCGAACCCGTGCCCACCACGCGGGCACTCTGGTTTCACCCGTATTCAGTTTGCGTCAATCAAAAACGGGGTGTACAAGCGTTGCGTTCTTTGCTTCGATATCCGTCCACTCTGGCAATAGCCACTCACCCTTGACACTTTGTTCCAGGATTTGGCCCCAAAGTGGAACAGTCCGCCGAGCATGCTCCGCCGCGTGTGCTCCTCTCGCCAGCACCCCAATAAGAATTGTGCGTGGGTTACTTGTGAAAACTACACGTAATGGTTGATGATGCTGTTGCTGGAAGATGGAGTATCCTGTTCAGGGATTGGAAAAAATATATTGGCCAGCATTTTTCAGCGTTAGTAAGCATTGCAGTACGGATTGCAATCCACCACACAGCACAATACAGCATTGGTATTGCTGGTTTCTCCACAGTTCTTTATTGCAATATGCTGTTCGCCTGCAATACAGTATTGCAAGACAATATTGCAATACTACACAGTACCACGCATATTCTTGAGCAAATCGCTATCAAGTAGATACTGGCGAAGGTGTTCTAAATCCATTGTAGGTTGTGATAAGTACGTGAGGAAGTACCGAGCCGCAACGGCTGGCAGCGGCTATTTTGACCGATAGTGTCGGAATAGGAGGCAGCCCCCAACCAACTACATTTTCACTTCTTCTTTCCCTCCAGAGCCTCTCCCCAGAACAACCAGCGTTGAGTCCAGCAGCGACTCATCTCTGTTGCAATGCCGCCTCGAAAGTCGAAGACGAAGCCCAAGCCGGTCGCAACATCAAAGTTCAAGCTCTCAAGAGTGCCACCCGAGCTCCGCTTTTTCTTCTCGGTTACCACGACGGACGGGGTCGTCTACACGTGCAACAGTTGCTCCGACACTCCAAAATGCACTGTTGGTACGGGATATACCAATCTGAGAAAGCATCTCATCAAGTGTGTCGGCGATGACTATGATGCCAAGTTCGCTAGTGCAATGAAATCTCGCGGAAACGCTTTGGGCTTCGAAGTCATCGAGTACGTCGGGGCCAGAGATTTGGTGGTCTACAAGTGGGTGGTGTGGGTGTTGATGAGAAACATGCCGCTGTCTGAGGTAGACAACCCCCTGACCCGAGAGTTAGCCGGTATCAGCTCCTCCGACCATGTATCTAGCCGGTCTTTGTCTACCTACATCAAGTACCTGGTCCCGTTGGTTGAAGGCGAGGTTGAAAAAATCTTGCCACAGCTATTTGGGATTCTGTTTGATGGATGGACCCACAGCAAGACGCACTTTATCGCCGTGTTCGCTACATTTGTTCACGACAACAAATGCCGTGAGGTGCTGCTGGGGTTTTCACCCCCTTTGGATGAGCAGTCGTATACAGCCGAAGCCCAGCGCGACTTGATCGCTTTCGTTCTGAAAGTGTACAACCGTAGCCTGTCCAATGTCAGCGTACTCATCGGCGACAACTGTCCAACCAACAAAGCCACCGCCGACATGCTGGGAGTACGCCTGATCGGCTGCGCGTGCCACAAGCTGAATCTCGCAATCCAGAAGCTCATTGCTGAAACACCAGGGGCTTCCGATGCTATTGCTCGTGTTCGCTCGATGGTGGTTAAATCCACCAATTTGAAAGCTGCTGCTGCGCTGCGAGACCTCACGGAGCTGACACCACTACTGAACAACGACACGCGTTGGTCGTCCACGTATCGGATGATCGAGCGGTTCTTCAAGATCGAGAAGGAGCTGCGTCTTGTAGATGAGGTAGAAGTGCCTCGAAACGCGGAGGTCCAGGTGCTACGAGACTTCATGCCCAAGCTAGAGAAGCTGGACTCCATCATGGTCGACCTTCAAACACAGGGGACAACGGTGGCGGACGCTAGAGGAACTCTAGACATTGTCCTCGACGATTTTCCTGAGCTGTCGCATTATCTCGCCCAAGATGCAGCCATCTTCACGACCCAAGCTTTGAATCAGGAGTTACCAAGGTATTGAACGGGCAGTCAGGCCGGCTTTCGGGTCTTGAACGGCAACTCATGAAGCCGTTCGAGGTCCCCCAACAAACGCGTGACAGAAGAATCGACTGGGGCAACACCCGAACATACGCCGAAGAAGTCAAGGAGCGCAAACGACAGAGGCTGGAGCAAGTCACAGAGTATCAAGACCTCAGCTACATGCTCGGCACGTCGACGTCGGTCGAGAGATTGTTCAGCATCGCGAAGTACGTCATGCCCTCCCATCGTGAGCGAATGAGTACGGGAACTGCGAATGCGAACAGGATTCCTGTTCGCATTCGCAGTTCCCCTGACGGTACTTTGACCACCCACACGCAACATATGGATTCCAGCAGCATGTGGCCTTCTCCTCCGTAGTTCGTCGCTACCCAGTAAACCGGCGAGCCGATTAACAATTGATTCTCATACAAACTCTTGAATCTATTCCACCACTCGGCCGTGTTGGGATTGTACACATCATCGATCCACCAATTCGAAATATCACCAGGCGGAGCTAGATGTGCCATACCAGGAAATGCATCGTACCGAATGCCCAGTCGGAATGTGGCGGCTGCCCATCCCGGGGTCCACTGGGCTAGATGTGCCTGGAACAGGCCAACCTGCGCGTGGCATCGCTGCACAATATCTAGCAGTGAAACTGGTAGTAGACAGCCAGCGATATCACTGCGGTGCACCTCATGTTGTATCACCTCTACGAATCGCTCGTCTCGGCAAAGCTGCTTAGGGCATCCCAGCCAGTCCATCCATTGGGCGTGAGCCCATAAACCTTCCGCGAGTTTGACCATGGGACTCCACTGGACCGCCCCATCAGTTCCTCTCGACGCCCATACTGTAGGTCTCGTTGCCCCGTACCGGCGGCCTATTCATCAAAATACAAGTATTCTATTGGCTCATTCGGGAAATCATACGCCTGAACACACTTTGATTTTCTAACATTCCTGCATCCTGGCAAATCTATCTTATCAAATTATACCGGCCTGTTTACATTAGAATATTCTGTACCCAAGTCAAATATATTAGGTGCTACAGTTGTAACAGAGCATATCGTTAAGCAGGCGTCGACCTGTTTTCTTGCTGGTCAAACTACTCTCCTGGTGCCAATACTTGCCCAAACATAGCAAACCATGGAGCATTCTAAAGCTAAAATACTGCTCTTTTGTACCGCACAGTCAGCTTTGTACTGAGTTGTCTGATACAGTGCGCGCCAAAACGATAGGACCACCTCGATAAGTTCTCATAACTCGGTCAATATTGATTATTTTGAGGTGCGGTCTCAAGGCTAGTTACAAAACACGCTGGCAAAGATCAGGTATGCGCTAGCACTCGCGTTTTTGCACTCTATGCGATAGCTCACATACAAAAAAACTGTTTCTGCCAAGTCGACACAAATTAGGACCACCCCCATCCTAATACAAAATCCTATATTAAGGGAAAGCCTGTACAAAGCGATATGACTTGGGATTTGTATGCGAACAACTTCCACCAGCCAATGCGTTCACAAAGGGATGGCGCGAGCCACTTCCATGGCCATCCTTACGTAGCATGAAGACCTATCTACAATGTGTGAACATGGGATCGCTGCATTGGCGATATTGAGCGAGAACTAAGCATGAACACCAGTCTCTGCAGTACGCCTGCAGAATCCCTATGATTTGCTATAGAAAGACAGGTGTGCGAGTGCCTCGCTAGATAGTGGCTCGTCCGTTTGAAACTAGGTCTTAGCCCCCCCCCTCGCTTGAGCTAAGATGTGTTTCATGAACAGCTTATCGGATATCCTCCTTGGTGTTGGCTTCTGCATGAGTGGGCACGATCTAGGGGCCGGTGGAAGTTGTCCACATACATATCCCAAGTCATATCGCTTTGTACAGGCTTTCCCTTAATATAGGATTTTGTATTAGGATGGGGGTGGTCCTAATTTGTGTCGACTTGGCAGAAACAGTTTTTTGTATGTGAGCTATCGCATAGAGTGCGAAAACGCGAGTGTTAGCGCATACCTGATCTTTGCCAGCGTGTCCCAAGTCATATCGCTTTGTACAGGCTTTCCCTTAATATAGGATTTTGTAACTAGCCTCGAAACCGCACCTCAAAATAATCAATATTGACCGAGTTATGAGAACTTATCGAGGTCATCCTATCGTTTTGGCGCACTGTAGCACCCCTGTTGGTACCGTTTTGGTAGTGGTGCGCCCATGATGGATTTGCTACCCAACATATCTTGGTCCCTGTACTCCACCTAAACAGCTTGCAGGTGTATTGATTGTACTCTTCATAAGTCGTGACACCGGTTTTTTAACCGGTCACGATTTCAGCTATAGCTCCGTGGCTATTGCTCTGTATACAAACGCAAAGACCCTCAATGAATGGCGGAGCGTCTCCCACACACAGCCCAACCTTTCTTTCTTTCCTATCCGCAGCTCATTACGCAAAAATGGAGGTAAAGCAACACGAGTTCAGCAGCGCAGAGAAGAAGATGATGGTGAAGAGCTACAGTTTTTTCGCCCTCCAGAAAAAACAAGGTCTTTTCAGCGGAAAGCGCACGAGGGAACTTGTTGCCGAGTGTCTTGGCAGTTCATCGGAGATGGTTGCACATGTAATGGCGCAGTACAACGCGTGCCAGGTCACCGAGTTTGAGGTACATATTCCTCTATTTGATACCTAATAGTTAAATATCAGTACCTCTAACAACAAATACTGCTCGCGTGTGATTGAAACAGTCTGCCCCAAGCAATAGAGGAAGGCCGCGCTCATACGATTTAGCTGCAATTGCGCCCACTGTCCGTCATTTTGTCGTAGCTCAAAATCTTGCTGGCCAACCGATTACAGCCCAGCACGTTTGTGGCGTCTGCCTCAGCGTGCCCACTATGACGCGGGCGCTTCATGAGATTGGCCTCCACCACCTCAAGGGCGAGAAGCGCCACATCTACGCTGAGTCGCCGGGCAACGTGGCCTTCCGTCGCTCCTACTTGGAGAAGAAGGTGGCTAACCGCGTCTCGGTTCGGTGGCCCAAGCGAGGATCCAAGCGGAGCGTCCGCCTTGGGGTGGACAAACCGGAGGTCTACCTGGACGAATCCTACTGCAACGTCAATCATGTCACGGGCAAGACGTGGTTGACAACAGACAAGATTCGCTACGGTAAGATCGGTCGTGGTGCACGGTAAGACACAATTGGAATTTGTACTGATGCAATGTTACTTTCTAACCTTGATTTTTACTGTGGTTAGTGCTAGTATTATCGCTGCCGGCAGGCTTGGTTAAAATACAATACTCATATTAATACTGTAAAGCAAAACAAAAAATCCGTTATTCCGTGTATTGAGGAATTACTACTCGCGACCTCGAATCATTGCTACAGTGTATACATCCCACATCGTTCTGTCGAATGACATCAACATCACCTTCTCGATCGTCTCCGCGTCCATCTTCTTGTGTAGATCCGTGAGCTGCAGCTTTGCGGCGGAGAAGAACCGCTCGCATTCGTTCGACGTCGGCGGAACAAAGCTCACGTCGCGTACTTGGTCCTTTTGGCGACCTTCCGGCGTTTAAATGCCTCGGTTACGATAGAATCGTGGTCGTCTGCAACGCCTTCGTCGTCTTCGAGTTCGCCAGTGAGTGACACGATGGAAAATTGGATTTTCATCTGGGCGCAGCGTGATTGGCTGAAATGGGTGCGACCGGACGACATGGATGGAGAGACAAGTACAAGGTTCTGGGACCCGGCGGACACTCGGCCAGGATGCATATCGACCAGCGACTCTGGCCGAGTCGCTAGCTCAAAACTGCGACTCTGGCCGGGTGTAAGTCTGGGAGATACGATCAAGGTATACTCAAGTCAAGGTATTTCCGACCGACCGGGCAGACCGACCAAGGATGGGCAAGGGTTCCATGGAAGGTTGAAGGAGGTGATTTGTACCCACGACTCTACACTGGACTTTGACTCGGCCGGGGCGTCGACGTCAACAGCGATATAGTGAAATCAAGTGATAGCAGAGTGCATGTCTTAGTTGAAGGAAGTTAGCCACAGAGATAAAAGATAAACAGAGTTCGTTTTCCCTTGAAACCTGCAAGCCGCCAGGAAGAGCAGGAAGCGCAGGACAACCGGGCACCGCGGCTAGGTACGGCCGTGGTTGGATCTCTCCCTGAAGTAAGTACGCCAAGTTAGGTAAGGGGACTGGGGCGTACAGGCGTCTCGGGGTGATCCACCTATTTCATTTCCTAGTTGCAGCTGTATTCTCGCCCCGAGCGAGGTCCTGCATTTCATATTATCGATTACATCCCGGGCGGAGTGAGTAGCGCCGCCGGGGACTTGGCCGAAAGGTTATTGTGTGGTAGGGTATTGATATTGGTTATTTTCTTTCAGTACATCTGAAAGTGGTGCGCGTTTGAAGCCGCCCAGGGTTGACCAGTGCCCTGGATACGGCTCGTTAGTTGACTGGAGTAGTGACCCACCGTCCGAGGGCCCGAAAGAATAAGTGACGGCTATTTGTATTTGTGTATAACTCTGTATTTGTGGTTATCGTCCAGAGTCGTAGGGGCTACGTTTGGAAGTACGTATCGCACCCCGCTCGGAAACCCGACAGTGTACAACAACTCACCAACGCGGCCGAGCTCCTTGGTTCGAAGACAAACGACCCCAGAGGGATTGTCACAAGGAACACACGCCATCTCGGGCGGACATCTTTTGGTGTATCCGCCTGAGAAGTTCTAAGGGACTTTGTTCTCCCGGAACATTCGCACACTATACACCTGGGCGGAAAAGGCGTTCACCCGCCTCGCCTCAGCTGGTGCGCGTGCCCGGATTCGAACGAAGGAAGTTCACCGCGAGTTGTTGTATATTTTATTTGGATTAAGGAGTGAGGTGTCTACTAACCTTCTGACCAAGTTTCTATGACTACGGAAGGAGAAGACATGCGCGACGCTGGACGTGAGAGTCGCGGGCGCGGAGACGCTTCGAGGAAGTCACGTCGGTCGAAGGGGTTGCCGCCTGAGGAGCACGATAGCCTGGACGAGGTCGTCCGGGCTGCTCGGAAGGCAGGCGCTGCGAAGCGCAAGGCAGCCCGGGAAGAGAAGGAGAGGTCGGCGAGTCTGGCCGAGCAAGCTGTCGAAGACGCGCACCAAGTGTCGACGGACGGCGAGCCTGGCCAAGACGCGACGGCGACTCCGGACGAGGCGTCTGTGGGAGGCGCCGATGTGGATGAGCCCCGGGCGGAGGGTCGAGTTTCGGACTCCTCACCGCCCGGCCAAGATGTGGGCCAGCAGTCGGATGCTCGCGCGTCCGCTCGAGAGGAGTCGCTGCCGCCGGTCCCGGAGGAGAAGTCTAGCCAAGACGCGGATGCGTCGCCGCCACCCGAGGAGAAGACTCCGGCAGAGTCTCAACTGTCGACGGTCCCCGCCCGAGAAGGTCCGCCGAAGCCGTCGGTGTAGCCGCTGAGTCAAGACGCAGCCAAGGCGTACGTCGCGGCACAAGTTTCTCGGTGGGAGCAAGTTCGGTCCGAACGCGTGCTCCCGCCGAACGTGGAGTATACCTGGCCGGAAACCCGGCCGGACTCGCTGCCGTGGCTGAACGCCACCCTGGCCACGTCGAAGTACCTGTCGGCCCGTGCGACTCTGGACGACGCTGTGCAACCGTGTGTGCTGGAGCTCCACCTGGATCGACGCGACCTGGCCACCGCCCAAGACGCCGTCGCGGCCGCGATTTCAGTCGCCGCCTTCTCGCCGAGAGAGTGTGTTGCGATCCTGCAGACACTGCTCTTCGAGGCCGGTTTCCAGTTCGACAACTTGGTCCCGGTGTGGTTCAAGACGCATGCGTCCAAGATCGCGCCGGACCTCGTTCGAAGTCTGGCCGGAGACATCCAACGTCTCCTGGCCGTGGAGCTGATCGAGTGGCGAACGCTGTGCATCGGGGCGTCGTTCAAGGTGATTCCAGCCTTGGAAGCCGAAGCGAAGTCTGGGCAGACACCTGCCCTGGACTATCATGCGGCCATCGTCTCGTCGTCGCCCATGCTGTCTGGCGGGCCCTTGTGACCGCCCTGGGAGTCAACCCGCGTGACGTCGGCGCTGGTGACCGCCGCGCCGCCCGGTATGGGTAGCGGCTCCAAAGGGAGCAGCGAGGTGTCAGCGACCAGGTTGGCGTTGGTGGTGTTCGTGGACATCGAGTGTCGGCGGAGTGGCGAATTGCGTTGTGAGCGACGGAAGAGTTGTGGCAAGCCCGAGCGAGTGACTGATGACCCCAGTTTTGGCTGAGAAAAAAATCGGCTGGGAGAGGGAGCACAGAAGGGACGCGACCGTTGGAAGTCCCGGCGAATCAATACCGTTGTCGACCCTCCGCCCAGACATTGGATCGTGGGGTCTAGTCAGGCTCGATCAATTCGGTGATCAAGCGAGACCAGAGGGGCGGTTGACACGATGGAAAATTGGATTTTCGTCTGGGCGCAGTGTGATTGGCTGAAATGGGTGCGACCGGACGACATGGATGGAGAGACAAGTACAAGGATCTGGGACCCGGCGGACACTCGGCCAGGATGCATATCGACCAGCGACTCTGGCCGAATCGCTAGCTCAAACTGCGACTCTGGCCGGGTGTAAGTCTGGGAGATACGATCAAGGTATACTCAAGTCAAGGTGTTTCCGACCGACCGGGCAGACCGACCAAGGATGGGCAAGGATTCCATGGAAGGTTGAAGGAGGTGATTTGTACCCACGACTCTACACTGGACGTTGACTCGGCCGGGACGGCGACGTCAACAGCGATATAGTGAAATCAAGTGATAGCAGAATGCATGTCTTAGTTGAAGGAATTAGCCACAGAGATAACAGATAAACAGAGTTCGTTTTCACTTGAAACCCGCAAGCCGCCAGGAAGAGCAGGAAGCGCAGGACAACCGGACACCGCGGCTAGGTACGACCGTGGTTGGATCTCTCCCTGAAGTAAGTACCCCAAGTTAGGTAAGGGGACTGGGGCGTACAGGCGTCTCAGGGTGATCCACCTATTTCATTTCCTAGTTGCAGCTGTATTCTCGCCCCGAGCGAGGTCCTGCATTTCATATTATCGATTACATCCCAGGCGGAGTGAGTAGCGCCGCCGGGGACTTGGCCGAAAGGTTATTGTGTGGTAGGGTATTGATATTGGTTATTTTCTTTCAGTACATCTGAAAGTGGTGCGCGTTTGAAGCCGCCCAGGGTTGACCAGTGCCCTGGATACGGCTCGTTAGTTGACTGGAGTAGTGACCCACCGTCCGAGGGTCCGAAAGAATAAGTGACGGCTATTTGTATTTGTGTATAACTCTGTATTTGTGGTTATCGTCCAGAGTCGTAGGGGCTACGTTTGGAAGTACGTATCGCACCCCGCTCGGAAACCCGACAGTGTACAACAACTCACCAACTCGGCTGAGCTCCTTGGTTCGAAGACAAACGACCCGAGAGGGATTGTCACAAGGAACACACGCCATCTCGGGCGGACATCTTTTGGTGTATCCGCCTGAGAAGTTCTAAGGGACTTTGTTCTCCCGGAACATTCGCACACTATACACCTGGGCGGAAAAGGCGTTCACCCGCCTCGCCTCAGCTGGTGCGCGTGCCCGGATTCGAACCAGGGATTTCACCGCGAGTTGTTGTATATTTTATTTGGATTAAAGAGTGAGGTGTCTACTAACCTTCTGACCAAGTTTCTATGACTACGGAAGGAGAAGACATGCGCGACGCTGGACGTGAGAGTCGCGGGCGCGGAGACGCGTCGAGGAAGTCACGTCGGTCGAAGGGGTTGCCGCCTGAGGAGCACGATAGCCTGGACGAGGTTGTCCGGGCTGCTCGGAAGGCAGGCGCTGCGAAGCGCAAGGCAGCCCGGGAAGAGAAGGAGAGGTCGGCGAGTCTGGCCGAGCAAGCTGTCGAAGACGCGCACCAAGTGTCGACGGACGGCGAGCCTGGCCAAGACACGACGGCGACTCCGGACGAGGCGTCTGTGGGAGGCGCCGATGTGGATGAGCCCCGGGCGGAGGGTCGAGTTTCGGACTCCTCACCGCCCGGCCAAGATGTGGGCCAGCAGTCGGATGCTCGTGCGTCCGCTCGAGAGGAGTCGCTGCCGCCGGTCCCGGAGGAGAAGTCTGGCCAAGGCGCGGATGCGTCGCCGCCACCCGAGGAAAAGACTCCGGCAGAGTCTCAACTGTCGACGGTCCCCGCCCGAGAAGACCCTCCGCCGAAGCCGTCGGTGGAGCCGCTGAGTCAAGACGCAGCCAAGGCGTACGTCGCGGCACAAGTTTCTCGGTGGGAGCAAGTTCGGTCCGAACGCGTGCTCCCGCCGAACGTGGAGTACACCTGGCCGGAAACCCGGCCGGACTCGCTGCCGTGGCTGAACGCCACCCTGGCCACGTCGAAGTACCTGTCGGCCCGTGCGACTCTGGACGACGCTGTGCAACCGTGTGTGCTGGAGCTCCACCTGGATCGACGCGACCTGGCCACCGCCCAAGACGTCGTCGCGGCCGAGATCTCAGTCGCCGCCTTCACGCCGAGAGAGTGTGTTGCGATCCTGCAGACACTGCTCTTCGAGGCCGGTTTCCAGTTCGACAACTTGGTCCCGGTGTGGTTCAAGACGCATGCGTCCAAGATCGCGCCGGACCTCGTTCGAAGTCTGGCCGGAGACATCCAACGTCTCCTGGCCGTGGAGCTGATCGAGTGGCGAACGCTGTGCATCGGGGCGTCGTTCAAGGTGATTCCAGCCTTGGAAGCCGAAGCGAAGTCTGGGCAGACACCTGCCCTGGACTATCATGCGGAGGATCAAGATGGAGATTTATTGATGGACGATTACGAGGTCAACCTGCTCGGCCGGAACTACGTTCTGCGCCTGCGCGTGGCTGGCATTCGTTCCACCAGGAGCTCCAGCGGGTCCTCGGCCGGAGAACCCACGCCCAAGCGGCGTCAACACCGGCCACCCCGCGCAGAGCCATCTCCACCGGACACTCCGCTCGCATCGCTTCCGTCCGAGCTGCCGCCGTCTTCGACGTCCGCCCAGGAAGATTCGCTCGAGGTGCCGACTTCGGACCCTGTCCCGAGCTTGGTCGGTACCACGGATGAGTCTGCCGGGGGCGCGACGTCCGGGTCGTACGTGTCTAGGAACAGTTCGTCGGCGTCTTCGTCGTCGACGCTGGACTCTGGCGGAGGGGCGCACATGTCGCTCGTCGGTCCGCTGGCGTTGTCCGCCCGGGCTGCTGGGACTGCCGTGTCAGGCGGGGAGCTTGGCTTCTACTTGACGCGGCAGGTGATCCCGGAGCGCAAGGTGCTCCCCGACCAGGAAGACGTCGACATGGCTGACGCCGAAGTGCCGGCCAATGCGAAGTCTACCCGGACGTCTTCGTCCAGAAAGGCGAGGAAGCATCGAGACTCCGGCCGGAGTTCTTCATCCAGCGAGTCCGACTCGGACAGCACCTGGAGTCGCCGCCGCAGCCGCCACCGACACTCGTCCAAGCGGTCTTCACGGAGGCGATCTTCGTCGCGTCGCTCGAGTCGCTCGAGTCGCTCGAGCTACTCGCGGAGGTCTGGCCGGACTGGGTCGTCGATCTCGTCCGGAGCCGCGGAGGCAGCGGTGGCCACGCTTCACCGCGTGGACATGCTGGACGGGAAGCTGGAGCGGCTATACGACATGTTGGCCGCCAAGGAGAAGCCCGGCCAGGATGCCGAGGTCCAGCGCGCTCTGGCCGAGGCTGCGCAGCAAGTCCGCGAAGCCGAAGAACGTGCGCGCGAAGCCGAAAGGCGATCCCAGGCCTATGCACAGGAAGCGCCAGCCATGTCGCCCGCCGAGGTCGCAGCCGCCGTCCAGGCGGCCAGCTTTCAGGCCGCGAGCGCCGAGCGTGAGCGCGTGGAGGCTGCCGCCGGGCAGTGGATTCAGCAGCAGCAGGCCGAAGCCGACGCGAGGCGCGAGGCCGAGCGGGCCGCCTGGGCCGCGCAGGCCCAGCGCAACCTGGAAGACAGCCAAGCGGCGATGAAGCAGGAGCTCGAGAACTTGCGTGCGACGTCCAAGAACATGCAGGTGTTCCAGAACGAGCAGATACGCAACCTTCGTGCGACTGTCGCTGAAGTACAATCTGGCCGTGCGACACTTGCCCCTGATTCTACAACCGCCGGTAAGTCCGGCCGGACTAACCCTGAACGGGCAACCAAGGCTGATGACGTAATCGATGACGCAATCATGGGAAAGGGCGCTGGCGACCGGTCGTCTGCTGAACCGAAGAACACAGCCGAACTCTTGAGACATCTTCGGGCGACACTACCGCCGGACGCCAATAACTCAAGACATGTCGGAAGCTCGACGTCGCCGCCGCCGCCGACCAACGCGAGCGTCGCCGCCCCCAAGGCCGCCGCGCCGCGCAGGTCCCAGGCGAGCGCGCCCAAGGACTCTAAGCATGGGGTGAAGCAGGAGACTTCGCCCGAGAAGAAGAAGGCTGAGAAGAAGCGGGCTCCGCCCAGGAAGTCTAGCCGACGTCCAGGCAGAGACTCCAGCCCAAGCTCAAGTTCCAGCTCCAGCTCGGATTCCAGCTCGAGCTCAAGCTCGAGTGACTCGGATGACAGCCTGGCCGAGGACTACACGACCTCGTTCGAGCTACCCAAGAAGTCCGGCCAGGGCCAGACTCTGCTCACGCTTCGGCCGTATGTGAACTCGAGCACCCTCGAGCAGTTTGACGAGACGGCCCCGATGGGAGATCGCCGAAGCTGGTGGGAACGCTTCCTCAACATGTCCGCCCAGGGTGGCTGGACCGAGAAGACCAAGTTGCGTGAGCTGAAGATGAAGATGTCGACGCCAGTCCGGAGTTGGCGAGCGCAGCTGGACGATCTCGACCGGGATAACTGGAAGAGGTTGGCCAAGGAATTCCGTCGGAAGTTCCTCAAGTCGCGGACGTCCGAGCCAGAGCGCTACTTCACCATGAAGCAGAAGTCCGGTGAGACTGCTATGCAGTTTTTCTATCGTCTGAACGAGGCTGCGATCAAGGCGGACATTCGCTACAAGAAGGACAAGAAGGAGGCCGCCCAACACATCAAGCGTTTCATCAAGCGTCTGAAGGACCACCAGCTCAGGGCAAGTCTGCGCAACCAACGGATCCGAAGCGTCGATGATCTCGAGTACATCCTCGAGCAAAGTGAAGACTTGGATCTGGACGGAGGCTACGACACTCCGCCACCCCGCCGGGATTTTCGGGCGGACAACATCCCGCCCAGACGTTTCAAGTCAGGACGTCCCGGCCGAGCTTATGTCGGCGTGAGTGGTGGCGAGTCCGGAAGCGAACGTGAGGGGCGCGTGAGGTTTGAAGATGAAGCTGACAGTCCAGATGAAGGCCCGCCGGAACCTCACGACTCTGGCCGAGGATTGTTGAAGCCAAGCTCTGATGACACGCCCAAGGTCGCTGCTGCGCCGAGTCTTCCGACGGAACAAGATGTCAACAGGATGATCCTGCGTGCGATTGAGAACTCCGGCTGGCGTCCACCTCTGCCGCCGGGTTCTCGCCCAGGTTGGCAGTCACCTCGGCCGGGATGGCAATCACCCCGGCCAGAGAATCCCGACCGGAATGAATTCTGCGAGAAGTGCAGCAAGTTTGGCCACAAGGAGAAGAATTGCTGGAAAGACACCAAGTGTGACAAGTGTGGCCGGACCGGACATCCCGATTATGCGTGCAGAGTTCGAGTGTGCTCGACCTGTGGCAAGTACCACGAAGGCCTGTGTGATGATGCTGAAGCGCTCCAAGCCGTGAAGACTCTCGCTCGTCAAGGCATGCTGAAAGACCTGCCCGCCCACGTCCTCAAGAAATTGCTGGACGGGGAGGCCAATCCGGGGAAGTCGTTAAACGGTAAGCCCGCTGGATGGGGATCCAGTACGCGCCGGGCCGAAACCCCAACGATTGTGCGTCTTAGTGTATGTCGGACCAGAGCTGAGAAAGAAGAACAACGATAACCAACAATGCATGACTACTGTGAAACAAGATGATCCTGCTGATCCTGAGCGAAGTGACCCTGCGTGGACCTGGCCAGACATGTCCGGCCAAGAAGTTCCGCCCGAAGTGGAGCTAGGTCCAGGGCAGAGGTATGGATGGTGGGCGAATCATGATCACGAAGACAGTCGCGATGTTGCGTTGGTGCATGGAGCAGTGAACGATGTCCGGGCGAGAATCCTCCTGGACACCGGTGCATCCGGGAGTATGATCAGTTTGAACCTTGCGCGTAGGCTCAAGCTGAAATTCCGGGTGTTGCCGGAGCCGGTCAAGGTGACTGGTCTGGGAGGAGCTCCGACGTACATCACTGCGAGTTCGAGAGTCAAGATCACGCTTGGATTCCGTGTCGTCTACGTTCTGGATGTCTGGGTTACGAACATTGGTGAAGACGTGGAGGTCCTCCTGGGAATGAATTTCATGTATGCGGCCGGAGTTCGGCTGTGTGTCCGAGAGGGTCATATCCGACTCCCAGATGAAGAGATTGTCCTGATGTGTAATACCACGCTCCGTCAGAATCGCGGTCTGGACATCCCGGTGACGTCTGAGCAGAACCTGTACCTCCGCCCGGGTGAACATGCCACGGTCGAGATCAAATATGGCCACAGCAATCCCCAGAAGGAGGTAGTCTGGGCGGGTCGTGGAGACCGTTAGGTCACTTGCATTAACTACGCGGCCAAGTCCTGGGCGAGATCGGTGCAGGTTGTCAACATTTCGAACCAGATGGTGTGGATCGACACGCGGACCCCTGTGGCACGGATTGTGGAGTTTGGATGTTATCCCATGTCAGGACGATTTGTTCGCCCGGGAAGTCGGAAGTACCAGGAGTGGCAGACACTGATCTACGAGAACACGCCATCTCCGGAGGAGAGGAAGAAGCAGATGGAGCTCGAAGACCTCGAGTGGGCCCGTCAACCTCCGGCCGTGAAGCCTGCCGAATATCCTTGGCCGAGCAAAGTCCAGGTGATGGTCGACCGAGAGAAGCGGACGTTCAAGGAGATACCAGTGCAGTCACGCCCAGAGCCGCTGCGAGCGGGAGTTGCCAGAACTCGGCCGAAGATCATGCGCGATGTGGCCGTTCAGACGAGAGATACGATGGATGTTGGCACGCAGACAGCTCTGATCGACTTCGGCCAAGAGGAGACGACTAAGGAGACTCTGGGCGTGACCGAGTTCGACAGTCCAGTGGAGACCGCGAGCGAGACGGAACCCGAAGTTGAATTTCTCCGCCCGGAGTTGCCTGGCCAGAGTGCACCTGACGAAGATGAAGAACTTGATGACCGCCCAAACTGCGTGGTGCTATCTACGCCTGTCCGAAAGCTCGAAGAGGAGTACATCCGATGTATGAGGGCCAACCAGGAAGATCTCGACTATGAGCCAGCGGTTTACCTCCGGGAGGGCAGTGAGCTGATGTCTCAGTTACGCGAAGAGCTCGCCATGTTGCCCGAGTTGAAGGATCTCAGCCCGGAGTGCGACATCTCCAAGGCCGACGTCAGTGAACCCGGCCGGACTTCTCCGGCCGAGGTGGGAAAGCTGCGAGGCATTCTGGAGTATCATCGCAAGATTTTCCTGGGGGACGGGAATGCTGCCCCCGCCCCGGCCAGGGGCGTGGTGTGTGATCTGGACGTAGGTGACGCCAAACCTGTTGCCCAACGACCAAGGTCTATAGCCCCGCACCTTTGGAAGAAGGTCTACGATCTGCTCAAGAAGTTATTGGAAACCGGTCTGATTGAGTACTCGCAGTCCGCCTGGGCTTCCCCCATCGTGATCGTCTTGAAGAAGAACGGCGTGGATATTCGCATGTGCATTGACTACCGCGTGGTGAATGGGTTCATCCGGCTCTCGACGTACCCACTTCCGCTGATCGACGATTTGCTGGTCGGTTTCGAGTACGCTATGTGGTTCATGAGTCTCGACATGGCCAGCGGATTCTGGGCGGTGCGCATGACTGAGCGCGCGAAGTTGATTTCAGCTTTCATTTGTCCGCTCGGACATTTTCAGTGGGTGAGAATGCCATTCGGCCTGAAGAACGCCCCGCTCGTCTACCAGGCCGTGATTGACAACTGCTTATGGGGCTTTGTGCGACTCCCACCGGAGGAAGAAAAGCTTGTTGACTCGGATGTGTTGGAGTTTCTCGGCCTGGATCCCGCGGAGGAAGATGTGTCTACCCGAGAAGAGTCCGCCCGGAAGGTTCCCGCCCTGACTGATGCGATGACTGTGTTCCAGCGGAATATTCCGATGCCATCACATGTCGGCTCAGTTCTCGGCCGGAGTTCTTACATCGACGACATTGCCTATGGGGCGCCCACGTGGGACCAGCTCTGCGCGGATCTGAATGTGCTGCTTTTCCGACTTCGGTATTGGAACATTTCTGTCAGTCTGCCCAAGAGTGAATTTGGCAAGTTGGCTATTCCGTATCTCTCGCACGAGATAAGTGCTGAGGGTATTCGTGCCACGCCCAAGATCGCGAAGGGCGTCCAGGATCTCCCGTTCCCCAAGACTCTGAAAGGGGTGCAGTCTTTCCTTGGGAGTCTCAACTATTACCACAAATTCATTGAGGACTTCCCGGTCGTGGCTGCAGTTCTCTATGAACTCACGGATGAGCAAGTCCGTTCCGGCCGAGATCTTTCGAGGGCCAAGGAAGCGTTCGAGATATTGAAGAAGAAGATTGTCTCGACCCCGCTGCTTCGCCATCCAGACCGCTCAAGACCGTTCGTGATTATACCTCATGCGAACCAATGGGCCGCATGCGCGGTTCTCGGCCAAGAATACGACGGTGTCATCCTCCCGGTCAGGTTCACAGGGCGCGTGCTGAACGATGCTGAGCTCCGGTATCACATCGCCGAGAAAGAAGTAGTGGCCGTGATGCGAGTTCTGGACGTGTTCCAACCTCTCGTCCAAGGATGTCTGGTCAAGGTTTTTACTCGGCATTCTGTCCTGAGTTGGTTGCTGAAGTCCAAGACTGCGGATGGAAGATGTGTCCGCTGGGGCGTCACTCTCTCTCATTGGGACCTGGAAGTGCACAAGATCAAACAAATGAAGATGGTCTACCGGCCATTCTGGGCGCATGTATCACACCTCGCGAACATCTGGACGAGGTCGCGGAAAATCTCATCCCGGCCAAAGGAATCGTCAAGACTCCGCCCGTGATCAGCATCGAGATGCTAGGCGAAGATTTTGATGGTTACGTCTTAAGCTTCGATGGAGCCGCCAAGACTTCAACTCGTCAAGGCAGCTGTGGGTGTATCATCTGGAAACTCCCGGGCTGGAAGATCATGAGTGCGCATGGATTTCTTCTGGAAGACGTCACAGTCAATGACGCCGAGTATCATGGCCTACTCAAGGGCATGGAGTTGGCGTCCGCCCAGAATATCCAAGATCTGGTCGTCGTCGGAGACTCTCGAATTGTCATCCAGCAAGTACAAGGACTCATAAACTGCAATCAACCAAATTTGCAGCGACGTCTGTCCGAGTACCAAGGTCTGAGAGGGAAGTTTAAGTCGGTCAAGCTGGTGCACGTCAAGCGTGAGTACAACCAGGCTGCCGACTACCTGACGTCCAAGACGCTAGCGGCAGGAGAATCCTGGATGGTCGAAGACCCAGAGGAATTTAAGCATCTCGAACAAGTCTCGAGAATCCGAGAGAAGTTGATGAAGTCAGAAATTCCGGGCGAAGTGAGTGAAGAAGGCCCCGCCCAGGAAGTCAAGGTACAGGGGACTCCGGCCGAGGTTCTTCCAGGACCCGAGTCCGCACCGTTGCCGATCGCTGCGCGTGTCATGGCCGCCGTGACTAGAAGTCACGTCCGAGAAGAGCCTGACCAGGCCGAGCCTATGGACCCAGTCGAGTTCCAGGCGGAACGCTGGAGGCGGATCAAGGTTCACCAAGACAATGACGCCCAGATCGCAGAAATGAAGAAGTTCCTGGCCGGAGATGTGAGCGGTTTCTCGCGACATCAGATTCGGAAGTTGTCGAAGCATGCCGAACTGTTCGCCGTGGATGTCAGGGGCGTGCTGTACCGGTTGAGTCGTGCTACGCGGGATCGACCAAGAGACATGTCTGATGAACCAAGATTGGTTGTACCTGAGTCACTCCGCCCGGACATGCTCCACTATGCTCATGAAGATTTCCAGGGCGGACATCAAGGTATCACGCGGACGCATGAAAAACTCCGGGCAGAGTTCTATTGGCCCGGTATGTACGCCGACGTGGAGAGGTTCGTCAAGGAGTGCGTGGACTGCGCAAGTGGCAAGGGGCATCCGCCCAACCCGGGTCCTTCGCCCGGGAACATTGAGCCGAGACAGCCATTCGAGGTAGTCTCAATGGACTTTGTCACTCACTTGCCCAAGTCCGAGCGAGGGAACACCTTTTTGCTCCTCTTCCAAGATGCATTCTCCGGTTACGTCATGTGCCAGCCGATGAATTCGACCACTGCCCAGGAAGTCGCCGAGGCGTACGAAGAAAAGGTGTTTCGGCAGTTCGGGGCGAGCTCGTTATTGCGTCACGACCAGGATCCCCAGTTCATGAGTGAGGTTTTCACTCGGTTCCGGGAACTCCTTGGGAGCAGACAACGTGCCACTCTGGCCTACCGACCTCAGGCGAATGGTCAACAGGAAAGGTCCGTCCAGACTGTCGTCCGGAGTATCCGGGCGTACATCGCGGAAGCCGACCAAAGCGACTGGGATGATCACGCCGAGAGGCTGATGTTCGCCCTGAACACTTCGTTTGACGCGACCCGCCTGGACACCCCATTCTACCTGATTCACGGCTGGGATGCCCGGAGCACACTGTCAGCCATGCTCGGTCCAAAGCCCTCCAGCGTCCCTGAGCGGACCGCTTACGAGTGGCGTCGGAAACTCCAGCGTGGATACAGTTACGCCCAAGCGTGCGCCGAAGACCTCCAGCGGAAGGCCAAGCGTGCGCGCTCGGCCGAGCAAACGCGGAAGTGGAAGGAATTGTCTGACCGAGTGAAGTCCGGTTTCGAGGTCGGAGATGCAGTCTGGCTGTACATTCCAAAAGTGCAGCCCGGCCTGAGTCGCAAGTTAGCACATCTCTGGCATGGCCCGTTCAGGATCGCCGAGATGCATGATGACTTCCGGGTGAAGCTCAAGGTTGATGACACAGGTTACCGAGTCAACCCATGGGTGCATGTTTCCCGGCTGAAGCCACGTGCGCTCTACCCTCGACGACCATCCGGCCAGATCGAAGTTGATGATGACGATGATTTTGATGCTGCACTCCTCCCGGAGGACAGTTGGGAAGCTGACAATGAAAACGACGAGTACGAGGTGGAGAAGATCCTGGACATGCGTTGGTCCAGGCGGACTCGTACGTCAAAAAGGGCTCGGGAGTACCAAGTGAAATGGAAGGGGTACGATGAGCCCGAATGGCTCCCAGTGTCGCAGCTAAACTGTGGTGCGTTGCTTTATGAGTTCAACCAGGGTGCGAAAGCACGGGCTCGTTTCCAGGCCATGCAGGCCGGAGATGACCACCCGAGTGTGTAACCCCGGGCGGAATTTCTTGACCGGACCAAATCGTCGACTGTGTGATTTCGTGGAAATGGAGTGTGATTTGAAGTGAGACTGTGACCAGCCCAGGATGACCTGATGCTAGGGACTCTGGGCGGTGACAAGGTTGGGAGGTGTGGGTGAGACGCCAGGCCAAGTAGGTCTGGCCGAGTGATTTTGGAGATGTTTTGACAGTGATGATATCTTGACTTGGATCCAGTATGATGATGATGAAGAGACCCTGGACGGAACAATGACAGAGTGACTGAAGAGAAGGACACGAGAAGCAAGCGATGAAAGGCAAGCAGACATGGTGGTATTGAATTAATGGAGGTTACGCTACTCAAGATGCATAGCCTCTGCCACTTCGACCGAACTACTCAACTGTGAACGAGATTTGGTTGTCCGCGCGTTCCTTGGGCGAGAGCTCGCGAAGACGAAGGTCGTGCGAGACGTGTGCCATCCGGTCGGAGCCCGCGCAGTAATACGTCCACTGAGTCCGGCTGGGCTCTGCTCGCTCTGCCATCTCGATCTGCTCGGCCAAGCTGTACGGGTCACCTTGGGCATTCAGCGTGGAAGAGTCGGTCAGGTACATGTAGCAGATCTTGGCCGGGTAAATCCAGATGCCGGGCTCCTCGAAGACGGACGCAGGGACCCCCTTCTTGATGTAGCGTTTGACACGATCTTCCATGCCGCGACCGATGTTCTCGTGCAGTTCACGACGCCTCTCGTAGAGCGTGTTCGCCAGGAGAAACTTGAGCGGGTCCACCTTCTCGCCTTTGGCCGCCTTGACTTTGATGCAGAACCAATGGAGCATGTACCAGAAGACCTCAGCGTGATCCCGGACGTAGCAAAGGTATTCGTCGACCCACTTGAATGACCCGGCCGGAAGCTCTGAGCGCCTGTGGAAGAAGAAGACCTTGACTCGATCCTTGAACATCTGCTCCCAAGGTTTCCCGGCCACGATCCTCGCGTACTCCGTCTCGACCACAGGCCAACGCGCATACAGACGCTCCAGTCCACCTTCGCCCTTGTACGGACAGTACTCCGGGAACCCTGGCGTCTGGTTCTCGTGGCAGCTCTTCTTGGGCGTATACTGGGTCAGGATACCACGGCGACGCCATGAGAGCACACCCTTGGTTGGCTGTTCGATCGTCGCCAACTCGGCCGGAGTCAGCTCGTCGTATTTCTTCCGGGCGAAAGGTGACTTGCGCTTCTCCAGCTCAGACCTCGCCCGGGAACGCTGATTACCCGATTTCTTGACCGAAGTGGAACTTGAGCGAGATCGCCGCGGACGCTTGGGCGAAGGCACGAACACGAGCTTCTTGGGCTTGAGACTGTCGCTGTTCTCGGACGAGGAGTCGGACGAAGATCGGACGCTCTGGGAGGATGCCTTACGCTTGGGTTTCCGGGCAGGCTCGTCATCGGTGCTATCGCTGCTGCTGTCGACTTCATCACTTTCGCCAGTCTTGGACTCGGCCGGAGCTGGTGTAACCTTGACCACTTCAACCTCGTCACCTTCGTCATCGTCATCTTCATCTCCATCAGCCGCATTGCCGTTGTCGTAGTCCGGGTCCGTGACCTTGTCGTCTTCGGACGAACTGCTGGAGCCCGCCGCGTTTTCAGCGAGATCCTCGGCCAGATTACTCAGAGGTGGCCAGGCCGGAGGAATGTACCCGGTGTCAAGCCAGTCGTCCAAGACAACATCGGCCATCCGGTAGTACGAGGCGGGAACATACTTCGCCCAGGGTGTGGCGTCCAGCTTGCGATGATACATCATTGTCGCCAGCATCTTGAGGAGTGAGTCCCGGTGGAAGTGGCGGTGGTTGACTTGGTCCAACCCTAAAGTAGCCACAGCTTCGTCGTACTCGATCCCTGAGCGCATCGTCCACTGCACATCTGGTCGGAGGTCCTGCCACGCAACGAACTCCGGGAGGAGTACACAGGCCTCCTGCACCGATAGTTTGAGCGGGAACTTGGATGAACGAGGACCTACCTGCGACTCAGAGTGAACGCTTGGACGGCGCTGAACGATCTTGGTTTTCTTGGATGAAGATCCTCGGTCGGACCCTGACTTGGATGATCCAGGCGAAGACTGTCGTGAACGCCTGGGCGGAGTCGCGACTGGGACTCTGGCCGGAGGGGCATGGTCTTCAGTCTTCTCCTCTTGAGAGCCATCGCCGGCGTCGCCCTCATCGTCGTCACTGTCGTCCGAAAGAGGACCAGGATACGGAGGATACATCCTGTAAGGCTTGTCCACCGCTTCGACAGTGATCCAGGTGCGCCAGTCTCCGGGCGGGTTAGTCCCGTTCTGAAAGTGTCGAAAGAGTTTGCGGAGCCGTGGCCAGTTGCCTCGTACTTCTGCCCCCTTGGAGTTGAGGAAGTCCATCAACCCGGCCGTGTCGAATCGTGTCTCCTGGGCGGAGCGCTGGAGGTGGGCGATCTGTGTATTTGCTTGCGCCAGCTGACTCTCCAGCACGTCCACCCTCTCCTGAAGAGCTGAAGTCTCCTCCAGGTTCTCCTTGGCCAGACTTTTGAAGTCGCTGTCCAGCGTGGCCCGGATCCCGGCCGAGTCATCCGCGGCAGCCTTTAGCTGTTGCCGGTAGTACTCGTCCAGGAAGACGATATCGCGCTTGAGCTGGTCGTACTTCGTCCGGAGTTGCAGGAGGTCGGCCGCAGGAGACTCCCCGTCGATGTCGTCGAAAATGGCCTGACGCTGGCGATCCCGGGCGAGAAGGTGGCGTATCAACGACACCGTGTAGAAGACCTTCTGGGCGAGCTGGTGAACCGGGAAGTGCGTGAGGAGAGACGCGAACTCCCGACGAGCAACGAGTGAACCCAGCAGTTCTTCCAGCGAAGCTAAGCTGGGGGTTCCGTGATCGAAGTATGGGCGGAGAACTAGCTCACGCACCTCGACTGAGTCCCCGACGAGATCGCACAAGTATTGGAGGTCCACCTCGGACAGACCCTCGAACATCATCATCGCCTCCAGGCCACCATACCCCTCGCGGAGGAAGGCACCTTCGTGATGTGCGCGCACCCCAGCCGGGATCCCAACAATGAAGGAGTTCCCGCCCAGAGTGTGCTCGGGCGGGACGGAGTAGTGCGCTGGCAACGCGTTTTGGATGCCGCGCGGACCGTGGTCGCTCGAAGGGATAGTTCCTGCCCGGACGTACTCGGCGAGCTGGTCGAGGTCCAGAAGCTGGAAGAGCGACGCAGACCGGTGTGAGGAGCCCTGCCGGCCAGAGTCTTGACCGAAGAGAGGTGAAGTTTGCGCGTCCGAAGGTGTCCGCCCAGACGCGGCGCCGGTGTTCCGGTCGGGCAAGGAGGTGCCTGCAGGAAGCTCGTCAGCGCTCATGCGTGTGTCGCCATCGCCCCCCTCGTCTTCCGCGCCGTTGTTGCTGTTCGTGCCGTTGCGCTTCTCCTCCTCCTGCGCGCCGCCGTCGTCGTCAGCGTCGTTGCCGACGCCCTCATCGCCCGCGTCCATCGTCTCGTCGTCGCCCATGCTGTCTGGCGGGCCCTTGTGACCGCCCTGGGAGTCAACCCGCGTGACGTCGGCGCTGGTGACCGCCGCGCCGCCCGGTATGGGTAGCGGCTCCAAAGGGAGCAGCGAGGTGTCAGCGACCAGGTTGGCGTTGGTGGTGTTCGTGGACATCGAGTGTCGGCGGAGTGGCGAATTGCGTTGTGAGCGACGGAAGAGTTGTGGCAAGCCCGAGCGAGTGACTGATGACCCCAGTTTTGGCTGAGAAAAATCCGGCTGGGAGAGGGAGCACAGAAGGGACGCGACCGTTGGAAGTCCGGGCGAATCAATACCGTTGTCGACACTCCGCCCAGACATTGGATCGTGTGGTCTAGTCAGGCTCGATCAATTCGGTGAATGACCTCGGTGATCAAGCGAGACCAGAGGGGCGGTTGACACGATGGAAAATTGGATTTTCATCTGGGCGCAGCGTGATTGGCTGAAATGGGTGCGACCGGACGACATGGATGGAGAGACAAGTACAAGGTTCTGGGACCCGGCGGACACTCGGCCAGGATGCATATCGACCAGCGACTCTGGCCGAGTCGCTAGCTCAAAACTGCGACTCTGGCCGGGTGTAAGTCTGGGAGATACGATCAAGGTATAATCAAGTCAAGGTATTTCCGACCGACCGGGCAGACCGACCAAGGATGGGCAAGGGTTCCATGGAAGGTTGAAGGAGGTGATTTGTACCCACGACTCTACACTGGACTTTGACTCGGCCGGGGCGTCGACGTCAACAGCGATATAGTGAAATCAAGTGATAGCAGAGTGCATGTCTTAGTTGAAGGAAGTTAGCCACAGAGATAAAAGATAAACAGAGTTCGTTTTCCCTTGAAACCCGCAAGCCGCCAGGAAGAGCAGGAAGCGCAGGACAACCGGGCACCGCGGCTAGGTACGACCGTGGTTGGATCTCTCCCTGAAGTAAGTACGCCAAGTTAGGTAAGGGGACTGGGGCGTACAGGCGTCTCGGGGTGATCCACCTATTTCATTTCCTAGTTGCAGCTGTATTCTCGCCCCGAGCGAGGTCCTGCATTTCATATTATCGATTACATCCCGGGCGGAGTGAGTAGCGCCGCCGGGGACTTGGCCGAAAGGTTATTGTGTGGTAGGGTATTGATATTGGTTATTTTCTTTCAGTACATCTGAAAGTGGTGCGCGTTTGAAGCCGCCCAGGGTTGACCAGTGCCCTGGATACGGCTCGTTAGTTGACTGGAGTAGTGACCCACCGTCCGAGGGCCCGAAAGAATAAGTGACGGCTATTTGTATTTGTGTATAACTCTGTATTTGTGATTATCGTCCAGAGTCGTAGGGGCTACGTTTGGAAGTACGTATCGCACCCCGCTCGGAAACCCGACAGTGTACAACAACTCACCAACGCGGCCGAGCTCCTTGGTTCGAAGACAAACGACCCCAGAGGGATTGTCACAAGGAACACACGCCATCTCGGGCGGACATCTTTTGGTGTATCCGCCTGAGAAGTTCTAAGGGACTTTGTTCTCCCGGAACATTCGCACACTATACACCTGGGCGGAAAAGGCGTTCACCCGCCTCGCCTCATGAGCTTGAAGGGGGCGCATGCAGCGCGCTCTGCCGCAGTCAAACTTTCGCCTCGCTGAAGAATCTTCACCAACCCCGTCTCGAGAGCCGGGTAGTTCACGATGGCGGCAGTGGCACTCAGACGCGACTTCATGGCCGGGTAGTTCTGCACTGCCTGGTCAAACAAACGGCGTGTTGCAGACATGGTGAGCGTCGAACGCTGCAGCATCTTCGTGACGCCCTCCAAGCGCGTAAGATCGTCGAGCAGTGTCTTGGCCTTCTCGTTCTCGCGGCGAGATAGGAACACCGGTCCCAGGTTGTGCTCTGACACAGTCACGTGGTCGAACCCACGAAAGCACTTTTCCAGTGCAACATAGCGCTCGACCATAGCGTAGGTGCTTGACCAACGCGTTGCATTGCGCAGAACAGGAGCTAGCGGTGTCACTTGACGCAAGACAGCACGGCCCTTCAACGTTGAAAAGCGCTTCATCAGCGCGTGAATCTTGTTCAGCAACTCCGTCTCCTTGGCTAAGTAGTCCTTCATAGCAAGGTTGAAGCGGTGGCTCGCGCAGCCGATAAGCGGTACCGCCCCAACCTTGCGGCCGATGCTTTGGTTCACGGAGCAGTTGTCTCCGACCATGAAGGTTACAGACTCCCATGGACGGTCGTACCGTGAGAGGGTGTCGCCAACAGGTAGAAGACGCTCTGCGCGCCCAAGTCCGTCTCGTACTGGAGAGGGCAGAGCGCGAGCAGCACGAACTTCCTGGTCGTACAGTGGATGTCTTCAAAGACATCATCACGTGCACGCACAGCGACACCCGACGCCTCTTTCTTGCCGTTGAAGACGGCAAAAATGGCCAAGTAGTGTCGCCCACCGTGCGTCCAGCCGTCCAGCACTACACCAAACTGTCTCGGCAGGTCACGCTTGATGCGATCCTCCACAAACGTCGCGATGACCACCACGTAGACCTTCACCGTCTGACGGTTGATCTGGGACAGCTTGGTGTTCGCACGGACGTTTGGACGCTCGCAGAACGAGAAGGGCAACTTGTCCACCACAATCCACACCACCCAGTGGTAGATGTCAACGGTGCGCTGGGCGACAACATGGAGCTGGAGAGCGTTGCCTTCGCGGAGGGCAGAGCGGGCGAGGTCTTCGTACGCAGGATGCTGCCGGCGAAGGTGGTTAAGCAGGTTGCTGTAGCCGTTGCTGCTGCGGTAGGAGTTGTTGCACGTGTTGCACGTGTTGCACACGAACACATCGTTGCCTTGGGAAGTGAAGAGAGCGTTGTAGATGGTGCGACTCGAGAGCGACATGATGCTTGGCAGTCTTAGTGCTGGGAGAGGGGGAGATGTAACTTGAAGGAACTTTGAAGAGTGAGGTAGTTCATTCGGCAGCGGCGGCAAGTGACACATTTCTTTGTCGAACGCCTCGCTGCCAACCGTTACCCACCTCGGCCACCGCCGATTGTATCAATTCAAAAATAAATTGTGGTACGAGAGTTAATAATTCCGTTAAATAATTGCCATACATTTTTCAAGTTAAAAAGTATTTTTTTGCCAAGCCTGGCTGCCGGTATCATTAGAAGCAAGGGCGCCGTGATGACGGGGGGGGGGGGGGGTTCGTCGAGAACTCCATCAAAGTGTGGAATTCTACCATCAACCGAAAGCAAGGTGACGACGACTACCATGGCCCCCCCATTTTGAGCGCTGGTTTGAGGAGTTGTGCATCACGCTGCTCAAGTTTGGTCGATGCAACATCTATTTAGATGGCGCATCCTACCACAAGCGCGAGATCAACCCAAGCCCACAGAGGTTGGGGTGGCTCAAGGCCGATATTCAAGAATGGATACGCAAGAATGGTAACTTAGGTGTTTTGTTTTTAGCGCTTTGTTACGATACTAACCAAGTCTTATAATGCTTTTCTGTCTGTGCTAGCTGGCATGGTCTTTAGTACTAAGGCTACAATTGCGACTCTGATTGACTTTGTCGAGCTCTACCGACCGTCGAAGCGCTACAAAGTGACGGACATCGCAACGAAATACGGTCACCTCGTGTTCTTCACGCCCCCGTATCACCCCATCTTGCAACCGATAGAGCTCATCTGGGGCACCGTAAAGGGCCGGATTGCGCGGGACCCCGCCAAGAACGCCAAGGATGTTGTTGAAAACGTACTTAGAGGACTCGAAGCATGTGAAGACCAATGGCTAGATGTCTCCCGCCACGTGAAGGCGAAAGAAGACGCCTATGTTGAAGCTGACAGGCTTTCGATAACACCTCTATAAATATATATTACTCTTGTATGCACCTGATCGGCTGTTAAAACGTCTACTGCAAGCACAAGAGGACGATAGACGATTGCAATTGCATGCCCCATGTACATCAGATGATTAGCTCTACTGACCAATAATATGTCTCCATTTCTGCATAATATGGTCAGGCTTCCCGACGAGCTATTGTTGACTCTGGAGTGGCTTTTTCTAAGCGCTTATAGCGCAAAAACGGCTGCGAAATAGCCAAAGCTGACCTCATTTTCGGAATCATCGGCCGCAAAAACCCTATGTATATAACTGTTGCCATAGGTTTTCTCAGTGCAAGGACCTTTTGTGCGTGGTCAAAAGTTGGTGTCAGGACTTATGAAGAGTACAATAGCTGTGATGCTTAGCAGAAAGAAGAGCTGTGTAAGATTATTTTGCGGGTCGAATCACTATCATTGAAAAAGTATTGATGGAGTTACGGGCGAAAAACTACCAGTGTTGCAAATCTTGGTCCGAAGTATTTTGGCCAGTACAATATATTTGTGTTTTCAAGAATGACTCAGTTCGCTATTCTTAGTACAGAAGGTACTCTCATTTCCGACACTGCCGACAACAAATGACCTCTACTAATTTTGGCACTCTCAAATATTAGATTAAGTAGGTAATTTTGGCGTGCGCGCCAAAACCAAACGACTCGCTCTGTACGAGGCGATAAGAACCGTTCGAGTAGTTGCGGCGATCAGCACAGTACAAACATGGGCGAGTGAATGGCCATAGACAACAAGCGAGAGCTTATTCGCAAGCATGCAGTGACACCCCATGACGCAGGCCCAGCTAGCCAAGTGGGCTAAAAGGAGTTCCGCCTGCGTGATCCTCCTCCTCCGAGCCCGGAGCTGTGGAAGACGACGCGCGCGTCTATGATCGCGCATTGCTGGCAGAAGACAGGGCTAGTCGTACCCCTTCGCGGTATTGCAGGACTCGATGCTGAGGACGAAGTCGTACAAACCGAGGACTGCGACGAAGATGTAGTTGATGTCATGCTGCGAGTAGCATCGATTCAATCGTAGGTCGGTAACCTCACAACAATTTATGTAGTGCACAAAAAGTACTGAACATATGGTGTCGAAAGTGGCGTTATATTCTGTATAGTTCGTATACCTTAGCTCCTAGTGTATATGCTTGCTTATGGAGTTAGTAGACTTCAACGAGGACGTAGTGAAGACGACGATGGAGGACGCAGAGCCTCCTTTCCTCCTCCACTTAACTGCGCAAGAAGCACTCGAGGTGCGCGGTGGCGTGGCAGCCGCCGCACGCGGCGTGTCTCGAATGGGGTTCCGTCTTGCTGCTGAGCCCAAGGCCGCGAAGGCGTTGCAGACATTCTTGATCACGTTCTTGCGGCGAGCGTCGCAGAGCGTGACGTAAAGCCGCGGCTGCGACAGCGAGAAGCGGTGCAGCACATAGTAGTCTGGCTGCAACGTGGTCGTGTTGACCGTCGGGATGCGCGAGGTGTGGTGCAGCAAGAAGACGTCGACGTAGTAAACGACGACATGCCACACGACGGTCGGGTTGATTTCGACGCGGTTGGCGGTGTATGGAGAGAGATGCATGGGTGTCGGTGCGGCAGGTGCGGAGACTCTGCGCCGGAGAGCAAACCCATACATAGCCAGCATTCGTCAAGACGCCCGCTTTCCATTTGTCAGTAGACGTATGCGAGTGTATGCGCGGTATAATTGGGATTGATATGGGTAGGGATAGCCGGTACCTACACCTTCTGCATTTAAAACCCAATTTCATACGAGTGTTGTCATTTTCAAAAAGCATGCAACAGCTAATCATACTTTCTGAACTCACTGACGTCACACTTTACGAGACCTTTCCGCCTCAAAAACAACTTCCCGTCCCATCCGCTCATACAAACCTCTATATTAACCCTTACAGTACCGGTCGCGAACATTTCCGTCTCATTCACTTCGCCTATTTATAGTCGGAATCTTCCCGTCCCAGTTGAGACTTTCCGTCTCATTCGCAATGGCATCCGGCACAACCAAGTCTGCGCTGGCTATTGCACGCTAAAGTGCTAGCTCAACTTCTTGAGGAGGCTCAAAAACGTGAATACCGCCTTTTACCTGTCATAAGGGCTCAGTCAAATGCATCTGGGTGTAGGGTAATGTGACGCGGCGCCCAAAACGAAATGTATCGTACTTAAACCAGACTTCACACCAAACAGTCTCACTCGGCGACTGGACTGCAAGGAACGCAGTGGAGGCGGCGAGGCCACGAGGACGCTTTGAAGAACGTCGTTTATTAGGCACGTGGTAGGGTGCGTTGGCTCGGCGTGCAGCGAGTTGGAGCGTCTGTGAGTGCGTGTGGGGATAATGCTGGCGTGCTGTGCTGCGCATGTTTGAAGAGGAGGTAGGCGGCTGGACGGCGGCTCACCACGCGGCTCGTGCGAGGCGCTGGACATTGCGGCTTGGCAGGCACACGGTAGGGTGCGTTGGCTCGGTGTGCAGCGACTTGGAGCGTCTGTGAGTGTGTGTGGGGCTAATGCTGGCGTGCTGTGATGCGCAGGTTTGAAGAAGAGGAAGGCGGCTGAACGGCGGCTCACCACGCGGCCCGTGCGAGGCGCTGGACATTACGGCTTGGCAGGCACGCGCCCTGTTCCATCTGCTCACTAGTTTCTTTAGCTTTTCATTTCTGAAGGGTTAGTAACATCACCAAAGACTGCTTTAACGCCAGTAGCAAGTTCATCAGACTTTTTGAAGACATTTATTGCCTTAAACTTATCTGAATAAGCGTACGCAGTTCGGGCATAAAGCCTAGGCCGCCGCCCATCACCTCCGACTCGAGGGCGAGTCATTGGCGAGGCACCAAATTTGGAAGTGTGCACCAAGAACCAGTCGCTGTATGGTTCGTACTTAGAAAGTGATTCTACGGTATTTAGAGCCCTTATGACAAACGAAAGTTGTACCTTCCACCATGGAGCTATCTTATTGGCCAAATTACGATAGCCCTTAAGACAAAGCGGCCCCTTATGACAGGTAAAAGGCGGTACATGTCTTTTTTCGAGAAAGTCGGAGGCGCGAAGGAGGACAACTTTCGAACGCAGTCTCGTATGTTGGCGCGTGAGTCATGTCCGACAACTAACGAACTGCGTCACTCTGTACGTGCAACCACGAGTAGTATGGACTCCGAGTGGGTCCCAGACAGGCATTCACAAATATGGGCAACTGGATTTTGCCCATTGGGGGTACCCGGACTGGTTGTCCGGGGGGGGTTCGCAGTTCTCAAGAGCAGCAAGATTCCTGCATGGACTTCCGACAACAAGGACACAACCGCCAAAATTATACCGTACGCATTTTGAGCTCATCTGCATCGTGCTTTCAAACAAATATTGTGTTTTCTTGACACGCAACCAGGGCTCCACCAGAAAGATTAGGATAACAGCATTTTTTAAAAGAGCATTATTTATTATATCTGTGTTAAGAATCTCTTTTACTACATATCGGTAAGCATTTCCTGCGCCTGCCTCGCAGCCGCAGCATCTGCCCTGGTATCATACTTCAAATGATACACCGCTTCTTCGAAACTGCAAATTCGGGTCAGGCGAATGCCGCTCGATGAGACATTGGTCGCTTGATGACACTGACCTGCACCGCCGAAGCGGTGGATGTCGCGAGAATGTCACTCGATGACAAACTCACCTGGGCCGCCTAACGACAGTTCTTCGAACTGCGAATATACAAGCTCTATATGGGCGATTTCAAAACCCAAGTATGACCCTCCATAGTGTTCCTGTTACTACCAATATGGGCGCCCATAATGTATAGTTATTACTAATCTACCCGCATATTGAAATTAAGAGAGTATGATCACGAGATCACTTTAACTGACATTCTGTCGGCTTAGGAGGTGATAAAAGCTACCTTTGTCAAATTTAAAGATGGCGTTCACAATTCCGTTGCTTATATTACAGCATAGTTGCGGTCCTCGAAACGTGATTCGTATTGTCGGTTTTTGAGGTGCAAAGAGAACTTATGTACCACCTAGCATAAATAAGGTGAAGTTCCAAACCTGGCACGGTGCCAATGTTTGGCACGGTTTTAGACTTGGTTTCAGTATACTTTTGGCGAAAAATGGGGTGGTCCAAACGTAAAAGATGTTCCAGGTGATTTGAATTGACTTCATTTTGTATGGAGCGTGCCACGAACTGGTCCACCATTTTTACCTGTGTATTTCTATCAACTTTGGCCGCTCATTGCTATCGAATCAAATCAGAGTGGAGCCCACATATATGTTCACCAGCTTGGCCATTATCTCCTCTTTTGAATGGTGTACGATTTGTATGTTCCTTTTGACTGGCGCGGTAGATATGCGCCAGTTTCTGGGACCATCCAAACCGTGCCATGATTGTCATTTTACCTTAGTATAAGAATTTAGGCTAGCAAACCGCTACTGGGTGGTGCTACACAAAGATGGAGGCAGGATTCAGTACAATACACAAAAGAAAATGCCCACCATCGGCCAAATTCGGCCGGTGGGAGTCTCTTGTATGTGGGCGTTTTGAAAACTCAAATATGGTCAATATGGGAATATGAACAAAATACCCATATTTGTTAATGCCTGGTCCCAGACGCGATCTCCTACATGCGGTCGCTGCCCGGTAGAGCTGGGCAGGAGCCTCACCAGGACTACACGCCAGACGATATCCGCCGGGCAGCGAGGTCGCGTGCGCGTCTTCCTGCTAATATGCTGCTTGCTTGCAGCCGGGAACCAGTCTGCGAGTGTTTGAAGGTTGTTGGGATGAGCGCGACGACTTGAAGGCGCGCGAGGTTCCTATTCCGGTAGGCTTCGCGATCATCTTTCGCGGCGATCTCATCCACAACGGCATGGCGTATACGACTGTCAACTATCGCCTACACTGCTACTTGACTTACCCAAATATACGATCGGAGCGTGATGTCGTCACCAGCGTGCAGCCACGGACGTATGCCTGCTAGGTTTATGGTTTAAATATGTTCAAGTTGACTGAGAAAGGCATGCACCAGTTCTACTGTTCTGCAAATCCCACGGGTTTGGAAAACAAGTTGAAGCGCAAGCGCGAAAATCTTCCGGGGAAACCTCGCGTCTGTTGCTTATGTGGCAAGTCGTATGTGAACTCCAGCTCGTACCGCACCCACATTTCACGTCCTCACAAGAAGATGTAAGCCTACAGTGGGTAGATGACTTGGTTAGAATACAAGGGCTTCCCGGGGGTTGAGATAGCGTGACTAAATTCGTAACTCCATACTTTTTAAAGACTAAGGACAGTGTCAGTATATGTATTTGTGGCCACGGCCAAGCTAGAAATCCGTAGCAATTGCGGGGGGTCAAATGGGTTTCAGCTGCTGCATGATAATTTGGGGCCGCACGCGATCTTGAGCATAAAACCGGACAGTTTCTGCGTCAAAGTGGCCGGGGTAGAACTCGTGAAACCACATGACCATCTCGAGCTCTCCGTGCTCCACAGCCCAAGCAGACGCCGACCCACTGCAATCTTCGACGCGGTCCTGCTGAAGGAAGGATACAACATCGAAGTGCCCGTTTGCAGCAGCCGCATCCATGGCCTATTCGGTGCATCCTTCGGAGCGATTGTTGTAATCTCCTGCCGGCGCAGCCTCATGCGACACCGCATTAATCCCCTGTCGGCTGCGCCAGCAGCATACCTTACGGTACGCTTGCTTTCTCAGTAAAATAAAACATGGTTGGACGCTTTGTTAATTGTAGTTAGTTTTTATAATAAGTCTAAGTGAATGTAAAGCTAAATAAGGAATATATATTTTATTTGAACGGGATAAACTTTAATCTGACTCGTGTTTGCTGTGAACTCTATAGAATTTAACGAGATTGCAGTTGAAGTTGGCATCCGGGAAGTATACATCTACTATTTAATGATTTCACAAAACACGGTAGAGTGTACCCCCTCTTAAAGGGCGCTTCTTGTGTCCTTTTGCTCAAGTTCAAGCTAGTAATCAACCATCTTTTAAAACAAAGCATAATCGGTACATGGAGTAATCATCATGTAATCATTGTCTATACAAACGCTAAGTCATACGCACCATACTATGCATCGTGCAAATCACTGTAGCTGGCATGTCCCATGAGACACACGGAAAAGACTCCATAACTCTGTAAAAGGACGCCTAGAGCGCTCTTTTAGAAGGAAATATCGATGAGTTGTATACTATAGTTTATCAAGGATACTCGTGAAAGGGCTAAAGCACTTTCGTCCTTGTGATATCATTGTCTTTTTTTAACCAGATTGAAGTTGAAGTTATTTATGGCAAGGAAATTATAATCATCCAGTCGATTAAACACTCCAACCTGCGTACCCCCATGATCGAGGTGGAACATAGTGCTCCTGGTAGGACGCTGTACCGGCGGTGGCCTCGGCTGATTCAGGCCGGCGGAGTGGCGGTAATGCCACGATACTTCCGTTTTGTAAGGACTGGGAAACCGTAGACGGAGGTGTAGACGGATGGTTCATGTCGACTCTTTCGCTGTAGGTTCGTTCCCGTCACGTACCAGTCAGCCCGCCGTTAACACGATGAGAGTTCTGGCGCGTGGGTCGACGTGGGGCAGTACCCATTGTGGCTGGACCCAGCCCTCGACGGATCTGATTTTCACTGACGAAACGATTGAGTTGGACTCGATGATCTTGATGAGGTCGGAAAGGCAAGGTCGGCCGTGCACGGAGTCAAATATGCCTCAACAAACATCTCTGTCCAGCTGATTGTGGACAATCTTGGACGCGTCCTTCCAGAGGCCCTATGTCTGCGTCAGCGCGTACAGTGGAATGACGTGAACAACCGCGTCGTAGCGGCTCGGTTGCAAAAAGAAAGGGGTGATGTAAGCGTTCCGAGCGACGACCAAACTTGTGTCCGACGCTGCACCTGCCCACCACGGCAGTAGGGCCTTGAACACGGTGAACAGACCATCACAGCTGTTCCGAAGTCAGGTCTTGCACTTGGCGTGGGTCCCCTCTACAATGGAAGTGTCGCGCACCCCAAAGTGAGGATAGCGATCCGTCCAAGCTCGCACGATTATCTCCTTGTAGTTCCACCAATTGGTGTCAAGGTACCCAGACAGGTAGGTACTGTGAGTCTTCAAGCCACTGCGCCATGTCTCGAACTCAGCCTCCGTCTAGGCATTGACCATGGAGTGGAACGCGTTGATCTCTGACGTATTATCTTAGACTTGATACCCGTGAAAGGGTCCCCTACTTCAATCTGTCCAAGATGTTTGCGGATCATTGCCTCCACGTTCTTGTTCATATGCACCGGCACACCATGGCTGGCATTCCCGCGAATACCCGGTCGACCGCATTCATACAGGCGTGGTCGCGGTCCGAGAGAACGACACCAGGGAGTTCCACGTCCTTATCGATGAGGAATAGGTGCAACATATTGAGTGCCCACACATAGTCTTCTTGCTGCTCTCCCGGTAGCCAACACTGCGCAACCGGGAGAACGGTGTTGAAACCGTCACGGCAATAATGTTAAACAACGGTGTCTTGAACTTGTTGGTCTTGTACGTGCAATCCACGACGAGGACATCATGGTGGCGTCGATACAATTCGGCAGTGGCAGTGGCCGGTTGGGCCCAGAACAAGTAGCGAAGTTGTTGGGTCTCCGCATCGACTTCGTAGCGGTAGAAAAAAAACCGCGGCTTGACAGCTCAGCAAACACTGCCTCCATGGCGGCCTGTGTGGCCAGCTCCCGGTGCCGAACAGCATTCCTGGTGTTGGCAATGTCCTTCGGGATAACGAACGAGTTCGGGTCGGCCTGTAGAAGGGTAGCTCGAATGCTAGCCACAGATACATCATCAGCGGTCTGCATTTCTACGAGCGATTGCACGGAGCCACTCATCGCAGCGGTCATTCCAGCGGCGGCCGGTCGCTGGCGATGACATGCATGCACTCTCGCATCCATCGACTCCGGATGGTTGTGGAGACGGCTGCCATTTTGAGTGTGGACAATATCCCATGGGCCTTCGGGGTCATCAATCGAGACTGCCTTGACCACCAACTCCATCTTGCACTCCATTCGTTTGGAGCCGCGAATGGGTCGAACACGATCCTCCTCATGGAGATGTTGGGTTCAATCGCAGTCCAAGCCGCGCTTACACACTGTCGTATTCGTAGCGTCCGTGTAGAAAGCGCGGCGTTTGATCATGGTGAAATTATGGTCTCGCGTCCAGCGGTGCCGAGATGAACTTGGTCGCTCCGTCATCCGGATCGCCCACAAACCACTCGCCATGTACCACATTGCCCTCTCGAAACTGACCAGCAAGTCGTCAATCCACGGCAAAGGATACCTGGACAGCTGAATGAAACCGTTCACGACCGGATTGTCGAAGCACATCCGAATGTCGTCACCGTTCTTCTTTAGGGCAATCACGATCGGGGACGCCCATGGCAATTCAGTGTGTTTGATCAGGCCCGTCTCCAAACGTTTCTTCAAGAGTTCGTAAGCTTTCACCAATAGATGTGGAGCCTCGGACCGGGGCCGTTGGGCCACCGGCTTCGCATCTCCGACGTCTAGGTCGCACACCACTCCTCGGGTCAGCGCTGGAGCGGCGTTCCCGTCACCCAGAAAGATTTTCCTGTGGTACTTCAGGATGCCCTTCAGCTTGCCTTCCTGAGCGGGGTTACACACTCCGGGCTCACCCACGTCAGCCTTGTCAATATCACATGAGATCCGGCAATTCAGGGAGCAGGGCCAATTGGTCCCTCAGCTGTGCCATCCGTTCACTTCCCTCCCAGCTTCTTAGTACTCACCCTCATACAGCGGGCGTATTCAATCTGCAGCCGGTACTGTCCATCGCTGGTGTAGGCAAATTCATCTCGCATTCTTCCTCGACTTCTTCTTCAGGTTCGGAGTCCTGCGTTAATTCTGGGTTGTTCGCCGTACCATACGGACCACCCCATCTCCTCTGTTCGACCGGGTCATCAGTTTCGTTGGCCATGGGTAATGGCGTTTCGGGACAGCGGGGGGGGGGGGGGGGGGCTGGGCAGCCCAAAGGCCCAAAGGCGTTCCACCCAGCGCTCCTCCTCGTCTCGAGCCCGGCAGGAAACCGTGCTCTCGTAGATCAACCGTTCCCATTCCCGATACCTGCGTACTCCAGGGCGCACGAAACGCCCCTACTCGGAAAGTGTCCGTACTCGACAACCCGGGCAACCGGCGTACGGGTTTCAACCCACAGGTCGAGGTCCGAGATGTTAACCAAGCGAATGCGTGCAACCCAGGATCTCGCTCCGTAAATCTCCTCCGTACCCCGCCGACCTAAACCACATCTCTTTGTGGGTTACTCCTACCATAGTGGACACGCACAGTGGCGCTTCCTCCTGGTCAGATATTCAAGACGTGAGGGGAGATAACCGGGATATAAATACCGTAGCTCTTCCGGATCGCGTCACCGTACATGCCAATCGTCTCTTCATCAGGAAGCACAATGAGTCCTTCCAGGATGCTGAGCTTGACTCCGGCACAATACATGAAATCCATCCGAGCAACACATCCACGTCTTCTCCAATGTTCGTGACCCACAAATCCACAACGTACACGATTCGAGGTCCCAGAGTGATCTTCACCTGGGCGCAGAAACAGATGTAAGTCGGGACGCCACCCAATCCCGACACCTTGATTTGCAGGTGCGAGCTTAACTTGAGCTTGAACCTACACACAAGGTTCAAACTTATTATACTCACCGTCGCTCCAGTGTACAGCAGTATTTGCGTCCAGAAATTTTCCACAGCACCGTGAACCAACGCCACTTTACGACCTTTATCGTCGCAGTCATGTTCAGCCCACCAACCGTACCTCTCACCCGGACACAGCTTGAATTCAGCCGGCTCTTCAGGCTACAAAGGTGGTGGCGGTCTCTAATGGACCGCAAGGTCTTGCGCAGACGACACAAATTCATCTTCAATCAGGGATGACATGAATTGTTGGTTATCTCGGTTCTTGGTTCTCAATTCGGGGCCGACTTAAGCTAAGACGCATAGCTCGGAGGGTTTCCTATGCCCGGCGCGTACCGAATCCCCATTCGGCGGGCTTAGTGGTTTAACTTTTTTTCTCTCAGAACTGGTCTCGCCATTCAGGATGTCCTCCCGCACATAGTTTGGCAGGTCAGTCAGGCCTCGCTCGTGCACCAGCTTCTTGATCTTATGAAACGCTCTCCAGTCCTCGCATCGTCCTTCGTGTAATTCATCACATTTCGGGCAGTGCTTCGTCTCACACATCCGAGCAATGTGCCCACGGCGGTTGCAACGGTCGCAAATATTGGTACTCCAACTGTTTTCCGGACGGTGACCGCAGCGTCGACATTCTTCGCAGAATTCTCCTCCATCCGGGTTGTCCCGGGGCGGATACGCCCGGGGGAACGATGGCTTGGGCGAGTGCGGGACTTGTCCTCCGGAAGGTTGTGGCGGGCGGCTGGGAGATCATCCCGCTCGATCCATCGCGCGGTACTCTTCGTGTACCAGGTCCTCCTTAGTCACTAGGGCTCCGGCGTTTGCACTCGGGGCACTCCCGTCACGAGCTTCCTGAATGGCAGGAGCCTCGGCTGCTAGACTGCGGCGCTCCACTGCTTCTTCTGTCCCATCCGGGCTGCATCCGAAAGTCCACCTTCGCGTGCTCCGATGCGATGTTCAGGCGGTACAGGAACACCAGTGCCTTCTCTCCCTTGCGCTGCGTCATCGTATAATAGCGCTCAGTTTCAGACACCTTAGACTTGCAGCACTCCCGGCAGAAAGCCTTGGGATCCAGTCCTGAAGGTCGTGCCGTGAGAGCTGGCCTCTCCAATTCCAGACTTCCCCCGACATCTTCAGCTTAAGCTCGCAGACTCGCGTCCGGTCGGACCATCCGCCTTGCGTCGCGAGGTCCAGGAAGTGCTCCCACCATAGACGTCGGACGGCGAGCGGGGCGTCCTCGTTGAAGTCCTCCAAAGCGCTGGAGCTCACATACGGCTTGGACGACATGATCGTTGTCCCGCCTTGGGTCGTCGCCGTGGCTACGTTGGTGGGCACCTCGCTGGACGAGCTGTCCGAATCTTCATCGCTGGAGTATTCCTCACCCGAGCTCGAGCTTGAGCTGTCATCCGAGGGATCTCCTCGTTTGCTCGACCGCTTATTGAGTGAGTCCTTCCGGGTGGCCGTTTTCTTGGTCCCCGGAGGCAGCCGGCTTGGACCCCGGCTTCTCCGTCGTCGCTTGGGTTGCTTTCGATGGAAAAACCCTGAGCGTCGACTCTTCCTTCTCATACTTACCATCAGTCATCGGCGCCAGCGTTGCTTGAAGCTGGGCGGCTGGAAGGTCGCCATCTGGTTTGACCCGTCTATCCTGCGTGTCCAGTGATGACGCCCCTGGATTCTCGGTGCATAGTCAGGCGTCCCGTCTCTTGCTTGACCTGAACAGCCTAAGCAGGTGTGGATGTCGCTTGAGCGCCTTGAACCTGAGATGATGTTGTCCGAGTATCACGCGAGCGCATTTTCCGAACATTCACTTGGTCAGGGTCGGCCGCCCTATCTCGCGACTGGGCTGCCTCCAGCAGAGCGATCCTTCGGTTGAAGAGCCTCTGCTGTTCTTCCAACAATCTCCGCCGCTCTTTCAGGGTCTTCCGCACCATCGCCCTCAGCTTCGCGGCTTCTTGGGCTTGCCGGACGGCTTCTGCTTCGGATCGGAGGTGTTCTTCCTGCGCGCGTTCTACCTTCACAGCCTCCCGCGTGCGTTTCAAGGCGTCCTCTTGGATGGCTCCCACGATTTCGCGGGCCTTCTTCGTTGTCGCCTCGCTCGTGATCACGTGAAGCGGGGCCTGCGTGTCGAGGGCGTCTTCTCAGCCGACCAGTAGTGGGGTTTCCTGGTAGATCTGGGAGGTTCGCTTCTCCTCGTCGGCGTCCTTGGCCTTCCGGTCCGGGTTGTCGTCCCTTCCCTGGAACTGTTGCTTCATTTCCCGCGCACTCGCGTCCATCCGCTCCATGACGTCCTGCACACTCGCGTCCATCCGCTCCATGGCGTCCTGCACACTCGCATCCGTCAGGGTCATAGCATCATGGCATCCTGCGTGACCCGCATCATGGTCAGCGCGATCTCGGAGGTTCTCGACGTGGAGGAGTGGGCCGACCACTCGGACTTCATGGATCGGCTGGGTGATCACTTCGACTGGGACGACCGCTTGGGACGGCGGGACGGCTTAGATCCTTGGCCGCCACTGAAGCTCTCGTCTCCCGAGCTGGAATCGCTGGAGAAGCTGCTCAGGCTTGACCATCGGGAGCGCGTATGCCTCCGAGACGTTCTCGACTTGTAACGACTTCGAATGCTGGCCTGACCCAACTCCGACATCTCGAGATTGTCCTGGTCCACCGGCACTGGTGGCGCAGGAGCACCGTCTCCGTGACTTGCACGCCCCAGCCTCCCTGAATAGGGGCTGGGTCACTTCGGGCAGTCACGACCATCCCAGATGGAGCGGCATACGGCATGTGCGTACTGGCGGCCCCACCGAGCGACCACATCGAAGATCCGGACGACGAATATGACTCTGTCGTACGCGATCCGGACGTGGCACTGGGGTTCGACTCCTCCGAGTCCGGGGCCGTCGTTCCGAATAGGCTCGATTCCAGCCCTGAACTTCTTCGGGAAACTGCACTCTGGGTGACAGACATCCGAGCGCTCAGAGCGTCTTGACTCGCCGGGTGGACGATCGATACGACAAGCGCGAGCTCATGGACAGGATTGACGACGGGCGAGGCGGGCCGTACTGCGGACGCTTGGATTCAGGACGGCCGACAGCTGAACTTTGGGTCGGCCGGACTCCGGCCACCCTCATCCGGAAAAGACACTCTCGGCCAAGCCAATTCACTTCTCGGGTCGACATTGGCACATCGTCATCCGGAGGTTTCTCCTTGACTGCATCCAGGGCGGCATCTTCCAGCGCGTGAACATCCAGTGCCGGCATGTTTCGAGTCGGGACACCGGCCGTGATCGGTCGCCATTTCGAAAGTTCGGCAGTGAGTAACTGCTGGAGCTCCTTCATGAGCATCCGCACCATGGTGGGCTCTACTGGGGAATCCCGCGGTTGGAACCAGGGGGATCAGGTTTCGAAAACTGAATCCTGCCTCAAAGAACAGCGTTTGCTGCAGGGCGGCACACTCGCGCAGCGACAGCGTGGTCAGGATCAGGACCGCAGTGGCATCCGCGACGGTGCACGGAGACAATCGAACCAAACTCCAATCCGAGATCCAGTTGACGCTCGGGTGCATCATGGTCGACCGCTGCAACGTATCGGGACGTCGCCATAGCCGTGGTCCACCACGCTTGGAAATCGGGTGTCGGACTGGGCCATGTGTACTTAACGGTCGGGGACATCACGAATTCGAGCGTCTCTCTCTCAACAGCGGACTTGGTCGGCCACGAACTCCTTCATCTGAGGGGCGGCAGCCTGTTCTCCGGAATCTTCATCGGGACAAGTTAAGTCAATGACCATTAGGGGGGTTATCCAGTGTGGCGGTGCATCTGGAACAATGTTCGAAACGGGAGAGCTTGGCAACGGAGTCTCGTTCGGCAAGCTTGGCGTCGGCTCTTCCTTGACGGCTGGCAGCAGTTCTTCTTCCTTGATCGTGCGCTCATGCGAGGGGGACTCATCCGAGTCGTCGTCCAGCACAATCACTTCTTGGGCCGGCCGGGACGTCCCCAAAGTTTCATCCACAGCTGACAATTCAACCTTGGCGGCGCCTTCTACAGACGCCTGGGTGGGTGCATCCGGGATAGACACACCCACAACCTCCACCTCCGAGTCTGGAGTGAAGTTCACTTCCGAGCCATTCGGGGGGATGGGGGGGGGGGCTCTCTTCGTCATCCAGAGCAGCGGCATCCCTTGAGTCGGACGCGAGCGTCGCACGCCATCCGCGCGTCCGACGCGTCCCCTTTCGCGTATGCTTTCACTTCCAGCCATAACCCCAATAAGTAGTAGGTTAGTAGCTCTCGGCACCCTTAAAGATCCTCAATCAATATACCTCGGTGAAATCCCTGGTTCGAATCCGGGCACGCGCACCAGCTGAGGCGAGGCGGATGAACGCCTTTATCGTCCAGGGTGTATTGCATACGTCCGGTCGGCTTAGACTCGGGAGGGTTTAGCTTACGGAAACCCGTAACTCACAATAAATGTAAGTTGGCGTGTGACCTTGTGCAATCCCTATAGGTGTCGTTTATCTTCGGTGGACCGAGTTTCAACCTTGAGAATCCCAATTGATCAAGAACACAGGAATACAGAGAACTTCCGGGCGCTACTAGCAAAGACCATTCCTCAAAATAACCAATATAAATACAGAGTATGTACACACATGTATGTGCAACCTGTCAATTTAGGTTACACCTCGTATGCAGGTAAATTCGGGATGCCCCACGCGCACCACTCCTGAAATCCAGGAAAACAATACAGGTACCTTCCTACCACACGCAATCTACAATCGGGTCCTACGGGGCGATTGCCACAACCTCCTAAAACGCAGGGAATATGAAATGCAATGTTGTGGTTTAGAATAAGTACCAACTTTTGACATTCCGATCGGAGTTTCTAATCTTGGATAGAAACAGATGCATGAAGTACAAGAACTTGATTTTAATAAAGTATAATAAGGATAAGTGAGTTTACTGAGCTCCACCAGTTTACTAGGGCTGTAGGAAAAGAGAACCCAACCGGATGAAGAACTGGAGTTGGCCCCACTTTCAAATTGGCCCTCTGTCTGACGGTCAACTACAACTACACCTACGGCTCAAGACAACAACATTTCAGATACTCGGATGAGTGTCTTGACCAAGCCAGAAAAGACCGTGCCCGGCGGACTGGAGAAATTCTCCGGAAAGCACCATGAGTATGCTACTTGGAAAGACAAGCTACTCACGCACGTGGCCCAATTGGATTTGGAGGCCGAGAACAAGCTACTCGAAGCCGGCGAGCCGGACCCGAAGATCTGCATGAGGGACTTCTTGGAGTCCACGCCGCCATGTCTGACGGATGCAGACGTGAAAGCAGCTCCACCTGAAGGAAAATTGGCTGTCCGGAAGGAGATCATGGTATGGCGCAAGGCGGACGCAGCCATGAGGCATGTCCTCAACTCGACCCTCCCAAACTCGTTTCTCTCGTCCCTACCGGATGAGGTGCGAAACATGGAGGTGTGCCTCATTTGGCAGCATCTCGAACGAAAGTTCGCGAATGGTGATGCTGGGGGATTAGTGGCGTGGTCGAATCGGTGGACGCAGATTCTGAACTCGAATTGGAAAGACACCATGACCCTGTTCTCGCTGCTCAACCAAGCGCGGAACGAGATGAATCGGAAGTCTAAGAAACTCCTCGGTAAGGAGATGATGACGAAGACGATGATGTGCGTGCAAGTGTTGGCGCAGCTCCCAAGCGAGATTTGGGCGTCTTCGATTGAGCTCACGGAGGAAGCGGTCACCGCGGAAAAGGTCGAGGTGGCGCTGAACAAGCTGTTTGGTGGCCGATCCCGGAAGCAGATCACGGGAAATGGCGATGCGACAACGGTGGCGCGCATAAACCATGTCAAGAGCGAGCGTGCTGTGCGTGGATACGACACCAAGAAGCACAAGTCGGATGCCAACACCAAGGTTCAGGACCAAGGGTGTTTCTACTGTTTCGGCCAAGGACATCAGAAGGCGCAATGCGAGCGCATGAAGGCCGACCGCGACCCAAACCGTGAAGGGGGACCGCTTTTCCGCACCAACGTGCAAGCCCAACTTTCCAAGCGGGCGCCCAACGGAGCTAAGAAGATTGCCACGGTGCACCACGTTGCCAAGAAGCAAAGGACGACGCGTGGCGCACCCACGGACGTCGAGATGGAAGAAGAGTTCAAGCTACCTGAGTCGGAGAAGGACGGCTCGGAAGACGAGAATGGAGGCTGTCTGCTGAGTTTCGGTCAAGTCGACACCAGGGTACGTAAGAAGTATGGTGCTTACTTAAATTCGCTACGGCGATTAACAGTTTCGGATGATCTGTGGATTGTTGATACAGGAGCTGGACTAGGGAAAAGCCCGGACAGGAGCTGGTTCGAATCGGTCCACACAGGTTCGAGTCACCAGTTTGAGTATGGAAACGGTAGCACGTCGGAGACTGCTTTAACGGGTTCAATACAGATGCATATTGCAAGTCCTTTCAATAAGTCTATCGGTTTAAAGATAAGAAACATTGCTCTCGATAAGGAATGTGGGAGTAATTTAATTAGCGCTTGCCATCTAGCCAGACAAGGTTACAATCACGTTCAATCTCGAGATGGGGAGTTTTTGTATTTTTTCAGTAAGAAAGGGCAGCTTTTATTTGCAGCCGTTCAAAAGGGAGCAGTATATTATCTGCCTTCATCTAAGTACAGCAGAGTTAATGCAGTAAGAAAAAGTTATACACAAGCTCAGAAAATAGCTTTGCTGGAGAAGTGGCATCATAGATTAGGCCACGTTCACAAGGCCAGACTTTTGGCAATATTTAGCAATGGATTGGTTGCAGGAATTCCTCAAATCCCTCAAAAGGAGCTAAAGGATCTTCCTTTCTTTTGCGCTACTTGTGAAATCGCAAACTCAATGAGAATGTCCTATCGTAATAAGATTGGCACAAGAAGTAGGCAGCCATTGCATACTTTACATATGGACACCACAGGAAAGATAAAAGTGAATGGAAGATATGGTGGTTTTGGTTACCGCTATGCATTGTCAATTGTAGATGATGCAACATCCTACAAGTGGGTGTTTGTCATGAAATCGCCAAAAGAAGTGTATGGTCACGTTGTGAATCTCGAACGCCAATTGGAAAAACAGTATCCGTATGAGATAAAAAGAATTCGCAGTGACGGAGGCAAAGAATTTGTAAATAAAAGAGTTAAGACGTTTGCAAAATCTAAAGACATGCTATTTGAGAAATCTAACGTAGACTCTCAGGTAGAAAATGGAAGTGCAGAACGTTGTCACCAGACGTTAATGAAACAAGTTAGGAGTGCGCTATTAGCGGCAGCAATGCCAGCAAGTTGGTGGCCTTAAGCCATTAAGTACGCAGCGGAAGTATCAAATAGACTTCCAACATCTAGACTTGGCCACACATCGCCATATGAGGCGCTAAATAAGAAAAAGCCGGACGGGAACATTTTGCAAATTTGGGGTAGCGTTTGCTATGCTCACATTCCGAGCACCAAAAGAAAAGATAAGAAATTAAGTTCTCGAGGGTTAGAATGCAAGTTTCTTGGAATTGCAGAAGACTATAAGGGTTGTCGGCTGTTAGATGCAGCTAATAATGTTTTACTGATCGCTAGAAGCGTAAGATTCGATACAACCGACCAATTAGCAATTATGAGAAGGTCGTTTCCTAAGCGGGATAAACAGTTAACCCCCGACGAAGTAGAGGAAATTGTTGAGTGTACCACCAACATAGAGGAAGAAGAAGAATTAGAAGAAGAAGAGGAAGAGGAAGAAGAAAAGACGTCAAAATCACCTCAATCAGGAAGTGTGGGAGATGTGGGAGCTATTACTTCTCCTTGTGACGTAATTGAGTCAAATGTTAGTCACAATGCACCTTCCATACTTGGTAAAAATAGTCCACCAACTTTGGTCGGACTGAGGGAGGACGATACGGAAACAGAACATATGTTGCCGCGCACACTGCGTAAAAGACGGCGCAGTCCAAGGCTTAGTGGGTATGAGGTTAATTTAAACCCAATTTTAGGCGTAAAAGTTAGTAGGACACGCATTCCTATTCCTAAGTCACTAAAAGCGGCTATATCAGGGCCTTATAGGGAGAAGTGGCTGGGGGCATTAGAAGTGGAGCATAATGCTCTAATTGCAAATGATACCTGGAAAATGGTTGACTTGCCAAAAGGACGAAAAGCATTAGGCTGTCATTGGGTCTTGGATGTAAAATACAATGCAGATGGATCAGTTGAAAGATTTAAAGCCCGTTTAGTTGTAAGAGGGAATCATCAGACACATGGAATAGATTACGGTGAAATATTTTCCCCCGTCGCTCGCTATGAGTCACTGAGATTAGCGCTTGCAATTGCAGCAATTGAGGATTTTCATATTCATCAGATGGATATGTCTACCGCCTTCCTAAATGGTGAATTATCAGAGGAAATTTATATGATTCCTCCACAAGGATTTCGAAACAGACATAATGGAAAAGTATGTAAGCTACTGAAAAGCCTATATGGACTGAAACAAGCACCTCGGATATGGTATGGGGTCCTGCATAAGTTCTTAACGTCATTAGGTTTTTCTCGTTGCAAAAAGGAATACTGTTTGTACAAGAAAAAGTGGGAGGTTGATGGAGTAACGGATGTTGTCCTAATATGTGTATACGTGGACGACCTCACTATTGCTGGATCTAGATTATCCGCAGTGAATGAAATTAAAGCGAAATTATCTGCACGCTTCAAAATGAAAGGTCTCGGAGAAGCCCATTATTTATTAAAGATGGAGATCAGAAGGGATAGGGCACGGAGGCAACTTAGTCTATCACAACATAAGTATATCATGGATTTATTAGAAAAGTTTGACATGATGGACTGCACAACGGTTGCCACTCCACAAGCAGCGAGCATTGTATTGGAAAAGGAAACGAAGCTTAGTGCTGAAGCCATTGCAGCACAGCCATTTGACTACCGTGGACTGGTAGGATCGCTGATGTATCTGGTAAGAGGAACTAGGCCAGATATTGCAAATGTTGTAAGAGAATTAAGTAAATTTCTCTCTTGTTACAATAAGTCACATTGGAAAGCAGCCCAGCGAGTACTTAAGTATCTGAAAGGAACATCGATGTATGGGTTAGTATATGAGGGTACTAACAAAGAAGTAACGTATGAGCTATACACAGATGCGAGCTTCGCAAATGCTAATGAGGACCGTAAATCAGTTACAGGTTACGTGTCAATACTCGCGGATGCGTGTGTATCATGGAAGAGTTGTAGACAAGAGATGGTCAGTTTACATACAGCGCAAGCTGAATTAGTCGCCGTAAGTGAGGGTGTTAAGGAAAGTGAGTGGCTCTGGTTATTGCTTAAAGAGTTAGGATGGCAGCAGAAGCAGCCTATATATTGTTGGTGCGATAACACAGCAGCTATAAGTATTGTTAAGAATCCTGGAAACCATTCCTCGACAAAACACATAGAGACTCGATATTTGTATGCCCGAGAAGCTTATGAAAGAAAGCGCATCGATATCACGTACTGCAATACAAACGATATGGTAGCGGATGCCCTTACAAAGGCACTACCACAAGAACAATTTTGCAAGCTACGTGAGCTCATGGGTGTGAAAAACTTAGAAGGTGAAAGAAACAATGAGAACGCGTAAGTAACCTTAGGGTACGTTTATGCACAGGCAGTAATCATAACGTGGCACTACAAATACACTGAGTCAACTATCAAGTTTGATTTGCATCAAGTTACCAATCTTAAGATAAGTAGGACAAGTACAACCGTCAGAGTGGAGTTAAGTTTTGCACCCCTAAAAGCATTGTTAAGTTTCAAGGAGTGAAATTGTAAAAGAAACAACTTAAAGGTCTAAGTAATAACACTGGCAAAGCATATTAGCGTTTATGTAAGTCTGATGAAGTTATGCCAAGGACAAAGTCAAATTTCGGTGAAAATAATAGGTTTTTTCAATTTGCTCCCCACAATGCGCATCGTAAGATACAAAGCTATAGGTATGGGTATATGCTCCCAAGACACATACTTTAAGAACCTATAACGCATATTTGCTAGGATTGGTGTCAAAGGTTAGATAAGTGGCGACGTATCGGTTGCGTGTCTCTTTTGTGGGAGTGTTGTGGTTTAGAATAAGTACCAACTTTTGACATTCCGATCGGAGTTTCTAATCTTGGATAGAAACAGATGCATGAAGTACAAGAACTTGATTTTAGTAAAGTATAATAAGGATAAGTGAGTTTACTGAGCTCCACCAGTTTACTAGGGCTGTAGGAAAAGAGAACCCAACCGGATGAATAACTGGAGTTGGCCCCACTTTCAAATTGGCCCTCCGTCTGACGGTCAACTACAACTACACCTACGGCTCAAGACAACAACATGCAAACGCACACTGAGAGTGTACGTCGCAACTGGGAAACGAAACAGGTATACCAACCCGAATGGGCAATACTTTTGGGTACCTGACTTGGCTTGATGATGTAGTGAGAAGTTTTCGGGGGCCTTGGACTAGGCGCTACTTAACGCTCTCAGCGGGGCTCCGAATGGAACACCCTCTTGTAGGCTCCTAGGCGGTACACTCTCTCGTGGGCGGCGGCTGTCCTTTGGCGAATCACGAACCAGGCACTTGAATGCAAAACCAACTCTGTTGATCTTTATCCTCTTCTCTCTCTCTTTTTGGCTATCTCCCTTCTATTTTGTATCTCTCTCTTCTTCTTTGTATGGTCTTATTACCTTGAGGGCCGCTGGATCTTGACGCGGTCTCCTCTGCTCATATCTTCATACACTCGTTGGGGTTCTCTATGCTTCAGTATATCCGGGCGTCGCGTCGCGGCACGTACTCATCACCTGATGCCGGAGGGACTTGGGTGCCGGACCTGGGGATCTGCTGCACTGTTGACACATTGAACTCAGACTGGCTCACTCTCCATAGTGAACCTAAGTCACGCTCGAAACTGGCGCCTTGGTCGCTGACTTCGCTGACTTGGCACGTTCCTGGGCGTTGGTCGATTGGCGGATAGTGTCCTGGAGCTTCTTCAGTCAGGGCAGTCATGGTCCATTCAGGATGCTCGGCACTCGGGCACTCCGGGCGTTGTCCATACAGGAGTGGTCTCGCTGCTTGAGGTCCTCAACTCGTTGTCGGATCACACTCGGGGTGTTCGTAGTCGCAGTATCCTGAATGTTCATCTTCGACATGGTGGTGGCACGATTTGGGGTATTCATGGCTTGATGCACTTGAGTAGCTTCACGCTCGGAATGCTAGGGGTTCGGAATACCGTGGGATGCCTTGGCCTCGCCAAGGAGGGTAGCTCTCCGGGATACGTTCACCGGGGAACTTCACGGTCTCCCTCCATGAGACTAAGTCGGGGCCGGACTGGGTACTGCGCACCTCCGGCCAGTTGAGGTCAAACGCGACCAGGCATCCATACTCCATATCTCCTCCATCATCCTCGGGCATACCACAGGCGCGCCATCGTGAATCGGCCCTTCTTTCTCCCACTGTTGCTCTTCCTGGATCGGTGCCGGGGCCAGCTGCGCGGGTACTCTCTGAAATTTCAAGTTGCCTCGTGTCAAACGTGGAAGTCAAGTGCTTGTGAAGTGTTTGGTTCCATATACAGTACCTGTTAATCTCCTTGAAACGCTTGCGAACCGTAAATGGCGACCAAGTTCCAGCTGGAATAGCTCCACGGACTCGCGTCTTCCAATAATCTTCCTGTCAAGACATATTTACCGCAGCACACTTCTTTGAACGCGTTCAGCTCCTTTTTCTTTGTTTGAAATATTACCTTGCGTTTGTCAAGGTCGTCCGCCGTCTTTTCAATCGACAACTTCGCCTGTCGAAGTCTTTCCGGTCGTGTCTGACACTCGTAACGATTAGTTTCCTCGGCAATTTCCGACCAGAGAGTCTTCGGCATAAAGTAAAAAAAAGATCAAAAGGTTTCATCGTTTTTGCTGCCTCTATAGCCGAGACAGTAAGCTGAGGAGGGGGGGGGGTCCGTAAAAACATCCGTAGCGCCGGACAGGTCGGAGTCATCCCGTTCGTTGGGTGCTGGTAGCAACTCCAAACCATTGTCAGACATGCCTCGAAGCATTTCATCTGTTATGTAGTCCTGGGGGTCGGCAACCGCGCGAATTTCCTCTGCTGTTTCGACACTAAAACTTTCGTTTCCGTTGTCACCCGCAATATACAGCTCATCTGCAAACTCATCTTCAGAATCGTCGTCGGCACTCTCGCTAGGGCAGTCATCAGATTCCAGCACCTCGTGATTATCATCAATACCCACGTTCACTTCATCAGCAAGCATCTCCGCACGTCTTTTCGATTTCTTCCGAGATACTTGACTCCCTGAAGACGACAGAGTACGTCAATTTTGCGAGGGTGTTGTGGTTGTTTCTGCTGTCTGCTAGGGCGATTTTTTTTCTGGGGGCCTTGCCTGATCCTCTGGGATTTGCTCGCGGTACTGGCGCAGCATCGGTATCGGCATTCCTTCCATCGGTGTTAAGGTTGTTTGAGATGCCGGCACCACAATGCTCAACACCACTACCTGCACTTGAGATCGCCCCTTCCTCGGTAGTCTCGGGACATTAATCCGGGTAATCGTACTCGTAGTCATTTTCGCTTCGATCATTGGTCTGCCGGCTCTCGGTGGTCACATTGTCAGCATCATTGGTTACTCCCACTCCATAATTTTCTGGAATCGATGCTCTGCTTTCTTGGCGAACTGAAGACCCACCGCTGGGTTTCTCGTTCTCGTCGGTATCTTTCCAAGGGCTGTCATGGCCTACCGTCCCAGTAGCATCTGTGACTTCAGCTGGAGCTGGGTTTTCGAGCATAGGTTGACGTGCTGCTTTCTGGCGACGCCTAAAATTCTCCAATTTGTCAGGGCAGTTCAGATTGGAGGAAGGCTCCCAGCTCGTTTGGGAATATTCCTTCTATTTCACCTCAAAGTAAGACAAGCCAAAACGAAAAGTTTCACGAAGATTTTTTTTCCACTTGGTACACTTCCCTTGAACCTGGGCGCCATTACTACAGTTAGTACCTATTTCTTCAAAACCAACATCAGAACATGTGACAAACACGTGCTGTTTGTTAACTTCAGAACCCCTTTGTGTTTTGCAAAGATTCTAGGCGTCACGTGGCTACCTCGGTCAGGCAAGTCCGCTTTCGGGTTGTTTTTTTCTTCAACGCGCGTGTCTCTTGAAGTTGTGCTGCCTTGAACTTGTTGAGGAGCTTAGGACAATGCAGATTCGATTCCGGCTCCGACGACATCTCGTCGTAAACCTTTCACTTCACATGGTACTTAGGCTCTCCACGCACGAACTTCATCTCGATGATTTTCTCGACGTCAAACGCGTCGTCTGCGGCATTATAAACGTCTACTATAAGATCGCTACCACGCTTTGATAGTGAAAGATGCGTTTTGTTTACCAGATGCCTCGGAGTTCACTGTCCTCGCTGCTTTTCTTCGCGCCTTCCGCGGCGGCCGGGCGTCGCGCCCACTGCTTACTCGGCGCTTCTGTGCCATCTCGACGAGTGTGTGTGTGTGTGGGGGGGGGGGGGGGGGCAAAAGGCGCACTTCTAGCATCCGAATACGTCGACATTGTTGACCTTGATCATACAACTATACTGATATTAAATTTCGAAACTAAACACATCCGGATACGACGAACGCAGAAGCAAAATCGTATACTAGCAATATCTCGATGTTGAGTTGCAAGTACCAATGTTAAGATCGCAAGTGATTTGCTTAGCAGATTCCTTTGGCAATAACAAATAGGCTGGTACTGGTAGATGCCCTACACTACTCCTAGAGTTCCCCTCAACATTGTTTCCAAAGTGGTAAATACACGCTCGGCGTCGTGTTCACCGCGCACGTAACCCGCTACATGGCAACGGACATCACGACCGAGCTCGCGAGAAGCGAAACGACGGGCATGATGGCCGCACATCCATCCACGTGTGCATAAAGAAGACGGATTCAGCGTTAGGCTGGGCACCCGGAGCAGCTACTGCTTCACGAAAGCGGCGGCGCCTTAGGCGACAGATGAATAGCGAGCATGCAGTGACGGCGAGTACAACGTCGGGCAGCGTTCCGGTGAGCCCGGCCACAGCTTCACGGCGACCGTAGCCGTACCGGAAAGCGAGAGCAGCATAACGGCCATGGCGGCGGCGGCAGGGGGGACAGCAGCACGGCAAGCATAGCGGCGACCAGAGTAAGGGTCAGCAGCGTGGCGAGCCTGGTGGTGGCCTTGGCGGCGACGGTCGATGCGAGCCGGGCGACGGCAGAGTTGGAGAAGCGCGCTTCAGTAGTAGCTGGCGATTTCGGAAATTAAGGTTTAGGTTTGAGCGTGCGGAAACGATCTTCTGGTACGGATCGCAGCGCGACCGCGAAATGGCTGGCCAATTACACGTCGTAAATTCAAAAGCGGGGGCGCTGATTGGCGTAGATACCGGAGCTAACCCACGGGCGAAATTGGCGTGATGCGCGAACTCAAAGCGCATCTTGGAAAAGCTCCTACTAATTCCACGGTCGCGCCAGTGCTACTACTCCTTTCCTTGGTTGCTCCAACAGTCGGCATGCACAACAAAACCAAGTTTCCTTGCCGTAGTTGACTGTGATCTGGGCACCGATCTTGACATCTTCGACCATCTTGATCAACACTTTCACCGTCGTTCGATTTTGCATCTCCACGAAAGCAGCGTTTGGTTTGCAGGCGTGGCTAATGAATCGCGTCACAGACCCGCACTGCAGCGCTTCCACGTAGACGATTTTTTTAGCTGACTCCGCGTTGTACAGCATCGTGTAGGCGCTATTCTGCTTGATGGCCTTCAGTGGCAGCCCCTCGACAACCACGTCGTATTCCGCCAGTTCGCCGACGTCACGTCGCCCACATCGACTGGTGTTGTGGTGTAAACACCGAGACCAACACGTCCGGTGTCATACAACTTGAGCGACGACCTAACACGGGGTGCGTTGCTGCACAGAGCCCCGAGGTTGCAATATTCAGGGGTGCCGTACGCAGCGGGGCCGTAGTTGTCACATGCGTCCATGAAGCAATCTCCTACACACTTGCACTTTTCATATTCGCCCAATTCTGGGAACGATAATCCGTTCGCCACACACTGCTCAATTTCCTTGACTTCACGAGGCCAGGCCACCTCTGCGATAGCGTTGTGTTTATCTACGGCTGGTTCCGTGTAGACTGGACGTCGCGCGGGCAACGACTTCAGGCGGCTTTTACTCCCGGTAACTGCAATAGCTTCATGATTTTCAGTGCTCTCGACGTCTTCGCGTGGCGAATCCGCATGCCACTCCGCTTAATCGCACACTTCGCGAGGTCACGGCGCTTCCGCGAGCGAGCGGCATGCCACTCACCAGGTCATTGCTTCCCCTGGCGCCTGATAGTTGCTCTCTTCGGGCGTGTCTGGATGCTTTTAGCATACTTCACAGCGTCCTGCAGCTCTTTGTCGGTAGGGACAAACGCAGCGTCAGAGGGGCAAGGTGCAGCGTCCGCGCGGCGAGATGCAGCATCAGCGGGGTGAGGTGTAGCCACGCCACATAGACTGAGGTCTTGATCTTCAGCACAGCTCGCAGTATACTAAACCTCCGCTATAGAAGTCGTCTCGTGGTCAGAGTCGGACACTAGGTCAATAATGGTCGGGCTCACAGACTTTTCCTCGCTCAAATCGCCACTACAGTAGGTCATGTAGAAATATTCAGACGCTTTATTCGGCTTCTCTGCAGCCTTGAAATCACTGGGCTCTCCAGACGAATCACGTTGCATTCGCTTAAGGTCTGGATCGGCGCTCCCTTTGCCGTCTCCAACGCAGCTACGGCAGGTCCCTCGCGCGCTTCACACAGCGAACCCATAGTCGCAACCGTAGCCTAGTCGATCACAAGGCGAATAGCCCGATGACACGCGTCGGAGCATTAGGACTACCGGCTCGAAGCGAGGACAAACGTATCTTCCGCCATTTGGCTCTCCTCACCCTCCAGAGCATAGCCGAATCGATCCTTGACGCGCTTCATCAAGTTGTCTAACGGTAGGATATCCTCCGTGTCGAGCGAGACCGGCGGTTCGACGCCCGGTGCATCGTCAACGCGCAACATGACCGCAGTACGACGTCCCCTTGGATCGTCACACACAAACGCATGCGAGCAGTATGTTATCGTATCGCCAACATGTAGGATTTCTGGCTGCAGCTCAGATGTGCTGAGGCCTTGCATCCTGCTCCGCGAAGTGCTACCCTTGCCAAACGTTCGTGCGAGCTTGTGTGGAGGAGACGACGGAAGCAGATTTGTCGCCTGACACTTGAGCCTACCACTCCAGCAACATTGTAGTAACATTCGGACCACCTTCACTCCTTCACTACGAGCGGCCGAGCCAAGTGCTACTACTAGTGTTCTTCCCTCGTGTGCCCAAAACATTCGGCAGGATCAGTGTGGCCTACTCGATGCAGGTTCAGCTGCTGACCAACGTGGTCGTGGCGGTCAGCAATACGTCCCTGCAATGGAGAGTGTCAGTACACGACAGGCAAGACCTCAACGGTGTCCAGACCGAGCTACGCGACCAGATTGAAAGTGTTGCTAGTACTGACGGTAAGGACGAATAGGTACGACGAGTTAAAACTTATTCAAGCTCAAAAATCTCAGGGTCGACGAGCGATGGCTATGCCGGACGTGTTACGGCAACGGGCAGCAGGCCCTATGGACACCGAAGCAAGCATATCTGAATTATCAAAAGCTGGCTCAGATAAAGTCAAGAGGCTGGCAAGCCGTTACCACAGTACCACGTCCCCAATGATACAGGCCTGTTCGCTTCGTATCCAACCCCGCCGATTTCGTCAGGCTACGTGCTGGTCCTTTAGTGAGTCGCTTGGTATGAGAAAATGTTACCGACAGCGTTGCGTATATAAAAATTGCAATACAACTATTGATAAAATTATGGTCAACAATTACAATAAGAAAATGGGCTGCAATGATTTTATTGTATTATACAAGACAGTTGACTTGATAACTGTATTTGCGTGTGTAGCCAATCAAATGGTTCATACAGACCCATATACAGACCACAAGAGTACAGTTCAATGCCTTCTGTACAATTAAAATTGTAGCGTGACGGCAAATCTCAATCAATTTTTCAATATATATTAACGCAACGCTGGTTACCGGATGTTTCGATGCCTATTGGATACACAATTTGTAATGTGCGCTTCATGCTTCAATTGCCATAAGCTTACCATGATCTTGTGTTGTTACTGACACGTCCAATAAAACACAATTCCTGCCCAAGCTTTGATGAAATGAATAGCACACTAGGATTTCACCCTTTTCACACTAGTTTTTAAGCCACACCCACTTGGTATTTTTTGCCGAGGTTAGCTTCACATTTGGCATCAACGACTTCACCGGTCATATGGGTTTACTGTTACTATAGGTGGATTGCTGGTATCAATAACGTTAAAAGACCCAGGCGCTATCAGCCCAATCTCTCTAGTTGAGGCACATTACTGTAATCGATTTTCATAATACAACTTCCCGCTGGGAATTCCAGGTGTATTAAAGCGAAAAAATGCATTTGCAGGCGCTTCCAGCTTATGCTCGCCTCCGAAAGAGGCACACACCCTTCGACGCTAGCGTGGACAAAATCATTGATTGCGTGGGTCCCAGTGTTGGCATGATGAATTGCAACGAGATTCTCAGTCAAAAGCGACGAACTGTGTCGCGAGTGAAAACCTCCAGTGCGTCGCGATCGTGTCCATTTCCACGGGCAAACTCCAACTTCCGAAAGCGCCTCAAGTGGCGCTGCATACGATCCAGAAGTTTCTTGCGAAACACATTTGGCAAGGGAAACTCACGGTGGTTTGCAACGACAAGCGTATGCTGAAAGCGTTCACGGACGACGCGGCCGTGACAAAGAGCACCAACGTCATGCCTCCGCTCTCCTGCTGCTACTTTATTCTCCATCTGAATTTTAGGGGAACCAAGTGGTTTCAGTGCTTGACAGGTTTCCGATAATACTGTGTCGGCGCCATGTTTCGCTGATCTGTTTCCAACCGAAAGCTCTCTACTGAGCAAATTCCAAACTAAGTTCGTTTCCCATTAGCCTCGTGCTAGTTCTGCTCTCTAACCTACCTATACCTCCTTTACGTACCTTGACGCGGTCGCCACTCTGGTGCAGTCGTTGTGTCTTGCGGTACCGTCGGGTACAGTCGGGTAGCCTCCGAGAGCCGGGCGGAGGGTTATGCTGGAACAGCCGGCGGATCACTTCCCCCTCCACTTGAAGTCGGTAATCAGGTTCGCGAGTGGCGGGGGTGGCGTACGCTGAACAGGGCGTTGGTCACTGCAGTCGGGAGCTGCCAAACACCACCGCCATGGCGCTGCGTGAACGGCCATCAGGCTGGTCGACGACGAAAGCCTGGAAGAGGCCAGGCACATCCTGCTTGATGATGTCGGCTGGTTCCGACGAAGCCTCGATGTCGTCAAGGCCAAACCACTTGACGAAGACCTCCCAACGGTGCGAGTCCGGGCTCAGACGGCAATCGAGCAGCGCCTCAACCAGATGTCCACCCTCACCGTAGATTGTTTGCTCCTGGAGCTCCTCCACGCGCCCACGCGCCACGTCTCAGTATAGTTGAAGTCGAGAGGCATGGCGAATAGTGACAGTAAAGGGCTCGATGATATCTTGGACCTCGAAAGTGTAATCATTCAGCGCTGTGAGGATGCGCTTGGGGCGGCGCCAGACCAAGGCCAGTTTGTGTCCACTGCCTCCAGTTGCTGTCGCTGCCAAGACAAAGTCTCCTTCGCTAAACCTCTGCAGCCACACGCCTTGGCTACACGCGTGCCGCACCCGCGCCACACGCCGACGCTTCTCGCTGGCATCTACCATTTCCGCATGCATGTTATCTAGGGCTTCGCGAACAGCGGTAAGGTGACCGCGAACTTCCGAGTCGATGCACGCGATGGTCGCTTGCGTTGGATCTTGAGGGTGCAAGATACTGCGAAGCTGGGAGTCAGCGGGCAGTGCGGTGAACGCACTGAGGGGCGAGCAGAGGTTAGGATAATTCAAAGTATTGTATTACTGAGTAATACAATTTCGGTATTAATACTTATACTCGTTTTTTGGGCGAATGTATAAGGATAACTGAAGTAATACTACTCCTCAGAATTGGTAATACCAGTAATATTTGCGGTTATACTTCCAGAAGCCAGGCCAACTTGACTCCAAATTAGCAATCTTTAAATATTTTATATCCAGTAGTTGAAGTGCCTCTTTCAGCATCGCAATAGCAAAATACAGTAGCGCGGCTCGAGTCCTCTATCGAGGTCTCTTCGCGCACGAGGTCTTTCAGCCTACTAAGAACTATACGAAAGAGTTTTCAGAATTTTTTGTAACTCACATTAATCTCACTTAGGCATCAAACATCCAAAGGAAGGTTGGCATAGCTACTGCGAATACGTCGCATGCAATTCGCGCACGGTATCCCGGATTTTGCTGCAGAGAGCTTGAAAATCCTCGTGCGGAGTGCTGATCACGTTTGCTCCGGTGTAATCGTGGCATAGTTGGTTCCGCTGCTGCGAGAAGTGGTAGATGTCTGCGTCGAGCTCGTCACCTCGAGCATTTTGAATTCTCTTCATCATGTTCACCGTAAACACGCGCTGCTTGAATCTTGAGGAAATGTCATCTGCAAGTGTGTTATTAACAGAGAGTAGACGTAGAAGTTGTGAGCAATGATCTAATGAAGAAAGTGTGTGTGTCTTACCGTGAGGAGGGACGGCAAAGCGTTTTGCAAAAAGCTCGATGTCGTGTTCGGCCGCTGCACCTGCTACGTAGGATGCTAGGCGCAAACTCAGCTCGTCAATTGTATTCCGTAAATCAGCTGCCTCACGAAGTGCTTCCTCCAGCGCAGCCTGCGCAGCTTTCTTAAACTCCTGCTCAACAGCGAGTCTCTGTTTCCACCCGTCAGTATCGGAAGCGTAGCCATTACACTGCTTTTGTTCTTGAAGACAGAGTACAAGCCGCTGCATTTCTTTCTGAATGGCGGATTGCTCCTGCTTCCACGCCTCGTTCTGGTGTTGCTGTTGCTGCATAGCGTCTCGATAGCGCTGCTCTAGTTGAAGCTTTTCTTCAATCTGGTCCTCCAGGCGGCGATCCTCTTCCAGCTTACGAACTTGACGTCGAAAACAATTCACGTTTTCCTTATGATAGGCCGAATGAGCAGCAAGCTCATCTTCTTTTCGTTTAAGCTTCTCCTCTTTGTCGCGCATCTGCTCTTCGCGAGAGTCGGCACGAAGGTCCAGTTCTTGTGCACTTCGGGGGGAGCCAACACCTTGCTTGAGAACGCGGATGTCTTCCTCCAGCTGGGATATGCGTCCACGACGATCCTCCGCAAGCCTTCGAGCACTGGCGAGCATATCAACGTAGGTCGCGGTATTCACTTCGATGTCAGCAATTTGTTGCTGATGAAAAGCTTGGAGTTTTGCGAACTCCTCCTCCCATTGTGCCACTGTAGTTGGACGTCCCGACGACGCAAATCGGCGCTCTTCCTTTAGTGCAGCATGTAGCTCAGAGACGATAAAAGGCTCCATGGCCTCTAATACAGCGTGGTTTCCAGCAAACGTTGTAAAGTGACAGCTATTTGACATGCGCACGTATCCACGGGCCTTCCGTCGCGGCGAGCCGATCTGTAACTTTTGGCGAAGAGTACTTTCTGGTGATCCGATAGTCGATACTTCTCCATTTTCGTGCGTTTTCCGTATTGACGCTTGCCACCCTTAGCGCGCTTGAGCGTCGAATGGAGCGCCTCGCAAGCTTCAACAGCTCCGCGGAGGTGAAACCGTCGGGATGAGGGTCGCCCATTGACCCCTCCGCTGCTCCCGTTGCCTCAGCATGCATCTGCAGAGAAGATGACGGTCGTTGCGCTGGTTGGGCGTTGTGCTCTGCGCCTCCGGACATTCTGCGTCGCTTCGTCGTCGTGTTATGATCGGTGCCGGTTGCGCTTGCTACGGCCAGGTGCTTCCTCTTAGCCATGGCGGCAGGTCAACGACCGCAGCGGCACGGATGAGCTGCCGCGGGTTATGGCGTAAATGAAATTGAAGTAAAAATAAATCGATAGATAATGGATCATCGATTTCAGAGGGTTTATGCTATGTTAGTGTACCGTACGTGAATGAATGGAAACCAGAAAATCGATTTCACATGGGTTCAACGAGATATAGAGGATTTTGTATGAGAACACAGAAATTGTGTAAGGTATGTGAAGCAGAAATACAGTGATGAAGCCATTATCCATCAAGTCGTCGAAGCGCCCGGCCCTGAAGTCGTGGCTTCCATTCGAGCTGCAGCCAGCGCCCGAAGCCGCCGTTGTCCTCCGGGGTGCAGCCCGTAGCTGAAACCTCAGCTGCACTTCTAGCTGCAACCAGGTTTGACGCCTTTGCTGCACTCCAAGTCGCAGATAGTGCGCAAAGGCTCTGCTGTATTCACGCCAGAGAAGCAGCCGGTGCCCGAAGTCGTCGCTGCCCTTCCAGTAGTAGTCACTCCCAATATTCCGTGCACCAGGTTGACCGACGCCACAGTAGGTGGTGCGTGGAGCTGTATCTGATCCGACTCTCTCCTATATGACACTTTGTTTAACCTACTATTCTTCTTATTTGCGTGTGTGCAGAAGACTCAGCTGCTGACGAAGGAAGAACATGACATCGACAGAGCTGAAACAAATGACCCGCGAGCGCGCCGTCCAATGGCGGAACGCGGCACTAGGAATTGTTGATGACTTTGCGCGAGGAACGTGGAGTCATGATAAGTGTTTGGTGGTGTTACGTGGTCTACCTGGATGTGGTAAGAGCACGTTCGGGGACATTCTAGCGAGTGAATTCCGTGAGGAATTTCATTTTTCGGCCAACATGGATATGAATGGCCGAAAGGTACGAGTGTGTTCGGGGTCACTACACCAAATTCAAGAAGGTCGTGACGACCCACAGGCTCGAAGTCTATTGCAGCAAGATGTGGTAAATTCGCTGCGGATGTCAGACGTAGTAATTGTTGACGATCTGAATGTGACGATGCATGAGTGCGAATGGCTGTCACTTGAGGCAGAGAGTTATTGGAGAAGTGCAAATTACCATGGCAAAATTTACACCGTTACGTTTGCGTGCAGAAATCAGAGTCATGCTGTAGCGTTGAACGCTCGAACGTGGCGTCCATTGTCCGCCGATGCCGTTCGCGACCTGTATCGAGCGTTTGAGGCTGCAGAAGTCGAAGCAGTCGCACTACCGAATTGCGTAGTTATCGATTCTAATATTTAGGAATTTGGAGGCACTCGCGGTTGTAATGATCTTGCTGAAATGAAAAACGTTATATGGTTTTTGATATGGCGTAGTTGTAGTAATGCGTTTCTGTATAAATGTCATCACGGAATAAATATGGAAGACGGAGAAGAAGTTGATTCATGATTCAGTGGGCTGCAATGTGAGTTAGGAGTGAGATACCGTATGATGTTTTGGAAGCGCCTATAATGGATTAACTGTCGATGTGAGTAAAATTATGTAATATGGTGTGTAGCATAATAACTTTTACATCGAGAGACGAGAAAGCCTACCAATTGTTTTATTAATTCTATGTGTGCTGATTGGCCTTTCATACTCTGAACTCAGCGATATCTGCCTCGGACGCATAAGGCGGAAATCGCACGAGATCGATAAGGCGCAATATTTCATCGACAGTGTCTTCACTTGGAACAAAGTTCTTCAGGTACGCGCGAGTGATCGTTTCCATAAGTGTCAGACCGGCTAAGCATGTAGCTCTGGATAATGCGACGTACAACGTTTGCTTGGGAGGTCCTCTGGGGCGGACCAGGGGCGTGACGATCACCCCATCATGGCATTTTTGGCCCTGTAATTTTTCGGTCGTGCAAGCGAAGGCAGGTACCACAGCAAATTGGTCGACCGTGATGCTAGTCTGGGACAGATTCGGAATGTTTTTAAGTTTGAGTTTTGCGTGAAGGGGTGGTATCCCGATCACTCCATCTGGAAAGTCGGTGACTAGAGTATCACGGCAACCGAGAAGTTTATGAGAAGTAACTATGGCTGCTGTAGTAGTCGGTGGACGATGGCGCTGTCAACACTATATAGCGTCGACTCAAGCTGGTCCAGTGGAGGGACTGCGCCTACAACTGTACCGATGACTCCGTTGGCAATAATGTCAGCATCAAGAAGTGTTGGGTGTTTCCACGTCACCATCACAGGCATCCCGACGTAGAACAATAGTTTCATGGGGACTCTGTTCGTCATATCATCGGTAGCATTTGCGAGATTCTCAACGATAGTTCTTGATCGAGATGACGGTCGAGCCAGACATTTATAAACGGCGACGTGATGCATCTCCGCAATCTTTAAAATCATGAAATGATTTATAGCACACCTAAGTTTGTTAGTGCAAACGACGATGGGACGGTAGAACGAGTCGGAATTCACTGGGGTCGGTAGTTCGAATTCGCGAGCTTTTTGCACGCGAGAGTTCAATAGGTCGAGTTGCTCGTTAGAGAGTCTACCCCACCGAAGATTATCCAGAATATCAGCGTACACAGGATCCAACCGCGCGCGCATATTCACCGTCAAAAACACTACAAAATTGATGGCAGAATATAAAGCATACCCTGCATGGCGGAGTCGACTGTCGGTACATAGCGGAGTTTGGAAGCCTACATACGCAATAATTCAGTGAGCATGTGCTTTAATCGAGATTGCACAGATTGACGCGTTGATGCACACTTACATGAATGACCTCCTATGGGGGGGAGTTGGAGAAAGTCGCCGATAAGCAGCACGTGTTTACCCCCCATGAACTTATGGGGCGAATCTGACATTGAACGGGAGACACTGTCCGTGCCACCTGATGTGTAATTGAAATCTCATCGATAATTACTAAAACCACGCGACCGAAACGTGCCTTCATTCCGACCGATGGAGCTGAGTTTGGTTCGGCTCCGTTCAGCTTTAGATTGCGGGCGCTGTGCAATGTTTTACCGTGTATATTGATCGCAGCTGCTCCGGTGAAAGCGAGGGTCTCAACGCTTCCGTCGCGACCCCAACATTTTGCCACAGCAAGAAGTGCCTCGACGACGGTGGACTTCCCTGTACCTGCTTCCCCTCCAAGGTAAGCGATTAACTGCGACTTGATGCCGTAAAGGTCACGTCTAGACTCGCCCATGGATGGTAAATCTCCAGCAACATCATCAATATCCTTTGAGTACGCGTAGATCAAATGACGAGCGGTGACTTCGAAAATGACATGCTGCCAGAAATTGAGTTTGAAAGCCTGCGAAACCATGGAGATTGACGGGAAGGGGGTAACGTATCTGGAGTCCACTCGGGTTCTAGTCCCGCTGGTATATACGGAATGGGGGCGTAACACTCTTCTAAGTGCTCTAACCTAGTTCGTCTTGTAGGAAACGTCTCAATAAATTCTTGCGTTCCAACATGAGCTTCGGTGTCACATACTTTAACCAATCGATCTGAATATGAATTCAGAGTAAATCCGGCGGGGACGGAAATGCTGGACAACGCGTTATACTGTTTACTGGCACCCAATACAGCCTTAGACATGGCGCCCATGGCGGTAACTGTGTCAGCAGAACTTTCAAAGAGTTTTTGGTCGACGTATCGGGCGAAACGACATCTGTAATGTCTAGAAAATCGTCGGGTATTGGGTCGTTCAACAAGCCTTCACAATTGTTCTGATCATCCATAACGTCGTTTGGGGTCGCAATCGAGGATGTTGTAGCAGGTGCCCTCGTTCTCACCAAATAATCCTCGAGGGACTCCTCTGTGTCATCCATACTTCGCTGAGAGTGATAGTAGTCTTGCCATAGCATCTCATACTTGCGAAGCATCTGTACGTGTTCCTCATCACCAGACTCCAAAAACATCCGATAGCTCCCCAACAACGTTTAGTTACTTGCTAGAAGGGTAGATTGGCGATGCGGTTTGAATAATGTCAGAAGCGCAGTGTAGTAGTAGTCGTGCTTTTCCTTATTCAAGTCAGATGTGATATCCGGAAGTTCATCCCCACAAAGGACGAATATCTTCGGAGAGCCAAGCAATGAGAATGATCCCGAGCTCGATTGAGATGAATGATCACCCGACCGGTTTGATTTCTTGCCTGAGTACGAATAGTGCTCGCAAATTTCGATAAACGAAACATTCTCCAGACCCACAGGACGATTCCAGTATCGCTCTAATGAGTTTTCAGCGGTAATATTCGACTCTGTAGAATGAACATCTTGTGTGTCACGCTGCGAAACCGATACTTCCACCGATTCTCTGTTTTTGGCAAGCATGATTCGTAAGTTAACGTGAACGAATTCATGCGAGAACCAAAACGGGGTTTCGTTAAGAATATAGAGCGCAGCCATCGTAGCGGCAACTTCCTGACCATTTCTAATAGGGTAAAGCATCGAACCCAAAATACGATAGCCCCGCTGCATATCCGTAGAGTGGTCAGGCAGGGTATCAGCTTTGTTGTACCCTTTAGCAAACGCGGCAAGTGACAAAGCCGTAGGATTCTCCACCCGATTTTGGTTTTTAAAGCAATACTTGACAACGTAAAATGCCGTATCCCTTGACCCATTAATAACAAATTGTGCGTCGTGATTGCATTTCAATGCGGCCATAACAACAGGGTTGAATGCGTTAACATATTCACAGCCGACTGCACGATGAAGCCTGAGCTTGTTCCCACTTTCTATCGTTGTCGGACCGACATGAACTTCTTCAGGCTTAAAAAATCTACATACCCTTGCTTTAGTGGTACGTACAGTTGGCTGTTCATGATTATCAAAACCGTAGTTAACCTTTAGACGTCGATGTATTAACAACACAGTACATACCTTAAAACACGATTTGCAGTGATTCCAGTAATGCACTTGGACATCACGCACAAGCAAGGATGTTGCCAAGTCACCACGTAGACCACGAGAAGGCGGTCGACATTTTTCGAAATCTACAACGTCGGATTCCACGAGTGTATTCTGACTGGCAGCGAGATTTTGAACGGAAGCATTGATGATGTCTTTGTCTCCGAAACTTGTGTGACAAACCCGGCATCGACTTGTTGTGGGGGGAGCGGTACCAGGCCGAGGACGCCTAAAAGCATCCAGTCCTGGAATAATAGAATCAAGCACGTCGACTGCGGAGCAAGCCGGACACTGTTGCTCTTTGTAGATACAAGGAGGCTTCGTGCACAACACACTGTCTGCGAGCTGAATGACTCGATCTCGAAAAACAGTGCTAGTTTGTAGATTCATATTGTATTCCAATGTCGAGGACGGGAATCCGTACAACCACACAGCGATATGAGCATGCAAGTCTCCGGCAAGTTGCGTCTCGGCCGCGGCTCCAAAAGCGCGAACTACACCGAAAATACCACCACCGCGTTTTGGCGCCCGTGCTTTAGTGTCCCACCCCAAAAGAACCTCGATAATCGTTTTCATAACTCGTAAAAAATATCTCGCGCATTCAACGGGATGTGTTGCAGCAATTGATTTCCGCTCCGCTCGATTTGGCATCAGCAGTAAGTTAGCATCTGCAATAGCAGATTCTGAAACTCTTCCCGTCTTGATTGCAATGTTGTAAGTACCCGCGGAATCGGGTGATACTGTAAAAAAAACTTGTAGTGGCCCAAATCGTTTAAGCATTCCGAGAAGGTCGTGCCTCGCACGCATTCTACCAGTGTTTGAACCATAGAAAGCAGACTCAGGAACGTATAGGCCTTTTCTAAGATCGATCACACGTTGTACGTCAAGGGATGGAGGCCGTGGTTTGATACCCTTCTGCCGGCAAGCATTCATGTGGTTGAAGTACTTAATAGCCTCCATCACCGTACTCCGTCGAATTGAAGCCGCTTTCAAGGCTTGCCGCTTGATATTCATTTTAACACACATTGTGTCTCGCGCGTTTTGAGTTGCTAAAAAATCGAAAGCAAGCAGCAAGAAGGCGTAATGAGTTTCAAATCGATGTCCGTGAACTTGTAAACACCGCAAAATCCACTTTCGTACAGAAAGACGAGTTTGCCGCGGCTCCGTAGGTCCTCCATAACCAAACGGAAACAACGTTGGAAACATTTGAACACACACAGCCCACTTCGACATAGGTACGTAAGAGTTGGACTTCCGAACCAAGACATCAAATCCATCTCGAGGAGGGGGCTGAGATAAGACACTTGAAGCTCCGATCCACGATTCTTCAATAGCCCGTTCAGTACCTTCTTCAACAACAGAGCCAAAAGCGGAATATGTACTATTGTCTCGGACCCGAGCCACAATTTCATCATCTTCGGTGGACGTGCCCGTAGAACTGGTCCTGTCGATGATCACACTCGTCCTAATCGTCTGCTGGCTATTCAAGTTCGGACGGATTAATTCCTCTGACCCGTTTTGATATTCCCGATTGTGTTTTTTTAAGAACCGTAGAACTTGGTTACAGAGCGGCAAGTTGAGGTGGTACCTCTTTTTGCAGGCAGCTGCTTGAGCCGACGTCATACTGCCAACCATAGCAACACGAACACGAGAAGATAAATCACGAGGAAGCATCTCCGCTATGCTCCCCTCTGTGTTGCGCACAACATAATGGTGAGACTTTATCGTTTTGCAACTTCCACCGGTAACTACCGACAGTGATGCGCAAGGCATAACAAGCGCGATGGCTTGCTCATCAGTCCGTGTCATAGTCGCAAATTTTCGAGGTAAGAACCCCACATAGTTCCCATTAGCGATCGCACAAGCCGGCGGAACGGTATACGTTCCGCTTTCCACGTGGTCACGACAAGAATCACACATGTTCATGGTCTTATAGGGTCCTGAAGTATTGATTGCTACGCAATTAATTATCTAAGGTTAGTAGTTGTATGTCATCATATCCATATCTACAAATGACGTACCCGGTGGGTAAAGGAGGAGATCTTTGAGCCGCGAATCTAGACCCGATGCATCGTACTGCTTCTTTAATTTCTGAGGTATGGTAGTGTCTGGGTGAAGGGTGAGGCTTTGACGCAGAAGCTTTAAACCGTATTCGTCAGTACGAGAAAAATACATAAGAATCCGTGATTACCGTACCGATATGAACTCGTCAGTCAAGCACGTAGCGGTTATCTTGCTTTGACAGAAACTCAATTCACATATACCACAGGGGAGTGCTGGCTCTGATGCTGCCAGCATCAATTCAATCGCTTGTTCCTTCAGGATTTCCATGCGAGATTCAGACGGAACGATAAACGCCAAATTGGCATCCATTTCCTGCAGCTCTTGTTCTGTATACACATCGTCGTTGCAGCGAGTTACCGGACTGCGAGTGTTTTCGCCTAGTACTGTCGGAATGCTGTCTGTGTGCGATACACATCCATCTCGTTCAGTCCGTCGCAGATTATTATCTGGTACAAACGCTCCAGAATATAGTTTCCCCGGCGTCACGACCGGAAGCACAGCGGAAGTTCCGCGGTACCATGCGCAAACGTCTCCACGCTCGAAAAAGGGTCCCATGACCGATGGAAGTTCTGATGTGTCGATTTCACAGTCGCGGTTTTGATTACCAAACTCTCTCGAAGGCTCGGACGCACACCCAACGCCAGTCTGCACAACTTGGTTGGCTGTAGGCGTCTGTACGACATAGTCGACGCTGTAGTGACGTAATGTAGCAGTAGCTGCGTCGGAGCGACGGGGTTGTTTCACTTGTCGTAAAGAGTACGGGTCGTCGGATGGACGCGACTTTCGCTTCTTTGGCAGCATTTGTGCTATACAGCCAATTCTAATATGGATGAATCACTAAACCTACGTACAAAGTCGTTTCACTACGAAACTGTGGATTTCTTGCGTCTACACAGGTCTTGAGTTTTTTTTATAAGCTGTCCAACAAGCGAAGAGTGCTTTTTAAGGGAAATCCTAGGCAATCGAGCTATTAGGCACATCGGTCTTGGTTATTACACGAAGGCCCAATTGGGCTAAGTAAACTACATCTTGGAGGTTGCTACAGGGTGGCTACCAGCTCCTGTTTCTCTTCCGGAGATGCACGGCTGAACGGGTACGCATGAGCCCAATTAGGCGTGACCGACTTCGTGAAAGGCGCAACTTCTACCTCACTGCGAGCCGGGGCTGGTCTGGCGTGGGGCGGATTTGGCTGCAGCGTCCAGTCGACTTCTGGTTGTATTTGGATTCGACAGCTGCCAGTAGGTCCTCCCTTGAATATGCGTAACGAACTCACGTCGTCAAACCTGCGCATAATTCCCTCACGGAAGTTAGTATGGGCTGGTGTTGAACCTCTGCTCTTCCAGACTGCAAGCTTGAAGACATGCTTGGCACGACCAGCCTCTTCAAGCCTACTGTACAGCTCTTGAACTTCTTCAAAGTACGCACGTTCGCGCTCAACGCCTTGGTCCACCAGGTATAGACGCCAGAATTTCTCGCGTTCTTCGGCCTTGAGAATGCACATCTCCAATGCCACTCGAAGCGTATTGGGAGGGCCCTCCTCGATGATGAAGGCTTCTGCTTCGTGCACGCGGCGAAACACACGCATATCAACTTCTTCTGATCTTGAGCCGCCAAAACGTCAAATGGCGTCAGGGCTTCCTCTGATATCCATTTTTTACAACCTCATCACAGCGAAACATTTTGCAAGTCGACCGTTTCATCCGAGCTGGTACCGAAATAACAAACTATTGTTTTCATTCACAAACGCTTCCAAAGTGTCATAATAGTTTTCTGTTCCGGAATAATATCACAGTTAATTACCCAGACCCCAGAACAGCAACGCATGATAGCTGAAAGATCTCAAGTCATATGGCTAGTCATTGCATTATGTGCACATACTTATTCTCCTACTGAAAGGCTTGAATAGAACGGGTTGATCGCTATCCTCAGCGATTATTAGTATAATTTCAAAGTCACTGTAATCCCACACTTATCCACAATTCCGATGTCAGTGCAACAACGGTAGATCTCGTTCATACCGCCAACGGTCAACTCGCAACAACGGTATGGCACCCACCTCACCTCCAGTTGGGCCAGATTCACTGGAAGGGGGTTCTACTGGCTCTCTTATCCGCTGAATCCAGCAAGGGGAACCTGAGGCTCTTACTTCCTCTAAACATCTTACACGTGTTGTCGTCCACAGTCTTGCCAGCCCGATGGCTCTCGAACTCTATGGCCCTCAAACAGCATTAATAAAAACGAATACAGTCGTCGTCATACAGCGTGATATTAAAGTACGGACTAATAGTCGGTAGCAAGTATATGAAGCAGCGAAAGTCTACTGGATGGCCGGTGAACTATACGCCATTATATAAAAGAACCGTAACGACACCTTCAAGTACTCATCTTCACAGAACAATGTAATCACGTCCGAGTACTACTTTACGCAGAACCATGTAGGTTATATAATTTCCCGCGTCACAAATGGACCGATTGAAGATACTTGCGTGCCTACTCCACCTAGTCCATTCTAAAAGTTTGTCTCGCCAAACTCGAACGTTCACATGAATAAATACAAAGTCTGCCGGCCTAACCAAATGAAAGTCACACTATATTATCAATGGTAAGCATCAAGGTGATTTACCCGTTCATCTCCGGCGCCCTTCTTACGATTCTTCCTCCGTAGCCGTCAGCTTGGCAGGAGACTCGAAACATAGCGTCTTCCCGGCTCCCTTGCGCGGCTTCTTCGATGCTGCCGACCCGCTTGCCTCCTTGCTGGCCTTGCGCTTCAGAGCTTTTGAGACCGGTGTCACAACCGAAGCCACGTCCGCGGAATCATTCGCAGAATTGCCCGCAGTGTGATCACGCTCTCCTTCATTTGGAGTGCTTGGGGGGTCCTCGGAGCTCATAATGACCGTCGATTCAGTACCCATAGGTAGGGTTCGTCCATCGTATGCATGACCCAGAAACGGAAGCGGGTCTGCAACTACAGGCTGCCGAATCTGCATACTTCCTGCCGGATTTCCGTAGAGAAGACGCAGCGAATGCACCTTCTCGAAGCGGTAGCTGAACCCGCGTCGAAAGCCGAGTCGATTCAGCTCGGTCTTGTGACTTTTCCAAATCGTCAGCTGGAACACGAATTTCGCCCGCCTGGCAAGGTCCAGACCGTCGAACGTCTTCAACAACGACTCGCCCTCGCGCTCCAGATCACGATCGATCAGCTCGACACGATACATCTTCTCGAATTCCTCGATGCGAAAGACGCACATCTCCAACGTGATGTTAACCGAGGGATTAGGCCTACCGTCGGTAATGAACGCACGGCCAGACTCCACATCGCAGATCGGCGGGCGCGCCTCTTCCCGATCCTGCGCTTCCTTCTCCGCTTGAATCAGCTCCAGCACAGTCGGCATCTACGCAATTTAGCAAATAGAAGGCCGAAACCAATCTCTACCGCTTGCTAACAGACTCAAAGGCACCTCATACCAAACGGTTTGATGTGGCGCTCAAACGGCTTCGAAACTCCTACCTGAGTACGAAGGACAACAAATATCCGTGCAACCGCATTTCGAACGGATATGTAGCTAACGTCGTACTCACATCGAATCCTCATTATTCGCCATGCAAACGGTAAGCGTCTACCACTGACAATACCGCAACCAACGTACTCCCAAATTGGCAAATAAAAGGTGAAACTAGACTCTACTGCTTGCTAACAGACTCAAAACCCACTCATACCAACGGTGACGAGGCTTCAACGGCTTCAAAACTCCGAGTACTACCCTTGCAACCGCATTTCTAACGGATATGTAGCTAACTTCGGACTCACATCGAATCCTCATTATTCTCCATGCAAACGGTAAGCATCTACCACTGACAATCTGCAACGACGTACTCACAGCGCGCCATTAAACGCCGCCAACAGAAGCGCAAATATCCTCGCGATCTGTAAACATCTCATCCATAAAAAATCGGTATGCATCTCAAACTCTTTGCGACGCCCTACTTCACTCAAATGACTAATATATTATTGCAATGAACCACGAATCCATTGTTGCATCCGCCTTCTCGTAGCAGCCACACCACGCTCGCACGCATTCCCCACCGATGCCAACTTAGTCACAAACGTTTACAAGGCAGTTGGCCCCAACGATCCGTAACTGACTCTGACCTCACCCCGGACAGTCTCAAAGCTTTATTTGGAAATTATATCCTGCTTCCCATTAGTTTTTGTGTCGACACTACATCTCTTGCAGCGTGGTGGGATGCACACGAAGTTAGTTCGCCGCCACACCCGACTACAACGTTGACTCCAGCCAGCGCTGCAGCGAAAACAAAAAAATGAAAAAAAAAACTTTCACTCCCCTGTAAAGTACTTCATTCTGCAACAAACCCCGCCAGACACACCCGGTCGCCACATCTGTCTTTTCATGCTGACAGCGAACCAGCAGACTCTCACCCGCCACCACCGAGCTCGTGTTGGGCTACATGAGGTTTGGCCAGCACCTGTGCCTCCGATCCTCACTGCGGCACAACGAACGTGGCTTCGCCTGTTCGACCGCGTTCAAGCCAGCATTGACTTCAGGCTCAACCCCAACACCGTTCGCTCAGCGGCGACTGCTCCACTGAACGACCTACCGTTAGTCGGGGGGGACTACGACGTTATCGAGCCGCTACCTTGGCCGACGAACATCTACTACCTTCCGAGCAACGTGTTCCTCGCGGCTCAACCATTTCCGACCTCCGACAGGACATCCAGCGATCACTACAAATGCGGATGCACCGGCACCCGCTGCATTGCTGACGACGGGACTCGTTTAACCAGTGGATGCGCGAACGCAGCAATGGATATCGTATGCGACGAGACGACCTGCTCCGTCGGCGAAGCATGCGGTAACCGATTCGCTGCGAGCTTCAAACTTGATTTGATCACGACCCGCGTTGGCCTCGGCGTCGTCTGCAGCTCCCCCATTCAAAAAGGGGCTTTCGTTGTCGAGTATGTCGGCGAGTTGCTTATGGACAAGACCGCAATGACGCGTCCCGACCGTCGCTACCAGGTTCAGCTGAAAACCAAGGCTATCTGGGACGGCAACGCCACCGTGTTCATCGATGCGGCTGAGTGCGGAAATGAAAGCCGCTTCATTAACCACTCGTGCCGACCTAACTGTGCTCTCTATGAGTGGCAGTGGACGAACGGATCGCGCCTTGGTGTGTTTGCGGAAACCGACATCCCGCCGCTGCAGGAGTTGACGTTCCGCTACTCCGACAAGAGCCTTACACTGTTCACGTGCCAGTGCGGCAACACAAACTGCGTTTCGAACATCCAGTAGTAAGTTTCATAATTGCTTAGTCGTTCACCTCCTTTAATTACTTTATAATGACACCCCACGTACAATTCGGTTGCACTACATCCATCTGTCACATATCCAGAGATTCAGCTCGAATATGATCACCAGCAACTTTATTCAGCTGAGCCGGTGCTTGTACGTGAGTGCGGTTGCCAGCGTCGCTGAGCAACGTGACCATGATAGTCAATCGAGGTAAAGGCACAAAAAGGAAGTGGAAAATACTCAACTCTCTTCAATTTTGTCCATATAGCACTCAACTATGTCTGGACAAATCAAAGGTGCGCTTGGTAATGACCTGCGTGCTACCAGGAGCTGGCTTCGGGCTTCGTCAGCTGCGCTCGTATCGATTTAAGCTCCTCCATTAGCTTCCCACAACGAGCACCGCCCTCGATTTCGTGTGTGACACACAACGATGTGCCACACCTTAGAATAGCTTTAGATTTTAGAAACCTTTAGAAACCTACCGGTAAAGTTCAATTGAAGTTGAAGTTAACGGTCGAAGCTCATTCAAACCTCATACTGAACTCAAGTGACCCCGCGGCGCTTGCAGTTGAGCTTGCAGCTGCAAGGCCCCCGTAAATAGGCCTCTAACTCCATTGGCGCAAAAGGCGCCTAGTGTCAACTTAAACAAACGCTCAGTGGATACTTCACGACCCTTCGCGAAAAATCACAGTACTGTTGCTTTGCATGTATTTTCATTTCTAACAGCTTCTTCACACATTATCTGTTTCAGCCCTAAACTTACTTGACAGAAATACCGTTGATTGCTATGGCTACACATGAGGAATTAACTGGGTATGATCGAGCTAAATTTGACCACATTCACAAACCCGACGCTGTCCCTTGTGAGTTTTACGGACCTGTTCCGCCGAGCCCCTTCATACAAAACCCAAATGAGCTTCACACCAACTACACATAATACGGTGTAGCCACTGCCCGTTTTGTTGATAAACGTTTGAATGACCAAAAAAACTCTAAATATACGTTTCTACAGCCCGGACTGAGCCCTGTGCTTTCAGCTTTAGGCTGAAAGAATAAAACATCGGCGAAAGTATACGCCACCAACGAATATACCCGCTCGTACTCATGGGCTCCGTGGCGCTCATTCCGGTGAAACTGATTGTGTCAATCCTGTCCGTGACCCCCTTGCTGGGGCGGCTCCTGAAGCGCGTGACCGAGTGGCTGCTGTGATCCCTCCTGCAACTGATTTTCGGAGTCTTCTCGTCGGAAGAGGCTGCGAATACGCGGCGTCTTGGACTCGCTACAGTCAAAGCCAAGAGCTCCAACCGCTCGTCCCGCGTCGGGTCGGGGGATGTTGTGGTGTGCAACTACAAGAGCTTCTTGGAGGTTCTGTACCTGGCTCGTGCACGTCTGTCGACTCGTGGAGGCTCGCTACCGGTCGCTGGCGCTGCCCGTGAGCGCGCAGCGGGTCAATTCCACGAGGAAGACCGCTGACGTGGTGAAGCGTGCTTCGGTGCCGGTCGTCGTGCTGTCTGAAGGTGCTCGTAGCACTGGTAAAGCTGTGCTGAAGTTCATCCCCGTTGGTTGGCGTGAGGTCGCCCAGGTTCAAGTCCTTGGCGTTCAGTACCGTCACGATCATCCTAATGTGAGCCACATAGATTTGTACTAGTATAAAGTATTACCGGAAGTATTAATACAATCTGTATTAATACTGATACTTGTTTTCCATACGAAAGTATTGTATAACCGATATTTATACTAGATCTCCAGTAGGGCCAGTAATACTAATACCGTGATTTGGTCGATTATCCTAACCTCTGGGGGTGAGTGGCCATCGAGTCTGTTCGCTAGCATAGCGTTGAACGCCGCTTGCGCCACCGGTAGTACAGCGGGCCAATCTTGGACATGCAGCCTGCGCTCGCTGAGAAGGGCCTTCACACTCTTGAGCACTTCTCTGTTCACCACTTTTACAGTATCATTTGGCCACGGCGTGTAGGCAGTGGTGAAATGGTGGTGCGCACCCAGGGCGCGTTGCAGGCGTTCGACGACTTGGTTCTGAAAATGCGCCCCCTGGTCGGAGACCCACTGATGCATGAACCAGTCGTGGAGACCTTGGTCCGCGTGGTCTGAAGTAACATGTGCGCATGCCACTAGCTCAACGAACCCGCTCATTCCATCCTTTAGGACCAACACGTACTTGAAACCACTCGTGCTCTCGATCATAGTTAGAAAATCGAAGTGCCGCACCGCGTTGGGGCGCCGCTCGCAGTGTTTCACCAAACGGACGCGGGATGCGACCGCCTGTGGTCACCATGCAGTGTAGGCACTCGCTGATAAAGGTGGTCACGTCGGGGCCCATCGTGACCCAGAAGAAGCATGTCTCGAGCGACTTGAGTGTTGTGGCCGCCCCGCGATGACCGCTGGCGCCTGCGTGTGCTACTACGCAGAGACGCTGTTGCAAATCACCTGTCTCGGACGAAATCCAGACTTGACCGGCGGATGTCATCTGTAGTTGCCGCTCCTCGGTCCACTGGACACCGGGGTGCGCCGCTCTGGCAGCTTGCTGCACGACTCGGATCTCCTGCTCGGACGGCCACACAAAATCGGCTTCTTCCACCGGAGATACTCGTTCGACGACTGCTAGACGCGCCGCTCGAGTGGCCGTTCACGTAGCTTCTAGCGTAGGCCCAGCTCAGCAGGTCACTCCGCGCATTTTCCTCCCCTGGCACGTGTTAGCGCGAGCGCCCAACGTTGGAGCTTGTCAGCTTGGTAGCGCGCCATCATCCCATTGGTCGCGTAAGGATTCAAGATGTAGATCAAGTTACGGTGATCCGTAAAGAGGTAAAATCCGCGAGGACGCAATAAGAGGTACTCCAGTCGACGCACAGCCCTGACGATCGCGAATGCCTCCTTTTCGATGGTGGGTCATCGTTGTACGGCACCGACGAAACGGCCACTGAGGAACGCAAGCGTGCGGCTGTGTTGCTCTGCCCGCGGCAGCTTGAGCTCCTCCGGGTCGAGCATCGTGACGACGGCGCCCCAGTAGCCGTTGCTGGCGTCGGAGTATAGACATAGGTCGGCTGAAGGATTTGGGTGAGCAAGCGGCACCATCTTGAGAAGCGATTCTCGGACAGCTTCCACTCCGGCCACTTCATCGGCGCCCCAGCTAATCTCTTCCAGCTTGACTCGGGATAACTTGACCTTCTACCTCGAGCCGGCGAGCTGGGCCGCCCGCTCCAGCGCGTCGTACAGGACTACTGTTATGCGCGTGAATTCTGGAATGCTCTGCCGCGTCCAGTTGACGGCGCACAGAAACTGCTAGAGATCCCCGCCCGTTTGTGGTGGCTGCATCTCGACCAATCCCTGGATTCGTTCCGGACAGTGTCGCACACCTTGAGCCGATATCACGCGCCCACACCACTTCACCTCCGTCGAGAATATAACTGACACTTTTTCGCATGGAGTTTAAGGCCAAACTTTTAGCAGTGCTCTAGCACTTTGTCCAGCACGTCGAGGAGCGTAACTTCATCTTCTGCATAGCCTTGGATATCATCCAGCCAAGCTAGAATACACGTCCCGAGTAGGTCTCCGAAGATCTCCTCTACAACGCCTTGGCGAGCGTCTCGATCGTTATGCGCGCGTCCGCCAGCGGGTCGTCAGCTTGCTCCTTCTTCTTGACAATTCGAGGTGCTGAGGGAGGCCCAGCGACGCCGGTGGTTCTTGTAGATAAGCCCTTGCTTCATCAATGTGGACGTGTGTCTGTCCAAAAAAGCACGATCGTTTGGTGAATAGCGGCGGGGCTGCGCCCGTATTGGTGTCACTCCGGGCTTCAGCCGAACTTGTATTGGTGCTACGCGGACAGGTGGGTCGTGGCCAAACTCGAGCCGAAATGAATCCGCTCGGCGATTTCCACCTTGGCCTCCAGGTAGCGGGTCACCTCTGCAAAATTTGTTGGCTGCATACACGGTAGCGCTGTACGTGTCTCATGTCGATCGATATCTTCTTCCTCTGCGTCGGGCCCTGGATCCTGCGCCGCCACCGCCAATCGGATTGCGCTGAAGTGAGGTGGGTGAGGACTGGTCTCTGTCCACCTTCGGCGCAAATTGTCCTCCAATCGCCCATTCGGCTTGCGCATCCCGGGCTTCCGACAGTGTAGCTTATCCGTGGAATAACCGAGAATCTTCATGATTGGGCGGCGCACCGTCAGCTCCACTCTCGAGTTGGCTTCTTCGACATAGCAGGCCAAATTACGCCACATCAGAGGACCGGCAGATGTGGTGAGGACGATCTCGCTAAACGTCACCATGCGCTGCACCACCACCTCGCGTCCTCCTACTGGGCTCAGCCGCTCGCCCGGACAGCGACCGACTTGCCAGTCTGGACTATCGAGTCGAGGACGCCGCGGGCAACTAGCGAAGTGTCGGCACCGGAATCAAGCAGCAGGGTCTTGGCAGGAGCACCTTCTACGGCCGCCTCAACCGTACCGCGGTCCCCGTCGGCTGTAAGCACTGAGTCGCGCGCTGGTACCACGTCTAACTTGTTCATGGTGACGCCTCGAGCTCCGGCGAGTTGATCGCGCCTCATTGCAGCAACTCCGTTGCTTTTTCCGATGAATAAAGGGGGCACTGCAGTACTTGATGCTCTGTAGAGCCGTATTTTAGGCACGTTCCACGCCCAGACCGTGTCTCTGGCGTCGGACCCCGACGGGGTCACTCCTGCGGCAGCGGAGTGTCTTATCTACGGCCAGCGCGGTCATGCTGATCTCCACGACCGCCACGAATACCCGGGCTACCGTGGGCCCCGCGAGTTGACGGGTTACCACCGCCACCAGCTTCTCTGCTTGCAATAGAATCACGACCACCATTCCTACCCCGGCTACCGCTACCTGAGCGATGTTGGCTGTGCGCGGCTGGCCCGACTGCTCAGCCGAGGCTTGCAGGATGCTCCCACGTCATAAACTCCTTCATCAGCTGGGTCACCCAAGAACAAAATGGCACCACCTCGTGTTTGTACGTCTTGTTCTCCTGCAGCGTCTGTTTCGTGTGGATAACAGCCTTGAACCCGGGGGGAGGGAGAGGGGTGCAAGTGCAGCAGCAAGCAAGATACTTCACCAGGCGACACTGCTCGTGCTGAAACGCAAGGTCGGTGAGGTTGAACGGGTCCAGTACGGCCTCCATATCCGCTTGAAGGTTCATCATGCGGCTCTCCGGCTCGGGCCAACGCGTCTGCATCCGAAGCACCATCATGGCCTCATCGAATGAGGTATACAGTAGTCCACGTGCGAGGGCGCCTTTGCCTACAGAAAATAGGCCACCCATTGCTCCTCCGTGATTGCGCCAGGCAACTGGTTGAACTCGTAATGTGCAATCATACGCTTTGTCTTGGACTCGATGCAGGCGCCCACTGACATGGCAAAGGCGCGGCTCCACTGCGTCTGGAGTGCGTTGATTGTCCCCAGATACGTCTCGTACTTGTGCATGAGATCGCGGCGATCTTGCATCGTGCGTCCCTCGAACCGAGGTAGCTGCGGCAAGGTGGGGGCCGCCGGTACACGGGACGTGCCCCCTTCTAAGACGTGCGGTGTAGGCGACGCTTGGCTCGCCGTCTCCATGACTTCATCTTCTCGCTCGAAGGGGTTCGAGATCTGCAACCGCAGACCCGGGGAGCGCGGAGATCTCGATGCCGCGCTCTCAAGCGGCAGTTCCGCGGCCCGCGCCGCCAGCTCGTCCATATTGACGTCGTCCTTGTCTCCCATCTGGTCACGCGCGAAATCGATCACGCGGAGCTTGAACCGTGTACAGAACTCTGCCTGAGTACCGAACGCCTGATATATATAAGGGCTCTAGGTTTATAAAGT